>QRDG01001254.1:11363-347003 GCA_012064385.1 Puccinellia tenuiflora
TGGGATATGTTATTGTAGGCCTCTTAGGCCATAATTTGGATATTGTTGTTTAGACAACTAAATTCGCTTCCGCATGATGTAATGTTGGGTCTGTGACCTCTGATGTGTATTTTGCTATCTTCTCATTATATGAGTTGAACTATGATCTCTTTGTGTCGTAGAGTCTGTGATGTGCAGTTGTTCCGCAGTCTTGATCTCTCTATTATGCATTGATAGCTATGCAAGTGATTATGGCATGATCGAGGTGTTGCGTTGCCGATGATCCATTCTGAGCACGCCTGCCAAAGGTTTTGGCCTGGGAGTGGTAACCCCAGTAACCTTCGATTGTGTAGCATGAGCTGTGGGTTACATAGCATCTCTATATAATTCCGGGGTCGGGGCACTACACAAGGCTAAGGGAAGAAGATTATATGTTGATCAAGGCTAAGTGCGAGTTGATCAACACACAAGGCTAGTGATGTACCATGGGGGATCGTATGGTCTCATGGTATGGTAAGCAATTGTCCAATATAGCCTTCTGAACTAACTAATGATCTATGTGCTTGGTATCTCTAGTTGGGTTAGGTATTTCTCCATGAGCATGCAATGAAAGGAAGATCCTATGTAGCCCATGGAAGATGGCATCTAGTGGTGATCGCCATCAAGGTTGTGTGGTGAAGATAATGGCCATGTGAAGATATGCTGAAGAAGAGGTTCTCCCATCTAGGTGTATGGGGGAGCAATATGAGAGTCTTCACCGAGCGGAACGCAATCAAGAAAGGTGGTCCATCTTGAGAAGATGAAGATCGTCATCGTCGACCTCAAGTGGATTATTCTCAAGGCAAAGGTATGATCTTGATATGCTTTCTATTTTACAAGTCTCATGATGTTAGTTGAGAGACCGGGGTTATAGGATGGATAGCCGTACTATCAAAAGGGGTTCTCGACCGATTATCTTGATCGTATCGTTCGTGGAGAGCTCAAACCTTTGCATCCTTGCAATCATCTTTATTGGTTCTTATTTGACTATTATCATGGTATGGTCTTGGTGCTTGGTGTGCTTGTCATGATAAGGCCAAGTTCACCGAAAACAGATTTCGTATGCGTCTTCTTTTGTGTTTTTTTCGGTATTGGAGATTTTGCCGGCTCGTCCGTATGGAATGTTTCACAATTCCAACCCTTAGCAAAATCTCCCTTGCTTGTTTTCATATTTTCCAACAAATTGGATTCACCTCATTCGAACTTCATTTGCAAAAGTTATGGCAGTTTTGGTTATGTTGGTTTTCCTGTTGAATCTTATCCGGACATGGTCCGGAGTCTCCGGTCCATGGTTTTATCTGCTAAAATGACTTCGTGTGGAGCGATACTGGATAGGGGTCTGGAGGAACACCGGAGTTTGTGTGGAGTCTCCGGCCAAGCCGGAGTCTCCGGCCTCTCTGGACCTGAATCTCCGGTCTGCCCCGATGACTCAAAGTATGGCACGCCTCTGGTGCTCAGTCCGAAAGAGTCCAGAGCCAGGCCGAAATCTCCGGCCATGGACGGAGTCTCCGGTGCACACCGGAGTCTCCGGTATGGGTAGTCTCCAACGGCTAGTTTTCGTGGGGACCTATAAAAGGCCCCCTTCTTCCCCAAGTGACTAAGTTTTTTCTGCAACACGTTTTTCTCTCTCTCCCACCATTGTTGACCTTGCCCCGTCTCAATCCCTCCCATGATTTTTGCTTATCTTTGAGGGAAAAGTGAGAGGAGATGTAGATCCATATTTCCACCAATCAATTTCTCCTCTAAGTGAGGGGAACTTAGTGGATCTAGGTCTTGGAGTTCTTTTGTGGTTCTCCTCTTTGTTCTTCCTCTCTTATTCCCCCATAAGCATTTGTTGCTTTGTTGGAAATTTGAGAGTGAAGGATTTGAGCACTTGTGCTCTTGCCATTGCATTTGGTGCATCGGTTTGCTCTCTCTACGAAGATTCGTGGAAGTGAAGGTTGTGAGCTTGTTACTCTTGGGTCTTTGGACCCTAGACGGTGTTGTGGTGGGGGCCCCCGATTGAGTTGTGCGTGTGTGCCTCAACAACTTTGTAAAGGCTCTGGATTCCGCCTTGAAGGATTCCGATAGTGGAAGGTGAAGCGAGCCTTTGTGGTGAGGTTCATCGGAGAATAGGGTGAGGCCTTTGTGGCGTTGAGTAGGCCTATTGTAGCGAGCTCACACCTCTCCAACGAGACGTACTCCCTTAACAAGGAGGAACTCGGGAATACATCATCATATTCGCGTGCCTCGGTTATTTCTATACCCGAGCTCTTTACTTATGCACTTTACATTGTGATAGACTTCGTGCTTGAAGTACTATATCTTGCTATCACCTTGTTGTTATATTGCTTAGCATAAGTTGTTGGTGCACATAGGTGAACCTAATATATTAGGTTTGTGTGCTTGATAAATTAAACACTAGTTTTATTCCACATTTATCAAGTCTAATCGCAAAAGTTTTAAATCGCCTATTCACCCCCCTCTAGGCGACATCCTTGTCCTTTCAGCGGAGGCCTTATGTCGCGCCATCCTCGAGCGGCGGGACACGATGACCGCGGAGGAGCGCCTCCGCCCGCAGAACGCGGCTGACAACGAGGCTGTCTGGTGGGTGCGCCTCTCCTGGGAGCGCGACGAGGCGGTGGAGTTCTACGACCCTCCCCCTCCCGATCATCGCTGGAACGCGAAAGGCCACGACTGCTGGTGGGGATGCATCGGCCACACGGTGGCATCGGCCATCGCGGCCGCCCGCCGCCACGCCTAGATGGGGAACCCTATCCCGTTCAGGCTAATGCCGATCTCCGCACCAGCACCGCCGCCGCCGCCACCGAAGCGTCAGCGACGCGGTGGTTGCTTCTCCCTCTGCTCCCGTAGCGGCGGTGGGAGCAGCGGCAGCAGTGGAGGAGGACGGCGCAGAGGCGGCGACGTGGTGATACGCCATGTGCAAAATCGCTGGTCGCCACCACGCGGGAGTCTCCGCCTGCACCGCCGCAACGACGTCCCGATGCGGCAGGTCAAGGAGGAGCCGGAGGACGTGAAGCCCCCGGTGCTTCCGGCGGGGTACGAGGTGCCACCCGCGCTACATGACGAGGCGCACGATGGTGACATCCCCGGCCTCAGCTTCGCTCTGGTGGTGTCGGTCAGCGAGATCGAGCGGGACTCCCCCGGCTTCCTGGAGACCGTGGAGCGCTCGGCGCATATGGCCGCCTCGGCCTCCACCTCCCGGGCTCATCACGACGGCGTGCCCACCTTCCGGGCGCATCACGACGGCGCGTCCACCTCCCGCGCCGATTCCTCCTCCACCCTCATCCTCCTCGACGACAGCGGCGGCAACTTCGACTGGTCCGCCGAGTCGGAGTAGATTTAGGTTTAATTTTTAGTTTAATTTCGTTCAAATATTGTAATATATAACAAAATTTGAATGAAGTTTGGGTCCGGCCGTTTAGGGCGTGCCGGTGTGGGAGGAAAAAAGCGCCGGACAAGTGTCCGACACCCCCCAATTGGGCCTCCAATGGAGGAGTGCCGGACACAATTTAGGCACTCCCCGTGGAGATGCTCTAAGACCTTCTCTTGTGCCCCATCAATTCACGTGAGTTTAGGTCTTCTGACCATATGGGGGCCGTAATTTCATTCTGGAGAATCAAGATATACGACTTTTTTAGAAATGTAGGGAGTTCCCCCGGCCTCTGCATCCAAAAGATGCACACAGCCTTCTTCTAATTGATAAAAACATAAACCACATAGACTTATAAAGAGATACATCAATCACCGGAAGCCACCATCTAGGTGAAACCTCGCTACACCTACAAGCCTGATGAAGGGGGTGGACCAATCAGAGCCACATGCTTTGACCTCACTCACCGACGCACATCATCTAAATCCGGTGGCCTCATCAAGCCGCCCAACAGCAAGCTGGGAGCACCAACCGGTCCAGCCGACACTCGACGGACGCCACTGCACACGCTGAAAAGTCGCTGCCGCCGTCTTCCGCGTACCCATCTTCAGGAGAGATCAATGCAAAGATCTTGTCAGGCCTGCCGTCAAAGCCGCCACGACGCCAGACAGCACAACCGTGCTGCACGCATCCATCGTCGAGACTCCGCTGCACCATGCCGCTGATGCTCGCCATTGTCAATGCGGTAGATGAAACGCCGCACTACCTTGAAGTCCTTCTAGCCAACGTATACTCCAAAACGATGCCCTCAAGAGGGGAACAGCTCCAACGGTGCCGCCATCATCCGATCCGAGAGTAGCCCCAGATCTCGGGTTTCCCCCGGAGCAACACGAACTATGGTGATGCAGACTGCAATGACGATGCCTCGAGAAAGAACCAACGTAAAAAAAACGCCGTCATCGTCCGCCAAGGCCGAAGCCGGCGCGATTTTCACCGGCAGTCGCACCACCAGACAGCTCGACGAGTGAAGTGACAAGACAAGCAAAGACGATGCCTTCGACAAGGTAATGACGCCAAGCGACGCCGCCATCGTCCGCCAAGAATGAGGTCGAAGCGCGATTTGCACCATCTGTCCGTCATCCCAATCTTGTCGTCGACCAGATCTTCTTCACCGGAGATCGGTGTAGGATCCCAAGATCCCCCACACCAGATCCCAATGTGGCCGACCACCTCCGGAGGAGTAGATCGCTGCTGCCATGTCCAAAGCCGCCGCCCCGGCGTCCAAGTGATGCGGCAACACCGCGGGCCGTCGTTGCCGTCGATAGGCGAAGGAGATCGAGCGCACTCAACCACCCCGCAACTGCGACCGCTTCTCCGGCCGTTGTCCCGACGCATCACCGCGAACACAAAGATGAGGAGGGCGCCGTCTCGCATCCCTGGCCGCTCCTAGCGAGACGCCCCGCCACCGCCATGCCGTCTTTGGCCGACAACACGCTTGGGCGACGGAGATGGGAGAGTTGAGGGAGGGGAGCTTGAGGGCTGGTGGCGATGGGATCCCCCGGGCGGCGCGGCCGCCGCTGCAGGGGTCGCGGGGTTAGGGTTGGAGTTAGGCTTTGTGATTATTCTCAAGAGATACGACTAGAGGGTTACTCTATTAAAACTGAGTATTCGAAACGGAGAGCGGGGCTATGAGCTACCAAGATAGTTTGAAGCTTAAGACAACGGATCTTAAGCAACAAAGGTAAAACAAATCTTCGATATCTAAATAGCTAACCGCCACTATAAGGAATTCTCTCAACATACGCTATCCACGTTAGCAGCCTGCCACATCAGCAAAGCGTGTTTGTTTCTCCTACGTTCCAACCAGAGAAAGGACGAGTGGCGAAGGACGATTTTTTTTTTTAAGGTCGGGCGAACTTTAAAGAAAAAATATAAAAAATCAAAATTCATGTACACATTAATGTTCTACATGATCTCAAGCATAATTATTTAGTAAAATGATAATAGCAATGTCTTAAATAGAAGTAGAACTACAAATGTAGTAACGATAAATCGATAATGAAGCTTTAATACTGTCTAAAATCCTAGTCAATGGCAAAGCTCTACTTTTTTAATAAATATTTCTTAACTGTACCAAGATAAACACTTTAAATATCTCTCGCTCGATGTATCACACCATCAAATCAGTAAGCCAATCATGATATCTTGTTGTGCAACTTAATTTTGATGATCTTCATAGATGAGAAGACCCTTTTATTTTATGTCGTCACCATTAGTAAAGCAATGCCAACTCAATGAGGCGTAAACTGTAGAAAACATGATGTACTTTTTAAGTTCTACCATCTTTTTAGATAGGCTTGTAATACCAAGACAAACTCTAAAATATTCAATTCTCTTCATAAGAATCTAACATGCTCATAATCAGATAAATCCTCATAGAAATCTCTATAAGACTAAGAAGCTTATTCACACTAAATCTAACATGACACAAACTAATTGTTTTCAGTTCGGAAACAATTTTATATGGTGTTCACTAAAATAAGCATAACTTTTCCGTTTGGAGTCCGTTTTCAACGCACGAGCATTCAAAATGTTCAGAAAAGACACATGCATCTAAATTTTTACAAAAAATCATGGTAGGGCGGCCGCCCTACCTTGCCCTAAGGGGAGCTTCGCCCCTTAAAGGACCAACCGTGTTGCACCGTCGCTTCTTCCCGCTCATGTATGTGGCGTCTCTTCAGTTCATGTGGCCCTGGGCTTTCCTACTTGGGCAGGCCGAGAAGCCCATACATGGGTTGGACGAGATAATTCGCTCGCTCGCCCTTCCTCCCGTAAAAAAATTGTGTCTTCCATAATTATGCGCTACGCCGCCGGTGCTCCACAACCTCAGCGTCTTCTCATCTCCCTCATTACACTCCTTCTTTATCGCTTCATCTCCTCCACCAACTATTTTTCATCTTCTCCACCAAATCACTTCGCCTTTCGTCTCCTCCACTGCTGCTCCACACAATATAAATAGCCACTAACCAGAGCACTCGACACATGTTTCTCTTCACCCTCCTGATGCTGTCCTCGGCATCAATGTTTGACTACCAAGTCACCGTCATATTCCGGAGCTCAGCCCCAAGCTGCCACTGTAGTCAATTGGGGATTTTCTGGAATCCTCTCACTCTTTCATTCAGACTAGGCAAAGTATATACAAGGTCCATGTTTACACCTTTAACCCTCTATGTTCCTATCTTTACAACTAAGGACTACCACCAACACTCCCCCTCAAGATGGGCCAAAGATGTCAATAAGCCCCATCTTGTTACAAACATCTTCGAATGATACAACACTAACACCTTTAGTCAAAATGTCTGCTAGTTGGTCTCTAGATTTTACATATGACACGCAAAGTGTTCCCCCGTCCAACTTTTCTTTTATGAAGTGCCTATCAACTTCAATGTGTTTCGTTCTATCATGCTGCACGGGATTATGTATAATGCTGATGCTGGCCTGGTTATCACAATATAGTCAAAGAGGTCCTTTATCAAACAGCCCAAGTTCCACCAGCAATATTTTCACCCACAACAACTCGCATAAACCAGACGCCATGGATCTGAACTCTGCCTCCGCAGCCGATCTTGATACAACACTCTGTTTTTTTGCTTCTCCAATTGACCAGATTTCTACCAACAAACACACAATAACCTGAGGTTGATTTTCTGTCATCTAAGCATCCCGCCCAGTCAGCATCCGTGTCCCCTCGACTCTCAAATGCCCATGAGAAGAGAACATGATGCCTTTCCCAGGACAGCCTTTTAAGTAACGTAGGATCCTATTTACCACATCCATGTGACCTGATCGTGGATCATGCATGTACCGACTAACTATGCTGACTGCATAGGCTATGTCTGGTCTAGTGTGTGATAAATATATTAGGCGACCAACCAATCTTTGATATTGATGCTTGTCTATAGGCACACCACTTTCATCCATTACTCGGTAGTTTTGCTCAATTGGTGTGGCTGTTGGTTTGCAGTTCAACATTCCCACTTCAGTAAGCAAATCTAATACATATTTCCGTTGAGAAAGATATATACCTTGTGGTGCATAGGCAACCTCAATGCCAAGGAAGTAGTAGAGGTGACCCAGATCTTTCACTTCAAAGGCTTTCGCTAATGCTTTCTTCAACCAGGCTATTTCCACCACATCATCGCCTGTAATCACAATATCATCCAAATACACTACAAGGATAGTGACCTTTCCTAGATTATGCTTAAAAAACAAAGTATGATCAGCATTACTCTGTTTGTAACCCATAGAGCATACTTCATTTCTAAATCTCCCAAACCATGCTCTAGGTGATTGTTTCAATCCATACAATGATTTTTTTAACTTACATACCTTGCCAATAGTTTGTTGGGTACGAAATCCAGGTGAAATCTCCATGTACACTTCTTCCTGTAAATCACCATGTAAGAAAGCATTTTTAACATGCATCTAAAAGAGTTTCCATCTTTTATTTGCAGCTACTGAAATTAGAGTTCTTATTGTATTCATTTTTGCCACTGGAGCAAATGTCTCATCATAGTCCACACCATAGGTTTGACTAAATCCCTTTGCCACCAATCTGGCTTTATATCTCTCCACTTTTCCCTCTGAATTTTGTTTCATGGTGAATACCCATTTACAACCAACGGCCTTTTCATTAGGAGGAAGAGTAGTAAGTACCCAAGTATTGTTCTTGTCAAGTGCTTCCATCTCCTCTATCATAGCTTTCTTCCATTCTGGGTATTGTTTCGCCTCTTGCCAATCACGTGGTATAGGTAGAGTGAAATTCAGTGCAGCTATGAATGACTTATATCGAGAACCCAATGACACATATGAGACATAATTAGAAATATCATATTGAGAAAGATTTGATGGCAATTTCCCTGCAGTGGAACGTGGCTGCTTTCTGTGAGCGATAGAAATATCTAAATCACCCAATAGTAAGGGAAGTGTACCATCATTTTGAGGAGATGACTCGTGCAAATCTGATTGTATCACACTTGGCAAGGTTCCTTGTGCTTGTACTGCAGGAGTTTCTTGAGCTTCATGATCACACCTAGTTGTAGTTGGGATAACTTCCTTCTCAGAACGATGTCTCCTACTATACACTCGAACTTCTTGTTCTTCATTTGGTTTTGGCCACTTAACAGCTTCATTTGATTCATCTTGTTGCTGACCCTGCACCTCTTCTTGCCTTGCATCAATCACACCCGCATCATCCTGAGCATCTTCTCCGGGAATAACTCCAACTATCATCTCCTGTGATGTTTCAGCATTACCTTCTTTGTTGTCATCTCCCCCTGTCCCACAATCTTCATCTCCATTTGGGCTATCATCAGTGAACAAATCAGGAAACACATCATTTAAGTCAGTAGGTTCTCCATAAAAAGGTACATTTTCCCTCAAGGTAACATCTATACTCACAAACATTCTCCTCTCCGAAGGACACCAGCATTTGTAGCCCTTCTGCTTACCAGAATACCCAACAAACACACATTTCACTGCTCTTGGATCTCATTTCCCAACAGATGGCCTGTGGTCTCTTACAAAGCATACACACCCAAATACTCTTGGAGGAACCACATATGTAGTTTCACCAGTTAGACACTCAATCGGTGTCTTGCTATTGATCACACGAGATGGCATTCTATTCATCAAATAAGCCGCTGCCATCACAGCTTCAGCCCATAAATATTTAGGAACATTCATAGCTAACATGATACACCGGGTGATTTCTAAGAGATGTCCGTTCTTCCTTTCAGCCAACCCATTCTGCTGGGAAGTACCTGGGCACCTAGTTTGATGGATAATTCCAAAGCTTGACAAGTACTCATCAAACTGTTTATTTACATATTCTGTACCATTGTCAGTTCGAAATATTTTCACCCTTGCATCATATTGATTTCTGATTAAGTTGTGGAAATCCTTAAAGCATTCAAACACGTCACTTTTGTTTTTTAGTACATACACCCAAGTAGTCCTAGTGCAACAGTCAATAAATGTAACAAAAGATTTGTATCCATAAAGTGACCACACCCCACTAGGACCCCACACATCTGAGTGGATAGTTTGAAATGGCACCATACTTCTGTGATCAGATGAAGTATATATACTACGGGTCAGCTTCCCATACTGACATGCATCACATACTAGACTTTCTTTGCAAATTTTACTATAGAGGTGAGGATACAACTGACCTAGGGTGTTAAAGGCCAAGTGTCCCAGTCGGCGATGATGAAGAAGGAATTCCTGCAATGGTGACTGAGAAAGAACAGTAGAAGCCACAGGTGTTGTATCATCATCCAAGTAGTACAGGCCATCTCGCATAATTCCTGTCCCAAGGACTTTCCACGTCCCAAGTTCCAGAAACACACACCATGTTGGGTAAAAGATAGCAGCACAATTGAGCTCTTTTGTGATACAGCTGATGGACAGTAGATTTATTGGAAATGATGGAACATGCAAAACAGAGGATAAAGACATATCATGTCCACACACAACTGTCCCTGTCCCTATGATAGCTTGAGTAGATCCATCTGCCAACTGTACACCCTGTCCCTTCACATTAGAAGCATACTTTGAGAATTCCTTGTGAGACCCCACCATATGTCTCGATGCTCCAGAGTCAATTAGCCACGGTGCACGAGTATGATTGTCCTCATAATTGGCCAGATAAGAAGTATTACTGCAGGGACCAGATATCTTAGTGGTTGACTTATCACAGGTGCTTACTTCTCTAAATTTTCACCACTTCTCCCATTCATCAACAATCATTTGGACCTTCACAGTATGTGATGCTTCCGTACTAACTGCACAAGCATTTTTTTCCTTTCCTTTTGCCTTCTCTGTAAATCCCAGCAGAAAGCTTTTAAATGACCATGTCTTCCGCAATGGTCGCAATACCACACATATCTTCTAGGAGATGGAACCGCTCCCTTCGACATTTTCACAAACACTGAAGATGCACACACACAACACTCGTTCAAGATGGATAGACGAACCACAAGTAATGTCCCAAACTAACTACGACAGCCACAAATCGACAGTCAATTTCCTCTGCAGTCTCCTGCCTTCAGCGGTTCAGCAAAAGAAAGCTTTGCACCTTGCAAAATACAGCACACCACCTACTACCGCACTTGTTTCTTCCTCCGTGCAGGCCCAGCCCGGAGTCATGTACCTCTCGCACGCTGTGGCGTGCTGCTTCTTCTCTCCTGGCCACCACACGGACCAGTGCCAATCAGCCCCCCACGATGTGCAGCTTCACCTGCAATATCTTGTTGAGTTCTGGCCGGCCGGACTTGTCCCTACTGTGGCACTCCAGCACGAGCACCTCTCCTCTGCTTTTCCTCTCCTCTACAGCACACCAGTTCAGCTGCAGTTCCTCCCGACGAATCTCCCCCACGCCAGGAGCTCCACCAACTGGTGCTTCATCCGCACCACAACCTGCAAGACCACCGGTCCTCTCGTCGCCGGCCGCCGCCTCCACACCAACAATTTCTGCAGCTAGCCGGTTACCTCTGCCTCCCTCCTGCTACTACTACCAGCCAGCACAAGCCTCAGCTCATGCACATGCGCCGCTGGCCACCGATTCAACGCTGGCAGCCTCCCACCGTCTCCTCCAGCTCTGATACCATGTAGTCGATTGGGGATTTTCTGGAATCCTCTCACTCTTTCATTCAGACTAGGCAAAAGTATATACAAGGTCCATGTTTACACCTTTAACCCTCTATGTTCCTATCTTTACAACTAAGGACTACCACCAACAGCCACACATGAGCACCGTAGTGATACTCTTTGAGTTGGCAGACTCAGAGCCTCTATCGTAGCCTCCGAAACCAGCGAGCCCACGGTCACAAGTCACAACCCTTAAAGCACGAGGAATGCTTGCTATCGTGGCCGAGTATTTGCAGAACGACCAAGTCCAGTGACTCCAACATGCTCTGACATGGTGTGTACACCGTTCCATCTTATATGCATGATCATCCCAAATTCACATTCAGTGTCACTATTATAATTAGTCGATGCATACCACCGTGAATTTGTTTTATTGTTGTAGATCTGTTCTCTTTGGTCCAAACTTGGCCAGGAGAGCTGTACACTGTTGTACTGAGTTTGCTGCTCATTGTGGTTTGTATGGTCCGTAACAGATTGTTCAGTGAGATATATACTGAGCGGCTCGGCCTCCTTCCCCGCTGCCTTCCGGCGCCCTCCGCTCGCCCCTGCTACCCTCCAACCACCATGGCGTCCTCTGCTCCCCCTCTCGAGTTCCCCGGCGGCCTTCGGTTTCCGGCGGTGAGGAGAACCACGCGACTCCGGCGACTCGCTCCGGCTGCTACGGCCCGAGCTCCTCCGCGCGGATCTGACGGCAGGGTGGCCAGATCGGTCGTGCGTAGCTCGGTCCTTGTGGATCCCCACTGCTCGGTGTGGGGTGGGCTGGTCCAGCTCGGGTGCTGGCCACGGTCGGCGAGCAGCCTGCTCCAGGGAGTCCCCGTGTTTGTGTTTTCCCCGGTGCTTCAGATCTACGGGTGGAGGGGATTGGGTGGTGTCCATGGTTGTTGTGGAGGTGGCTGGACTGCGAGCGGATGGTTCTGATTGGGTTCTCGGAGGAGTGCCTCTCGCGGTGGTTGGGGAGGCCGGCCTCACGGAGGTGGTCCGTCGTCTGTTCGGCGGATGAGGTTGCCATCCTTGGTACATCGGGGCGGCGGCCCTGAGAGGTGGGTGCGGTAGTGGCTTGACGGCAGGCTCCACATCGCACGGTGTTGGCTATGCCCCTTGGGCGTGAGGGCGGCTAGGTGGGCAGCTTTGGGAGTCCCTGGCGAGGCCCGACATGGGTGCTGTTCCTCGCCCAGATGCTGAACTGGAGGCTCTGTTGCAGCCATGGTGTGCCCTGCCCGTCGCGGTGGGGGTTGGAGCCGGCGAAAGCTCAAGCTGTCTTTGATGCCAGTGTTGGTGACGCCCGTGGGCGCCGCTTTCCCTCTTGGGGGCGACGTTGTGGTTCCACCCCACCTCCCTCGTCTATACTCCGGGTGAAAACCCAGGTCCTTGACCCGACGTTGGCGGCGCTTCCGCGTTGTGACCTCCTTGGAGGCATCGTCTTGGAGCAGGGGTCTCCTCGCTTCGACCTGGCTGTTTGAGTGCAAAGTTGGTCCCTTTCATAGACGTCGATGTGAAGTGAAGCTGTCTTGTTCTTGTGTTGTGGTGGAGGCACAACCTGCAGACAAGGTGGTCCGATCCCACCCCTTTGATGGCTGGCCGTTTTACGCGAGGTTTTGGTGCTCGCCGATGGTGATGTTGTCCGATCCCGCCCCTTTGGTGGCTGGCCGTTCTACGCAAGGGTTTGGTGCCCGCCGCTGCTGGTGATGTCCGATCCCGCCCATTTGGTGGCTGGCCGTTCTATGCAAGGGTTTGGTGCTCTCTGATGTCGATGTTGTGGTCTTTGTTCGGCGCTATGATGCTCGGCATCCTCTCCTTCGTGCTCGACGTCTGCTGGAGGCTGGTCTTTCGTCTCCTGCTTCCCTCTCCGTTGTCAAGCTCTGTGCTAGTGGTGGTGATGTCTTCGCCGATGGTTTAGTCCTGCCTCTTGGCCGGCCGTTTTACGCAAGGATGTGGTGCTCGGTGTAGTGTTACCTTTTCTTTTAGCTTGTCCTTGGTCTGCTTTGTTAGAGGTTTTCCTCAACACCTTGTTTCGCCTGTATTTGCCGTTGTAAAACTCTGAGCTTTGTTAATTCAAAGCTGGGCATTATTGCCTGTTATCTAAAAAAAAACTGACAAAGCTTTCATATATATATTTTTCCTAAACGGGCACAATCAGGACACATTTGTCTTTTACCGGTTATCACCATCAGGTGTATTTTTCCTTCAAAGGGTTACACTGTTTTGTCTGAAACATAATTTTTATTTACTGTTTGACAATCCTCTTCATATAATCTCCAAGATAATTATTTTGACTTGATTCTAGCAAATTGCGACTATGCACATTTCTGAAAAACTGAATCTGCACCATTTGTGGAACTAGCACGGTGGCCCGCGCACATGCGCGGGCAACATCTTATTCCTCAACCCTAAAACATCTTATCCTTCCTGGTCATGATTTGAATATAGTCATATGAATATTGATACATATATATATAATTAGTATGGCAAATAATCCTACCCGAAATGTTGTCTAAAAAGTCTATGATTGGTTTTGTCACGACAATATAAATAAAGTGAATGTGGTGAATGATCCCACTTTTATAAAGAACCAAGCAAACACTAATTATAGTCGTGTGCCAAATCAAAAAACTTGTTATACACACACGCTTCAATGTTCTAGAGGTAACTGAGAGAAAAAGTAGAGCGGTAACATTTATTTCATTCATGTCTCTAGCTAGTGGTCTTCCAGCCCTACATAAAGGGGGTACATACTGTCTCAATTTTGTCACATATGTCAGAGAGATTCGATTTGTGAGGGCGTCATCTTGAATTTGTAGAAAGTTTTATCCATTAACTTTATCTTCTATGGGTATTAGTCTGCTCTCATGTATCCTCTTCAATAGGAAATACATACATACCAAAAATTATAACTTAAATTGACTTTTATGTTTTTTGTATATGGTTATACTATCTATCTATGATATGCATTGATCACATTGTTCTTCTATAGTGATGGCATGTTCAAGTATATGAATGCAACAAAAAATTGGTTTTAAATAATTTAATGGCAGTGTAACCTGGACACGTTGCACCTAAATAGATAGATGAAAATAGTGCAAGAAGCATTATTTTGTTAGTATAGTGTTTTACTAATTGCATTTTGTCAGAAATGGTGGAGCCATTTTTCTAGAAAAATAACAATATTTGTAGCAAAAGGATAATTCTAGTCAACTACATATTCAATTTCAGATATATTTATTTGTAATCCATCTTAAAGTAAACAAATAATACGTATGTAAAGATGCAATAGGTTCAGCAAAATAGTTGTTAAAATTATTTAACCCTAGGCAATCCACCTTCAGGAACATATTCAATATCCAAAACATATACGTTAAAATATTGATTTGTTGGGTCTGCAATACTTCTAGATCTACATTTGTTTTTAATTTCTATAGTGTGACATGTGTGGTTGTTTGTGTCACCAAATCTGACACTCTGTGTACAGATACCAATTTTTGAAATGCAAGATGTTCAACATTGGTAGGCCAATTTTTTTATTTCAACCTAGAAATCATATGTTGGGACTATGCTGGCAAGAAAGATGGTTCCATTGTACGTAAGAAAGAAACTGGACTTGATCAGTAAATACCATTATTGATTCAATAAGCATTGAAATCTTGGAATCCGGCTAGTTGAGTAGAGTAGATGGGACACGTCAATGTATAGTAAACTCTAATTACCAAAGGAGTAAATAAAATAGCAACCTAGCAGGTGGATAGTTATGTCAACTGAGGAAAAGCATCAACCATCACCTACGTGTAAATGAAATAAAATGCTTTGGAACGAAGTGATCGGTTCAATTTATGAATGTCTGCACAACAGATCTAAAAACTTAAGAGTACCCTTTACTGAAAAATCACGCAATAGAATGGAATTGTTGTAGCATACTGGAAAACGCAAAGTCATGAAGCGGAGAAAAATAAAACTCGTCTTCGTAATTTTTTATTATATGTAAAATAAAGAATCTGAGAATAAATACACTTAAATCATTTTCTTCTTGGCCTTTAAATTGTTGAATAATGTAGCTGCCCCACCTATAAATAGGCAATGTACAACAAAGTTTCAAAACTAAGATTGTTATAATTGTTGCTGCAGGTGACATAATAAATTAAACATGATATTTAATTAGATCTCAAAACGGAGCTGCGAGAGACAATCATTTTCGTCTTTGCCTTTAAATTGCTCATTTCAGTTGTTGAATAATGTAGCAGTCCCCCCTATAAAAAAAGGCAATGTACAACAAAGGTTTCAAAACTAATTTGTAACAATTGTTTGCTGCAGGTAACATAACCAAATTAATTAAACATGATATTTAATTAGACCTCAAAACGGAGCTTGGAGAGAAAAGAAATATACTGAATAGTGATCAATTTTATCCATTCGCTAGCAATAGAGAAAGAAAGATGGAGATCAGAAAAATAGGTCCCTTAAGCATACCAGGAATGGCAGTCACCCAGGCCCCGGATTAGCTTAGTACAATCCCTATTCAGCGAAGGAATATTTTAGCAGTCATTTCACGCAATATAATTGAATATGCGTACTATAGACTAAAAAATAAATAAATGTGAAGATGCCGAGTGGAGAACAAATCAACCATCTATTCGTTTAATTTATAACCTATGAAAGATACTATGTCAGCATAAAAGTTAACTTGCAGTGCATGTAAAGACTTAGTTTTCGGAATCCCTATTGCTAGTCGTCTCCGATAATAAGAAATTATTGGCAAGGTTTATTTACATCATAAAAAAGGTGGTCAATTTGATTCAACGCCAGTGTCCAATAATTTATTAGCAAACTAAACATATTGTATGATAAATGTCCAACGAAATTTATATTCTTCTTGGGATTTTAGAGCATGTCTTTTTTCTGCTTAACTATGTACTACAACATTACACGCTTTCTGTGCATGTTCTTAATGCTATGCATGCATGCAGAATTTGTGGTGAACTAATCAGCCATGCATTAATTAGATGATTTCCTCCTTGCAACCACCTGTCTCCTAAAAAATTGTTATACAATGCTCCTTAATTCTTACCAATGAAAAATTCATATACACGATGAGTTCATTTCATTCTGCATCGGACACTTGCAAATTACTAATCAGCTAATTGATGTAAATACAACATGTAAACACCTCAGGAGAAAAGAGATCGTATCTTGCAGAGGTTAGTGGGAAGAACGTGCCTGAGCTGTGTTTCGATGCGCCAATCCTGTAACGATGGATAACTCTCTGTTATACGCGGTGGCTGCCGCAGTGCACCGATATCAGCCTCGATTCCTCGCTCTCTTTTACGCCGCCTGATAGTGCAGGATGGCAGCAAGACTGATAGTGCAGGATGGCAGCAAGAGCGCATCTGCTGAGCAACGATGGCACGAAGAGAGGACGTACATGCTTTATACAATTGATTTATCGATGGACCGTGATCAAGTAATTAATCTCTGGGATAGGGCCGCATAGAACTTTGATCCTCAAATTGCATGCGTCCTATTTCAGTATTTCTTGCATAGTGGTATACACGTAGCCATGATAGATGCGTATCTCCAGTTTTGGATTGTTGATGCTGATGGTTCTAAATTCTACAGATCGTATGTTATACTGTAGACATATATGGAGCTGTGAAAGAATAGATATATACCATACAGTGTGACAGTACGTACCTAGAGCTATGGGCTGTCGTCTCTATGACACAGGTCTTCGATCAGAACTTTCTCCGCGAACTTCGATCCATCTTGCCGGATGCATCTTCACTAATTGTCTGCTGCGTGCATAGGAAAAATAAAGTTCAAACCTAAACCGCTAATGACGGCTGATGCTCATACACTTGGAGTAGGTTGGCACCGAGATGAATACCACGGCGGCGGCGGCGTGCCCTAAGTAGTAGCTTAGGTTTTCTTCGGATGGAAGAGTCTGTGACCATATATTTGCTAGATTAGATATCGAAGGGGTACGGATCACTTAATGCGGGGCAATGGTGGGTAATTTTCTTTAACTTTCATGTGAGCGTATAGATCCATCGGCTGTCATTGGCTAGTTAGTTAAATTGATGGCCAGATGTTTCTGATTTTTGTGGGATTTTCTAGCCTATTTCTCTTTTTTCTGGTGAGCCCGTCATGTACTTTTAATATATAATAGATGATCAACCGATCCAACTCAATAGCCTGGCACCGTAGGGCAAGCAAAGTGACATATTTCTGGCTGTTTTTCTTTCCAATTGTCTGCCCCAATTGTCATGTAAAAATATATTTTATTAGTTGAACTATCATGGCATGATATGCTTAATTTTTTAGTGCTATTTGTGTGCTTCACGCCATTTTACTTTCCACATACATGCAATTTATGTACTTATTTTTTAATATAATATCTAAGGCCTAAATGCAAAAATCATTCTGTTTATAATCTCTGCAGCAACGCGCGGGGTGTCTCTAGTAGATTCAATGTTAAAACTAATGCTTCAAAAAATAACAAAGTGGATCAAGTAATCAGAGAAAACCGAGAATTTAGAAACAAGGATGACGGAACAAAGTAAGCATAATATTCGAGGCAACAGAGAAATATGATCTATAATAAATATGAACTGAAAGTAAAGGGAACAAAGAGTTCTGATTTGTTTCTCGGAGTTCAACCTGTTAACAACAACTCTATGTCTTTGTTCGGAGAGTAGAGCTGCAGGAACTCCAGGGGGTTGTTCTTGCCGTCATAGCGCGGAGGGAGGTCCGGCCTGAACTTGACCGGCCAGACGACGCGACGGAGGCTGCGAGTGAACGCGGCCGTCGTGCCGTAGGTGACCGTGCCGTTGGCGAGGGTGGCGCGGAGGTGGCGCCCGGCGGTGGCGACGTCCTTGACGGCGCGGTTGCGGCGTTCCTGCCCGCGCTCGATGCTCACGCGTGCGTCCTCAGGGGCTCGCTGCACGATTTGGCAGTCGTGTGGCGACGACGCGTGCGAGGCAGCGCGACCGTCGCGAGGAGGAGCCCCCGTCGGAGCAGGCTGCGGTGGAACTGGTGGAGCTGGAGCGGGCGCGGGCTGACGAGGAGGCGCGGGAGGTGCGCCGTGCACCACGTCCCCCACGAGTGCAGAAGCAACCAGGGAACGAGACGGTGCAGGTGCGGCGGCGCGAGCGGCGCTGATGAGTTCGGAGACGCGGTTGAGCCAGGCCTCCTGAGCCGCCGGCGTGGGGCGGTACTGCAGCAGCTCCTGCGCCATGAGGAGCGCAGTCTCCGGGCTAGGCGCAGGGCGGCCCAGTGAGGAGGCAGCACGGTCCCGCGACGGGTGCAGGGATGAGGCCTCCTCTTCGCCGAGGTTGTCCTCAGCGTGGTCGATGTCGTCGTCATCCGGGTGCTCGACGCGGGGCTCGGGGTCGGCGCGGCGCGCCGGAGCGGCGCTCCCACGCGGCGGCCGCGCGGGTTGCCAGCAGGAGGAGCGGTGGCGGCGCTGGCCGTCCGGCGAGCGAGTCGTTCGGCACGAGAAGGTCCGGCCATGGCTGTGTCGAGGATGAAGATGCGCCTCAGCCCCCTACCTGGCGCGCCAAATGTCGGAGATCTGTCCCAGGAACTGGGGGTGTCTCGAGAAGGATCGAGTAAGGGGCTGAACACGGAATCAAACAACCCTCAACGTGCTCCGGCGACGGTGCTCGTCGGACTCGCTGCGGGATAGCACTGCAGAAAGGGAACACTCGGTCTTACCCAGGTTCAGGGCCCTCTTGTGGAGGTAAAACCCCTACGTCCTGCTTTGGTGTATTGCACTGCTTGGAGAGTTCACAGTACAAGGAGAGCTTGTCGAGCTCGAGGTGGCTAACAATGGCTACTTGCTAGTCTTCAGATCTAGGGTTTTAGGCTCAGGAATCTTGGAACCGAACTAACCGAAGATCGAACCCTTTGCTTGGGCGTGCTCCCCCTCCTTTTATAGGCGTCCTGGACCTCTTCTGCCCAAACATTTGGGCGGGAAGGGTTACCACACGGCGACGATGGAGGAGGCGCGGTGCACTATAAAGGTGAAGTCCACCATAAAGGTAAAGCTCGTGGACACGGTCCACGGCAGGGGAACGGCGTCACCAAAGCTGAAAAGGGGCACCGACCAGGTGGACGGTGGGCTGGCACTTGCCGAGGTGGGAGGTGACCCACGGTGACATTGTCCTTGGAGCGTAGCTGCAGACTGTTCCCTTATCACCAAAGAGGCAATACTCGTTGTCCGCTTTGCTTGGCTCCGCTTTGTTGACTGCTTTATACATGGAAACGGCAACTGCGGCGTCGTCGTCATCGCGCGTAGGCACGCGCGTCACTCTGCACATGGCGCAGAGCCATGTGCGCTCTGCCGCGGGGGCAGAGAGGGCTTCGCGAGGGAGGAGCTTCGCGAGGTGAAAAGCCTCGCTGAGCCCTTCGGCTGGGTCCTTAGCGGAATTGTGGGTGGTGTCGGAGACACCTTGTCAAGGAGCGATCCCTCGCCAAGGGAGAGAATCCTCGGCGAGGAGAAGAACCCTTCGCGAGGGGGAAAACCCTTGCGAGGCTCGCCAGGCTGGATAGCCTGGTCCTTAGCGAAAATCATCCAAAGAATCTTGTGGGTCCTGGCAGGCCGGCCCGTGGTACCCTGGTTTCCACTGTGCCGACAAGGATAGCAAGATATATAACTTCAAGCTCGATGGCTATCAAAAGATAAATGCATAAGTAGAGGGTTTGGTTATAGAGATAACCGACACAAGTGGAGGCGGAGGTTTGTTTCCCGTAGTTCCTTCCCAATGGAAGTACGTCTACGTTGGAGAGGTGTGGAGGCTCCTTGGCCCTCCTACAAGCACGTCCGTGCTCACCCTATTCTCCGTGAGCTCCTCCCGTGGGGAATACCCGATGGGGGATTTGCTCATCCACTATAAGGTCGTCTTGAGGGCGTTGACCAAACCCATACAATGAGGTCTTCTTGAGGCATTGACCAAACCCGTACAATTTGCCCGAGCCTACCTCCACACAATAGGAGGCTCCCGTAGCACCACAACCGTCTAGGGTGCACAATGCACCCAAGAGGCACAAGCTCTTGGGAGCCCTATGCACCCAAGAGTAACAAGCTTCTCGGACTTCAAACCCACGTATCACCGTGGGAAACTCAAACCGATGCACCAAATGCAATGCCAAGAACACACTAAGTGGTCAAGTCCTTCTCTCCAAAATCCAACCGAAGCAACTAATGCTAGGGAGGGATTTGAGAGGAAGAACAAAGGAGAAACACTAAGAACTCCAAAATCTAGATCTACTAGGTTCCCCTCACTTAGAGGAATGGATTGGTGAAATGGTAGATCTAGATCTCCTCTCTTGTTTCCCTAAAATGGGCAAGAATCATTGGAGGGAAGTGGAGGAATCAAGCTCTCAAGATGTGCAACAATGGAGGAGAGAGAGAGAGAGAGAGCAAAATGGTTGGAAAGAGTTGGGCAACCATTGGGAAGAAGACCCTTAAATAGGTTGCCCCAAAAATCCAGCCGTTGGGGGCTGAATCCCGCAGGGGCGGTACTACCGCCGGTGCTGGCGGTACTGCCGCCCCCAAGGGTTTCAACCAGCCAACGGCTAGCAAAACAGCCCGCAGCAGCGGTACTTGCCGCCACGGGCGGCGATACTGCCGCTGGGGGCACTGGCGGTACTGCCGCCAGAGGCGGCGGTACTACCGCGGGCGAGCAACAGAGGGCAGCTTTGGCGGCACTAGCGGCGGTACCACTGGCGGTACCGCGAGCTCCCGGAGGAGCACGGGAACCGCACAGCAGTACTGCCGCCAGAGGCGGCGGTACTGCCGCCAGAGCAACCGAAGGCAGCTTTGGCGGCACCAGTGGCGGTACCACTGGCGGTACCGCGAGCTCTAGGAGGAGCACGGGAACCGCACAGCGGTACTGCCGCCAGAGGCGGCGGTACTGCCGCTGGTGCGCAACCGAAGGCAGCTTTAGCGGCACCCGTGGCAGTACTACTGCCGTAGTGCAATGCCGAGAGAACAAGGAAAGCACAGGAGATGGCGGTACTACCGCCCCCTGGAACAGAGAAAGCTGCAGAGCCAAAAACTGAATAACTTTTGCTAGGAAACTCCGATCGAGGTGAATCCAATTTTGTTGGAAAGAGGACGACAAGAGCTACCCAAAAAAACCATAAATATTGATACCAAGAAAGGGAGATTTTGCTAATAAATGGAAGAGTGAAACATTCCACACGGATGGACCGGCAAAATCTCCAAAACCGAAAACGCAAGAGAAGATGCATACGAAATCCGTTTTCGATGAACTTGGCCTTGTCATGACTAGCACGACAAGCACCAAGACCACACCACGATAAAAGACAAATAATAACCAATAGAGATGATGCCAAGGATGCAAAGGTTTGAGCTCTCTACGACGATAGGATCAAGATATTCGCTCGAGAGCCCCTCTTGATAGTACGGCTATCTATCCTATAATCAGGTCTCTCAACTAACATCATGAGACCGGTAAAATAGAAACCCTATCAAGATCATACCTTTGCCTTGCACATAATCCACTTGAGCTAAATGATGACGATCTTGACCTTCTCAAGTTGGACCACCTTTCTTAATTACGCTCCGCTTGGTGAAGACTCGTAACGTGCTCCCCATACACCAAGATGGGAGAGACACCCTTCGACAAATCTTCACTTGGCCTTTATCTTGATGACGATCACCACGTGACGCCATCCTCCATGGGCTTCATAGGATATCCCTTTCGTTGCATGCTCATGGAGAAATGCCTAACCACATATAGAGATACAAGCACATAGATCATGGGTTAGTTCATAAGGCTATATTGACAATTGCTTACCATACCATGGGATCATACGATCCCTCATGGTACATCCCTAGCCTTGTGTGTTGATCAACTTGCACTTAGCCTTGATCAACATAAATCTTCTTCTTTTAGCCTTGACTCCAACATATGGAGTTCAAAGCATTGCTATGGACCAAACCTACAAGTATAGCTCAAAGCACACATTAGTCCTTAAGGATTGTCATTAATTACCAAAACCACACATGGGGGCAACCATGCTCTTTCAATCTCCCCCATTTTGGTAATTGATGACAATCCCTTTTAAGAGGGTTTATATAGTGAATTAAGCGTACTTGCAAGACAAACAAGCAAGCACGCAAGAGCATAAAGGCAAATGCTTAAGAACCAAACTAAAGCATAAAACCACATTCCCTTAAACCCTCTAAACTTCTCCCCCATTGGCATCTATTGCCGAAATGGGAGGAAAAATTTAGAAGGCCAATATAATATGAGTTCCTCCATAAGGTGTGCATTTCTCAAGATATGAGTGAAATCAAATGCACTTATTCATTGACGAATAATTAGAGGGAATCAAACTATATTGAGGATCCAAAGATTGCAAAAAGATGAAGTCATTCTAAACATCTCCACAAAGGAGAAAAGCAATCGAAAAGATCCAAAATGAGAGTTCTAAAAAAATGGAGAAGCTCCCCAATGTTCATGCACTATTGAGGAGTGCACAAATATGGCATCCTCGCTCCCCCAAAATCATCTAGAACATACAATAAGTGCAAGAGTGCATAAAACAAAACATAGCACATAGCACTTGCACCAAAGATATGGTTGAGCCATAAGAAGATACCAATTGAAAAGATTAAACATAAGAGAGGCCCAACCAAGATACAAAGAAGATCTTTAAAAAAAAAAATGTTCACAAGCTCAAGGATACCAATTGGAAACTAAAACCAATTGAAAAAGCCAAGAGCTAGTGAGAACATTTAGGCAATACAAATCAACATGCTCACCATGATAAGCATGAAGTCAAAGATCTTCAATAAAACATGAGTGCACAAAGATGCAAATAAAAATAAGACGAGCACTCACGAGAAATTTTCTTTTTGAAGCCACCAAAGAATCAACGATAAAAAAAGGTGACTTGAAAAGAAGAAAGGATACCAATTGAAAAAGTTACCTCTCTCATATGTATAGGTTTCTAAGTAGATAAATCATTGATGATTTACACCCACAAAGAAACATGTACATACGAAATGGTTAGAGAAGAAGAGAACAAGGTATCCAAAGGGAAGTCATAAATACACAAATAAGATTATTGCTTAAAAGCATAGCTTATAGCTCAAATTTATCTTATTGTATATAGATGAACTTCAAACACATCAAAGACATCACACATATCACTAAGGGAACGAGAGATAGTGAAGATGCTTTGAGAAAAAGCAACAAGTATCATAAGAAGGATATCAATTGAAGGAAAGGTTTTTGCAATTTCAACACAAATATCACAAGATATACCAAGTGAAGGAAATAGGCCAAAACCACAACAATTGCATATAAAAGCATTTCATGCCAAGAAGCAACCTACACAAGGTTGAAACTAGAAAATTATGCATGGGGTAGATACTTGTTACCGAGATGTCATTGGTGATGAAGAAGATGAGAGTTCGTTAATCATCGTAGCTTGACTCCTATGATCACATGGTGAGAACACCTTCCTTATGAATGAGGCAAGCATCCAATGCATCTTCATTGCACCTAAAACACAATTCAAGTACAAAATGGTTCCCAAACTCATTGGGTCCCATAGTAGTTGGATACACTACAATATATAGGACACGCTCCACATAAATATGTGCATATAGATATGAAATTGAATTTCATGCACATCTTAGCCGATTTAGGATTTGGTGGAGTATACCCTATATATTGGAACAAAAAGACAAGCATGCCATAAGATACATATATTAATAAATATGCATGCAAAGACTTTCTAGAACCAAAAGGATACAATTTGGACACAAACACTAAGTAAACCAAAGTAGGCACACCAGGTGTGACACGAAAAGGTTGTCCAAATTATATCAAAATCCAAATCAACACATGATCAAGGAAGAATCAAAACAACCAATGATTGATTCCAACACATCAACACATGAAGTGAGATATCAATAGGAATCAAATCAAACAACACATGAGAGATAAGACGCAAATTGAAAATAAGATACCCGCAAGAGGGAAAGATACCTAGAGAAGAGTATTACTTGAAAGACATCAAGTAAAACAAAAACAAGAAACAAGGTATGAAAGCTCCCATAAGAGATACCAATTGAAACAAATATCTATGGATGAGATATAAAATTTCAATAGATACAATTGAAGGTACCTAAGCAAGATCAATGAGCATAGAAGATAAGATGAAAGATAAATGCTCATTGGGTTTTTCTCATTTAAGAAGATAAGATACAAAACAAGAAGTGAGAAAGCAAACTCCAAAAGAGAGCAAAGTTACAACAAATAAACCAAGCACTCTTTATTTTCAAGATGGCACAAAGCCTAAAAGAAAATATTTGTTTCCATAAACACCAAGGAAAGAAATTAAATGCCAATTGAAAAGATCAAATGTCAATTGATAAGATAGTGTTCTAAATAATAAAGAAAAGCTCCCCCAAGATTCGTGCATTATCTTTAGGATTTGCATTTGAATACAAAACGCACACACAAGGGTTCATTACTTCTCATATGCCATTTAAAGCACTAACAAGATCAATAAGACATAAAGATCCTCAAGAGGCAAGGAAGACAAAGGGAGTCAACGCAAAATAAAAACTTGGCAAGAGATAGGGCAAATACGAGCAAAAACCAATGCAAGGAGAATCAAAGATATTCTACCATAAATATGAGTATCAATTGTCCAAGGACAAAGAGTAAAAGCAAATATTTTCCGGTGATAGAGATATCCAAGAATATCCTTGCAAGATAAATCATATGGCAAAAGATAAGAATTAAAGCAAAGCCATATTTGATAGAATTTGTTGGTAGCTCCAACTATTCGAGCCAACCGGCAAAGCCATGGTTAAAATAATATGGAGCGAATGATTTCTCAAATAGCATATGGAGATACATATTTGAGGAAAACCACGCCAATCAAAACTCAAGCGAACAAGATCCAAAAGAAAACCAAATAGGAGCACTCAATAAAATTGGAAGTTGTTCGAGCAAACATGCCACATAGGAATAGGATAATTTACAATATCAAAACCAAGTGGCAAAACCTCAAATATTCATGTTTTCTAGAATTGTAATAGGCACATAGCTTATTACTCCCCCATAACGTGATGATCCAATTTTTTTTAACAAGAGGCAACTAAAAACCCAACTAGAGAAATTAATGGACATTATAGAATTTGAATTTCTGATGAATAATACATACCACATAGAGACTAGATAATCTTGTTATATCAATACTATGTGGTGTACATCATGAATACACATTTTTGGGATTGTGAAGTGCACAAAGCAAGTCACTCACCCAAAATTGGTATAGTCCATTAATCTCCCAAAAGAGCCAAATAAAATCCACACAAGATCCAATAAAAGGCTCAACACAAAGTTTACACATACATGATACACAACTAACATACACATACTTGATTTCTCAAGATAAGTAGGAAAGAAGCACATCATATACAAACACATGCTAGGAACAAAACTAACACATGCAAGGGGGCAAGTAACTTTCAATGTAAATGAGTTAAGTACAAGTTACCGCAAGGAGGAACATTGGGTATAAAATAAATATGTGATAATCCAATTGACTTGGCTTGAGGAAATACAACCATGAAGATCCCTTACTTCTTCATAAGATAGCCAAGTCTCCAATGTCCTCCAACACAACCTATTGATCAAGTTTGAGCTTGTTGGTCCCCAACAAAGTTGGGTCCTAAGATGTTAGTCACAATAGGTTTGGGTACCCAAATGGTTCTTTTCTTGACACCACTTTGAGCACCCACATATTTGGCAAACACATTGCCAACCCTATCCTTCCTAAGAGAGTAAACATCATCAATTAGAATGGGGTTGGATAGGGTACCATTTGTGCATGAAGAAGCCACGTGACCCTTCTCACGGCATAGGTAGCAACACCGACTCTTCCCTTTCTTCTTGATAGGCTCCTCAACTCGAGGAGAAATAGCATGAGTCTTCTTAGGAGGTGGCCTTTGTTCAACTCGTGGTTGAGCATGAGATTAAACAAGAGGCCGCTTCCCTAGTTGCTTCTCACTAAGAGGCTTCTTCTTCATAGGGCAATCTCTAACATGGTGCCCTTCAATCTTGCACTTGAAGCAAGTAATCTTGGCCGGATTCTTGACTTGTTCATGGCCCTTCTTCTTGTCGATCTTGGACTTGATCTTGTCATTGGAGTTGAATCCAAGTCCACTCTTGTCATTGGGGGATTGTTGCATACTCAACATGTTGTCAAGTGTTGACTTCCCTTTATGACTCTTTTCCAAGCCTTTCTTCAAAGAAGTGGCTTGGGCCTTGAGCTCATTCCTTTCCTCTACATGGTTAGTGATAACACAAGAACTAGAGGAGGTAGATGCATCATTGTTAGAGCAACAAGGCATGGAAAGTAATTCATCACATAATGTGCCAACATTGTGAGTGGATGAACTACGAGGAATAGCACATGGCAACATAGCATTATTAGTAGAGGATGTGTCATTGTCCATACGAGGTTCACTAGATGTTACCTTGGTAGTGGTAGCCTCAAGAGCTAGCTTTAGCCTATCATGGGACACTAGAAGATCATCATGAGAGCTAGATAGCTTTTTATGATTTTCTTCCAATTTCCCATAATTGCTAGTTAGCAACTCAAGTTGAGCCCTTAGCTCAACATTCTCCTTTAAAATGGATGCTTCACAAGAAGTAGAGTTAGTAGCACAAGCATCATCATTAATAGCAATAGGAGAACAAGTAGGAACCTCTTTTAGCATTTGAGCTTGGAGGTGATCATGCGACTTAGTGAGATTAGCGAGAGAACCTTCCAAGGACTTGAATTCCTTTTCAAGCTTCTCATTAGCCTCAAGAAGTCTAACATTTTCAACCACAAGCTCATTATTTTTAGTTTTTATTATTTTAGCAAGAGCTTGAGCATGATCATGTTCTTTTCTTAGTTTGGACATCTCTAGATTATTAGTCTCCTCAAGATTAACAAGAGTTTCCTCAAGAGTTTACCCACGACCTTGCTCTTCTTCAAGAGCAATAGAGATGTCCGCAATCTAATTGGCATAATCACGCTCACGAGCTTCCATTTTCTCAATGGTGTCTTCATACTCATCAATAATATTTTAACTTTCATCAAAAATAGACATGATGTTTAAGAAAGTAGAGGAAGCATTATCATTTTTACGAAGAGCACAAAGGACAACATTTTTCATCTTATCTAAGATGGCATCATTATCAACATCATTATTATTATCACCATCATCATTACTTGTAGATTTAGCCATGAGGCAAAAGATAGTTGATGAAGATGAACCATTAGTTGATGCATCACTTAAATTAATATCTTGTTTTATAGAAGGTTGGATTTCCTCTACATTGTTGGGAACACAAGGACTAGAGGAAACATAAGCATTTTGATCATGGCAACAAGATATAGCTAGCATATCATCATGAGATTTATTCATGCAATTTCTGTTTCTACATGATATGCATGGACTATTAACACAAGCATGTGAAACATTTATAGAGCTATATGTGTTAGAGTCCATAGATGAAGCATTGCAATGAGATAAAGATAAAGGATCATTAATAGTGAACTCACTATAAACATTGCAATGACCATCACTACTCACCATGTCATTAGTTTGTGGCTTACCACATGTAGGTGAAGTACATGAAGTCGAGAACTCATCACGTCCGGAAGTGGAAGGAGAACAATCATCCTCATCAAATTTGTACTTGCCATATTTATATTCAAGCTTCGTCCATAGCTCATGAGCATTTCCATAAGGCATGATTAACCCAAGAACTACATCACTTAAAACATGGAAAATTGCATTAGATACTAGAGAATAGAGATAAGAGATTTCCTCATCCTCTAAAGACGCCTTTTGGGAGTCCTTTGGAGGAGGAAATCCCATATCTATGATTACCTCTATAATTGGACCCATGTCCCTAAAAAGATTAAGCATGCGATTTTTCCAAGTAACATAATTTGTGCCATCGAATATAAAAGTGGGATCGTGCACTAATTCCCTAAATGACATATTTGCTCTCTAGGCGGTGAAGCCTAACAAGGAGAGACCTTGCTCTGATACCAATTGAAAGAACGAGATGTTGCCTAGAGGGGGGGGTGAATAGGCGCTTTTAAAACTTTTGCTCTTAGGCTTGAAAAAATGCGGAATAAAACTAACGTTTAATTTATCAAGCCAAAACCCTAATATACTAGGTTCACCTATGTGCACCAAGAAGTTATGCTAGACAAGTTAACAACAAGGATAGCAAGATATATAACTTCAAGCTCGATGGCTATCAAAAGGTAAATGCATAAGTAGAGGGTTTGGTTATAGAGATAACCGACACAAGTGGAGGCGGAGGTTTGTTTCCCGTAGTTCCTTCCCAATGGAAGTACGTCTACGTTGGAGAGGTGTGGAGGCTCCTTGGCCCTCCTACAAGCACGTCCGTGCTCACCCTATTTTCCGTGAGCTCCTCCCGTGGGGAATACCCGATGGGGGATTTGCTCATCCACTATAAGGTCGTCTTGAGGGCGTTGACCAAACCCGTACAATGAGGTCTTCTTGAGGGCGTTGACCAAACCCGTACAATTTGCCCGAGCCTACCTCCACACAATAGGAGGCTCCCGTAGCACCACAACCGTCTAGGGTGCACAATGCACCCAAGAGGCACAAGCTCTTGGGAGCCCTATGCACCCAAGAGTAACAAGCTTCTCGAACTTCAAACCCACGTATCACCGTGGGGAACTCAAACCGATGCACCGAATGCAATGGCAAGAACACACTAAGTGGTCAAGTCCTTCTCTCCGAAATCCAACCGAAGCAACTAATGCTAGGGAGGGTGATGGGGGGATACTTTATAGGTAGGCCCATGGACCCGGAAAGTAGACCCGCCAAGACCAAAAAGGCCAAAGCCGAGTCACGTATCAAGTCACATGGGCTGGGCTGGAGACAAGCCGACCGAGGCCCATGATGAAGAAAGGACCCGTCCGGAAGGAGTCCAAGTACAACCCGAAGCCTTAACTTGGAAGACCAAGACGTAGAGTAGGACTCCGTGTTCTAGTGTGACTCGGTGTAACTTGTAAGTCCAGGGACCCGGCAGCCTTTATAAGCAGGGTCCTGGACCTTAGATAAGAAGAGTTCTAAGTCCTAAGAAATTCCAGTAGAGAGAAACACCAAGTCGCCGGATCCCCAGAGAGGAGCCGGAACCCTGTAATCGATATCAGATCCAGAGCAATAAAGAGAAGCAGGAAGTAGGTCTTTACCTCTAACCAAGAGGGGCCGAACCTGGATAAATTTGTGTCCCTAGGCGAGATTAATCTCTCCTACGTACTTCAAGCATCGATGGACCCCGAACTCACCTTCCTGGAGGAAGGACTTGCCGTGACAACCCCATGACAGTTGGCGCCCACCGTGGGGCTAGAGATGCGTGGAGTCGAGATCGTGGGAGCTGCTCGCCGGGCCATGGAGAAACTCGCCATCGGGCGAGTCTACACTGATGAGCATGGAGAAACAGAGATCGATGACTCTGGTTGGACTTCGGACATGCATGAAGTCGACGAGGGTTATCAGCTTGTCTTCGGAGGAATCAACGTGTTCGTCGGCATGGTTTGCGCGTCGGGTCTTCGCGCGAACTCGGCGGAATCAGTATCAGAGCCAACAGCTGTTGTCGAGTCCGACGAAGAGGAGTCGGTCGGCACATCAGAGGTCGGCATCATCGCCGAGTCAGAGAAACATCTTGCTATCAACTATGAAGAGGAGTCGCTGGCGGAGCCATGTATGGAGCCAGGTTACGACGCCGATTCAGAGTCTATCTTGCCCTTGTTCGAGGATAGGCTTGGGTATGGAATTGAGGAAGAGGACTACGAGGAGTCGCCAGTTCACGCTCGCGTCGTCGGAGTCTACATGTCTGGAAACGGTGGAAATCAGTTTGACCCAACTCTGTTAACAAAGGAAATCAATGCAAGCAATGCAGCTGAGCGGGAGGCCGAGTTAGCCAGTGCGCGTTCTGCGATGGAGAGGCAATTAGCAGAAATCAACGAGGCAAATCGCAGGTTAGCGGAAGAGCGGGCCCGGGTCCAGACTGAAGCCCAGGTCCTGCAGAGTCGCCAGGAGGAACTCACCTCGATCCAGCATCGCAGAGCCAGGAGTCGCCTGCGCGGAGGAGTCAATGTCAGCCCTACTGCTTTGTTCACCACACCCACTGGTCCAGGCGCAGGAGCCGGGCTAGGGAGTTCATCAGCTGCAGGAGGCGGCGCAGGGGGAGGAGCAACACCACCACCACCACCACCACCAGAAGGACCCGGTGGCAGCCGTACCAACGGACCACCACCTGAAGGAGGAGTCGGAGGAGGAGCAACAGGTGGTATGGGACCTCCACCTGGCAGGTTCCGTACTCCAGAGGGGCATTACTCTAACCCAATGGACAACGTTCATGCGGCAACAATGAGATTGGAGAATATAGAGATACCAGAAGGACCAGCGGGCCAGGAGACCCGCCGTGCTATTGAGCTGTTGAAGACAGCAATGACTCAGCAAGCTCTTTATCCAGCGTTTCCAGATGCAAGCAGGCTGCACTCGACACCGTTCAACTCGGGTACGAGGAGTCGGCATGACGAGTCTCACCCGGCCAACTCTACAAGCGCAAGGCGCCGTGAGCAGGAGAGAAATAGAGCAAACATACCAACTGCATCACGAGCTCAGTTAGTAGTTGATGAAGCAAGACAGCGACGAGAGAGGGAGGCGGTCAGGACTCGGGAGGCTGAGAGGGACAGAGCCCTAGCTGGTGCAGATAACCAGCCTCAGCCAACCCGGGTGCACACAGAGGTGACTTTTCCTGGTACCTCTCCCACACTAACAGGACCAGAGTGCCTGTCAGATGCCATCAGATCCGAGTCTTTCCCCAGCGACTTCAAGGAGCCGCGTAAAGTTCCCAATTATGAGCCCAATATGGACCCGACCTCTTGGTTGGGTACATACGAGATGGCGATGAGCATTCGCAATGCCACAGGTAATTTGTGTGCTAAGTTCATGTATCTTATGATGGAGGGAGCAGCCAAGGTGTGGATGCGTAACTTGCCTCCTAGATCAATCAATTCTTGGGAGCAGTTGAAGTCGGCCTTTGTACAGAACTTACAGGGAACATGCAAAAAGCTGAGTACTATAGAGGATTTAGAGAGATGTGTTCAGATAAAGGGCGAGTCCGCAAGGCACTGGATGAAGCGGGTCTCTGAGATAATCAACTCATCGCAAGGACTCCCAACAATTTCAGTGCTAATGGCAATGGAGAGGAACTGCAGCTACAACCCCTTGAGCTGGAAGCTAGGTCGTATGAAGGAGAGCTTGAATCAAGGTATTCCCCTTACGATTGGTGAGATCATGGCAGGTGCTAATAAGCACGCTGCCACAGACAAAACAAAGGATCAGGAGGAAGGAACTAAAGGACAGGGTGGCAATGTTCAGAATCAGAACCAGAATCAAGGTGGTAGCAAGCGGCCATATGGAGATAACTCTGACCTAGTGGCCAACACAAACACTGGATTCAGACGCAAGGACAACAACTCGTGTGGATACCAAGGCCGTACTCCAAGCACAGAGGAGGTCTTGAGGATACCATGCCCTAAACACGCCAAAAACGGCAGATGTGGTCACACCTTGGGACAGTGCGTAGATTTACAGCGCGCCGGGTTCCAAGGACCAGGAAACAGAGGCAACAACAATGGGTATAGAGGAAACAATGATGGTGGACGACCCGGCAACCAGGGTGGAGGAGTCGGCAATAACCCTAACCAACCTCAAGGAGGAGGTAATCAGCAGGGCGGGTTCCAGCAGAACCCAAAGCAGCTTCACGATGACAATTGGCAGTACTATGTCACAACTCGGCCACAGAACCCGAGTCGTGGCAGTTACCATGTCTTCACAACAAGCACGTCCAAACGTGCCAAGAAATTAAAGGTCAGAGCTGTTAATGCAGTAGAGCCGGCACTACCACAATGGCTCAGATGGTCAGAGCAAATCATCACATGGAGTCGGGCAGATCATCCGCCAAGAGTCGACGACCCAGGGCAGCTAGCCTTGGTAGTAGCACCTCAAGTTGGGGGCTATACATTGAACAAAGTGCTTATGGATGGTGGAAGTAGTATCAATATCTTATATTATGATACATTCAAGAGGATGCAGCTGCAAGATAGGCAGCTAATACCCACTGAGACAGTTTTTCATGGAATCGTACCAGGGAAGTCGGCCAAGCCAATTGGTAAGATTTATCTTGAGGTTGTTTTTGGCACAGTTGAGAATTTTCGTTCAGAGATTATGCCTTTTGAGGTAGTGGATCTTAAGAGTCCATACCATGCTCTCTTTGGTCGGCCAGCATACTTTAAGTTTATGGCCAGACCGTGCTATGTTTACTTGAAGCTCAAGATGCCAGGTCCAGCAGGAGTCATTACAGTTAATGGCAGCAGACAGATGGCATTGGAGTGTGAACTAGGTGATGCAGCTATGGCTGAAACAGCTTGAGCTCAAGAGGAGCTGAAATTTTACAAGGCAAGCGTGGACCCGGAGGACAACTCGGTCCTTAAGAAGCCGGCCACAGAGGAGAAGATGAAATTCAAGTCAGCTCAGGACACAAAGCAAGTCGACTTTACCCCTGGTGATTCTTCCAAGCAGTTCACCATTGGGGCGCACCTCTCTGATAAATAGGAAAGCGCGCTCGTCGAGTTCATCCGTGAGAACCGGGACGTCTTTGCATGGAAGCCATCTGACATGCCAGGAGTCCCGAGAGAACTCGCCGAGCACAGCTTACATGTTAACCCTAATGCAAGACCAGTCAAGCAGGGTCTGCGCAAGTTTCATGATTATGGATGGCACCCGCCGGGTTCGGGGCCGGGTTTGACCCCCCATACCCGCACCCGACCCTCCACCCCGCCCCCGCGACCCGCCCCCATACCCGCCGCCGGGTCCAAAACTCCACCAAACCCGCGACCCGCCGGGTTTGCCGGACCCGACGGGTACCCGCCAGAGCCAGACAGCGACGGTCGTCGGCAGCGTTGAAGAGAGCTGCAGCATGCGGCGCCGGCTGCTGCTGCTCCTGTTGCCCGGGCCCTTCCCCTTCTTCCTATCACCGTGCGGCGGCGCCATGGAGGGAGACGGGGCCGGCCGGCTTCCTGTTGGGACGGGAACCTGCAGAAGATGGCTACGCATCAGTGCGGCTGGGGTGTAGAAGAGATGAAGTGCAGGGGAATTGGAGAAGGAGCACGTACCTGATGGCGGCCGCGGTGCAGGAGCAGACGAAGTCGAGGCGGACGGCGGCCGGGGTGTAGGAGCTCGGATCTGGAGCGCCGACGCCTCCTCTCCACTCTCCAGGCGGTGGCCATCGACCATGGCTGCCTCCCGCGTAGTCTCCATCTGTGGCCGCCTCCCATCACTCTCCAGCTCCCACTCCCTCCGTGGAACTCGCGACGAGCGGCCTGGCATCCATGGAGAAGGTGCGGGGCAGCGGGTGTCCTGTGGTTGGGATTTGGGAATTTGAGAGAGGAAGAGGAGAGATAGACGCCACGGGAGGAGAGAGGGATTGGGGAGGCTGTCTGGTTGACCACCGATTGGGATTAGTGGTGGAGGTGAGGACAAAATGGCGTATGTGCATCGACTTCACGGGCCTAAACAAGCATTGCCCTAAGGACCCGTTTGCACTACCTCGTATAGACCAGATCATTGACTCCACAGCGGGGTCAGAGTTACTTTGTTTCTTGGATGCCTATTCAGGGTACCACCAGATCAGACTCAACATAGAGGATGAGCTGAAGACATTTTTCATTACGCCCTTTGGAGCATTTTGTTACACAACAATGCCCTTTGGACTCAAGAACGCAGGAGCCACATATCAGAGATGTATCCAGAATTGTTTCAAGGAACAAATTGGAACAAATATTCATGCTTATGTGGATGATGTAGTGGTCAAGTCTCAGAAGGCCGACTCTTTGATAGCAGACCTGACAGAAACCTTTGATAACCTACGCAAGTACAAGATGAAGCTCAATCCAACCAAGTGTGTTTTTGGAGTCCCTGCAGGAAAACTCCTAGGTTTTATTGTTTCAGAGAGAGGCATTGAAGCAAACCCAGAGAAAATCAAAGCTATTCACAATCTGCAGAAGCCGACTTGTCTAAAGGACGTTCAGAAACTCGCCGGTTGTGTAGCAGCTCTTAGCAGATTCATCTCAAGACTCGGGGAGAAGGCGGGTCCTCTCTACCAACTCCTGAAGAAGTCAGACAAATTCATATGGGACCAGGAAGCCGATGATGCTTTTGAAGGCTTGAAGAAAACCCTATCATCAGCACCAGTACTTGCAGCTCCTACAGATAAGGAGCCCATGCTATTGTATGTGGCTGCCAACGAGAGGGTGGTCAGTGCAGTAGTAGTGGTGGAATGATCAGAGGAAGGAAAGGAGTATCCAGTGCAGAGGCCTGTTTAATACATCAGTGAAGTCCTAACAGAGTCAAAGCAAAGGTACCCTCAATGGCAAAAGCTAGTCTATGGAGTTTTTCTCGCTAGTAGGAAGCTCAAGCATTATTTTCAAGAGCATCCAATCAAAGTGGTGAGTTCAGCACCGCTAGCAGACATTATACGCAACAGAGATGCAACAGGACGAGTCGCCAAGTGGGCAATCGAGCTGGGTCCTTATCATATCACATATGAGCCCAGAACAGCAATCAAATCTCAAGCTTTGGTCGACTTTGTCAATGACTGGACTGATTGCACATCCTCACCAAGTTCACCTTGCACTAAGTATTGGACAATGCACTTCGACGGGTCCAGACAGCTAGAGGGCTCAGGAGCCGGCGTGGTCCTAACTTCACCGAACGGAGATAAGTTGGCATATGTCCTTCAATTACATTTTGATTGCACAAACAACATGGCAGAGTATGAGGCTTTGCTACACGGCCTACATTTGGCCAAGGAGATGAACATCAAACGTATCAGGTGCTTTGGAGACTCGGATCTCGTAGCTCAGCAAGTGTCTGGAACCTGGGACTCGAAGGACGCAAACATGGCGGCTTATAGAAGAGCAGTCGAACAGATAGCCGGGTTCTTTTCTGGTTATCAAGTGGAGCACATCGACAGACGCAAGAACGAGGCCGCAGATGCGTTATCATGACTCGGCTCTCATCGAGAGAAAGTACCACCAAATGTATTTGTTGACGAGCTTCACCACCCATCAGTCAAGTTGCCAACAGAGGAGGAGTTAGCCTTCCCAGATCCAGAGTCGGCACTTGTGGCAGCAGTACGGGCAATCCCAGCATGGACAGAGCCCTACCTTGCATACCTCCTACGGGGTGAACTACCGCAGGATGAAGTCAAGCGAAAACAACTCGTCAGGCGATGCAAGTCCTACACAGTCATTGATGGCGAGTTGTATAGAAGGAGTGTTACTGGAGTCTACCAGAGATGTGTGTCTCCAGAAGAGGGCAAGCAAATATTGCAAGAAATTCATGCAGGTGATTGTGGTCATCATGCATCCACTAGATCCTTGGTGTTAAAAGCTTTCAGACACGGATTCTTTTGGTTAACAGCACATTTGGACGCAGAAAAGATAGTTCGAGTCTGTGATGGATGTCAAAGGTACGCAAGGCAAGACCACGTGCCAGCCCAAGAGCTCAGAACCATCCCTATCACTTGGCCATTTGCAGTTTGGAGGCTTGACATGGTTGGTCCTTTCTCAAAGTCGCCTTGTCAGAAGACCCATCTGCTAGTAGCAGTTGACAAGTTCACCAAGTGGGTGGAAGTAGAACCCGTCAGCAGAGTCGACGGTGCATCAGCTGTGAGATTCTTCAAGAAAATAGCAACACGCTTTGGATACCCCCACAGCATCATTACAGATAATGGTACCAACCTATCAGTTGGAGAGATGGCCAAGTTTTGCGGTGAGAACAACATCAGACTCAACCTAGCCTCAGTGGCACACCCACAGTCCAATGGACAGGCAGAGAGGGCAAATCAGGAGTTGCTGAAGGGAATTAAGCCTCGGCTCCGAGTCCCTTTGCTAAGAGCCGCCGGGTCTTGGGTTGAGGAGCTACCAGCAGTACTTTGGAGTATCAGAACGACTTCTAACAGATCCACTTGCTTCACACCTTTCTTCATGGTGTATGGAGCAAAAGCCGTCCTGCCAAGCGACTTGTTGCATGACTCGCCACGAGTCGCCAATTCTGTTGAGACAGAAAATGAACTCGCTCGCCAGGACTCGGTGGATGCACTCGAGGAAGCAAGGGAGTTAGCCCTTGAGAGATCAGCAGTGTATCAGCAAGACTTGCGGCGATATCACGCACGTAGAATCAAGACTCGAACTTTCCAGGAAGGAGACTTAGTGCTTCGCCTGGTCCAGAATAGGGAAGGGATGCACAAGTTATCTCCACCATGGGAAGGACCGTTCGTCATAAGCAAGAACTTGCACAACGGATCGTACTATCTAATTGATGTGCGAGAGCCGGCGAGTGAAAGTAAAGGAGCTGATACAGCTCATACGCTAGATCCTTATGCAGAGGCAAAGAGGCCTTGGAACATAGCTCAGTTACGTCCATATTATACTTAAGTTGTAATAGTTTTATGAGTTGCAAGGCAAAGAGCCCAGTGAGCCATGCCTAGATGTAATCAAATTGTTATGATCAAATGAAATAAAGCCGGCTTCTGTGAACATGAGTCCTTTAGTCGAGTCACCCAGTGAGTGCGCTTTGTTCTTTAACTTTGATCATCAGGTTCTTGGGGGCTTGCTTTTCAGTGAAAAAAGTTAAGCTTAAACTCTTGGACCCGGCACAGTATCCAAACTTTTCCTAGTTTTCTCGCTGGTAAGTTAGATGCATCCTGCACAATATGACCAACCTACAGGCATGATTCGTCTCTGGCTCTTATGAATCCTAAGGGACATGAGTTGTTAGGAGCTTGTCAGCACAAGCTGTAAGAGGAGTCATGCAGGGCCTACTTATTCATCAGTGGATAATTAGACGGGTTATAAGAACCATAGAATGACTTGCATAAATAGTACATATCAAATCTCATAATAAGCAAGTCATCACAAGCCGATTGGCACAATTCAAGAACACAGTAGTTCAAAACACCTAACAAGGTTTAAGCACCAGCAGTGCATAATTACAAAGTTTAAATAGCAGCACAGCATTACATAGTTATCAAAAATCATTCAAAGGGTTGTCTTCCAGAGGAGTCGACTTCTCGGCAGGAACTGAGGAGTCCTTCTTTGAAGGAGATTTGTCTTTTGCTTGAGCAACAGAAGGAGGAGCTGGCTTCAAAGGAGGCTTGGTGGCGACTTTCTTTGTTTGAAAGCCAGTGCCCTTGGGACTCTTCATGTGCTTAGCCAGCTCTGCTTGTTTCTGGGCGTCTCTAGAGATAGCTCTCGAAGGAGTGGGCGCAGCAGGAGTCTTCAGAGTGGGCTTGGCACTAGGAACAGGAGCCGCCGGTGACGAGGAACTTGGCCCAGTAGAAGAGGAGAAGACACCAGCTGGGTCCTGTGATGGGCGGCCAAAGTTTACTATTGCAGGAGTTTCTGGAGCAACTCTTTTGTTCTCCAAATCATAGTGATAAACCCATACCTCTGGGTCCATCTTATTGGCAATTTCGCAAGCATACGGCCGCACCAGCTTCTCCTCAGCTTTGAAGTCATCCTGAGTAAAAGGTTTGCCATCCTCATGTTGCTCCGGCTTCCCCATTGTAAGCAGTGCTGGCTCTATGACAGTTGGATAATAACTATGGGCTAAGGCCAAGATCCTGATGGAGGCTTCTCAATGAAGACTGTTTCCACATCCGCATATAGCCTGGTGCCCTAGACAACTCGTCCACCAGGCGCTCAGGCTCTTTGGGGCATTTCCCCTTATGGTTCAGATATTTCACCACTGCGCGGGCTCCCTCTTGCAGCCCGTGACAGTGATCAAGCATCTCAGATAGTTGCTTGCTGGTGGGCAATTTGAGCTTTGGGGAGTCGGCCCCTGCAGAAAGGAAATCAAAGGGTGATTGTCAGTCTAAAAGCAATTCAGAAAGGTGCAAAAAGGAAGCAAGCAAAGTTTTAAAGCTTACCAAATATATGCTGGCACATGGCCCCAATGCCTTTGCGGCAGGTGTCGAAGACAGCCTTTAAATCATTATGTGCCTTTTGGGCAATCTTCTTGGCCTCAGCAGATTCTTTTTCAACTTGCTCCAGTTGAGCAGACAAAGTCTTCAGATCCTTCTCAAGCTGAAGGGAGTGTTCTTTTTCGGCCATGGCAGACCTGGCACTGGCAGCTGCCTGGTCCTCAAGCTCTTTCATGTCTCTCTTCATCTTGGAGACAATGCACTGCAATCACAAGTCAGAATTTACAAGTCAGTCTCACAAGTCAAGCAGATAACTCATGAGCTCCAAGTCGTCACAAGTTAACAACTTGGCGCTTGGGGGCTACTCAGGAGTCAATTTTTTCCTACCAAGTTAGCAAAGCATGGTTTCTAGTAGACAAGTCATCAGCTCCAAGTCGCCACAAGTTAGCAACTTGGCGCTTGGGGGCTACTCGTAGAACAGAAATTTTTTGGGCAAGTTAAGGATGAGTAAATTACATATATTGGTAGCTCCAAGTCGTCGCAGGCTGACAACTCGGCGCTTGGGGGCTACTCGTGGAAAAGTTTTTGGGTCTAAGGACCCGACAGACAGTTAATTAGCAGCCCCGAGTTCTAGTAGAGCTAAGGACTCAGTGCTTGGGGGCTACAGTGTGCAAATTTTCCTATAAAGCAGTTGAGTTCAGTTTCAAATCAAAGCACCTATCCTAGTCACAAGTCACCACAAACAGGTGCTTGGGGGCTACTGGGATAGGATGATGCCAGAAAAGCATAAAGAAGCACAAGTCAAAGAACTTACATTGTGAATCATATGGAGAGATCTAAGAGCAGCTTGCTCATCGTCCTTCAGCCTTGCAGATTGATCGTTCAAGTCAATGGCTTCAGCAAAGGCTTCAGAAAATGACATATTATCAGCCACCCGGAGTCGGCTGTAGTCAGTAGATGACTTGATCTTGATATTTGGAGAAGTTGTAGGAGTCGGCTTCACAGGAGCCGGGTGAGTTTGAGGTGCAGTATCAGGAGTCGCAGCACCAGAGGAGGGCTGGACTATTGTTGGAGTCGCCGCCCGAGTCCTTGAAGGGGACTCGGGAATGGTAGGAGTTGTAGTTGCACCAGCAGATGCAGCAATGGAGGGGCCTGTCCTCGTGCTTGTCGTTTCAGAGGTCGAAGGAGGGACAGGTCCACGACCAGAGGCGACATCAGCCATGCCTGGGAGCTTGGTCACTTTGGCGCAAGGCCGAGCCCTGAAATATGCAAAGATAGAAGTCAGCAATAAACCTAGCGAAAGGAAAAGGCAGAAGTCATTTGAATACAAGTACAGAAACAAATGAGTCTTACCCAACATTGGTCTCCAGGTCCAAGGAGGCCTGGGAGTCTGAGGAAGGCATTGACATCCCGGAGTGATAGGAGTCGTCCTTGTGGGGAGGAGAAGCCGATTTCTGCTGGTGCGAGACTGGCAGAGGCTCAGGAGCATCTGCAGGCCCATCGGAGCGCAGCTTCCTCTTCCTGGTGGCAATAACATTCTGCATGTGTTCTTCAGGCTTAGTAGGTGAGCGAGAGGACCCAAGGACTCGTGAGAGTGGTACCTTGGGAACAGCCTCTCGAGATCCATTATTGTTAGAGGCTGGGGAAGAAGAAGAGTGACTCCTGGCTAAGGACTCTTCAGATAGAGATGGCTGAGCAGCAGCAGAAGTGGTGTCAGTTTGTCTAGTGACGGGAGCCTCTGGAGAGGACTCGTCATCGTCAATCTCCTCCACAATGGGAGCCTCTTGAGAGGACTCCTCTTCAATAACGTTTTCAGTTGGAGCCTCAGGCGAGGACTCCTCATCGGCGGCGTCATCTTCAGCAGGAGCCTCTTGCGAGGACTCCTCATCATCATTGTCAGTGTCTTCTGCCACAGCAGTTTGGTCTGTGGCAGGAGTCTCCTCTTCAGCCTCAGCCTCGGCCTTAGCTTTATTTTTAGTACCAGCTCCAGAGGCCGGCTTCCAGAAGGAGTCGGTGAGCTGCAACAGAGTGAACAAAGGTGAGTTAGTGAGCAATACAAGTAAGATTAAGACAGAAATAAGGTAGAGAATGAGACTTACGTCGGGAGCTGGGTTGGTAGAGCAAAATGGCTGGAGCCCAAAATGGGCTTGGTCCTTCACCGGCCTCCCAGTCAGCTTTTTGATAAGCCGACCAAGTTCGGGTCCATCAGACAGTTGCTCCGTCACCCGGAGGTCATCGCCAGCGCAACGAGTGTATGAGCATATCAGCCGAGTCCTAGGACTCAGAGGCTGGATTCTCCAAGTGGTCCAACAGCGGACCAGGTCCATGTTTTCCAGGTTATGGGACAAGAGGGCCTGGATTCGAGTGATCAGAGACTCGACTCTCGGCCGGGCGGCCTCTGAGCACTTAGCTTTCATAAGAGGAGTCGTCTGGAGGCGATCCTCAGAGAACAGAGGAAGTTTGGGTTCACCTGCAGGGGAGGTGTCCTTACAGTAGAAGAAGGATTTCTGCCAGTCCTTGATGCGATTGGGAAAGACTGGCTTGGGAAATACAGAGTGGAGGCGCCGTTGGAGAGCAACGGCGCCACATTGGAGAAGAGGGCCCCAGAAGTCTCGGGCTGGGGGTTGCAGTAGAAGAGTTCAAGCCAGAGATTGAGATCGGGCTTAATTTGGAGGTAATCCTCACACAAAGTTACAAAATTGGAAAGAGTGAGAATGGAATTAGGAGCCAGATCGTGAATTCGCAACTGATAGAGATCGAGGAGTTGGCGGAAGAAAAGATCACCGGGGGGAGAAAAACCGCGGAACAGATGTTCCGTGAAAACCACTACCTCGCCCTTAGCGGGAGTGGGAACAATTTCATCCCCTGGGGCTCGAGCTTGAGCGTTGGAAGGAATCAGACCTGTGAGCCGATGTGTCTTCAATTGCTCGGCCGTGACCGTAGATCCACCCCAATCGGCAGAAATCGAACGCTTGGAAGAGGATTTTGCGGCGGCGGCGGCCGCGGCGGCAATGTCCACCGTCCTGCTCGACGAGGAGGCCTTGGCCTTGGGTGCGGTCTTTGCGCGCTTGGGTGCCATGGCGTATGGGCGGTGTGTGTTGAGCGCGGGAAAGGATGAGCGCAAAGAGAAAGGAGAGAATTTGGGCTAAAGGGGCAAGTGAGGTCTCGAAACCTAACCCTTCAATATTTATAAGGGGGAAAAACCCTAGAGAGTTACAGAGTGGGTCCACAGTAAACTGTGGATAACGTTTCAGTGATAAGTGATTCAGCGGCTAACAGCCAGCCAGGAAATTATAATAGAGAAAAGTCAAAGTCACAGAAGTGGAAGAAGCCGGCTTGTCTCAGAATGACGAGTCCTGTGACAGTGAAAGTCAAGTTATTCATTCCTTGTTCGAAAGAGTCGCAACAAACTCGGCCAGCCAGTGCAAAGGCAAGAGTGGTGATGGGGGGATACTTTATAGGTAGGCCCATGGACCCGGAAAGTAGACCCGCTAAGGCCAAGAAGGCAAAAGCCGAGTCACGTGTCAAGTTGCATGGGCTGGGCTGGAGACAAGCTGACCGAAGCCCATGATGAAGAAAGGACCCGTCCGGAAGGAGTCCAAGTACAACCCGGAGCCTTAACTTGGAAGACCAAGACGTAGAGCAGGACTCCGTGTTCTAGTGTGACTCGGTATAACCTGTAAGTCCAGGGACCCGGCAGCCTTTATAAGCCGGGTCCTGGACCTTAGATCGACGAGTGCTAAGTTCTAAGCAATTCCAGTAGAGAGAAAGACCAAGTCGCCGGATCCCCAGAGAGGAGCCGGAACCCTATAATCGATATCAGATCCAGAGCAATAAAGAGAAGCAGGAAGTAGGTCTTTACCTCTAACCAAGAGGGGCCGAACCTGGGTAAATCTGTGTCCCTAGGCGAGATTAATCTCTCCTACGTACTTCAAGCATCGATGGCCCCCGAACTCACCTTCCTGGAGGAAGGACTTGCCGTGACAACCCCATGACAGTTGGCGCCCACCGTGGGGCCGGAGAAGCGTGGAGTCGAGATCGTGGGAGCCGCTCGCCGGGCCATGGAGAAACTCGCCATCGGGCGAGTCTACACTGATGAGCATGGAGAAACAGAGATCGATGACTCCGGTTGGACTTCAGACATGCACGAAGTCGACGAGGGTTATCAGCTTGTCTTTGGAGGAATCAACGTGTTCGTCGGCATGGTTTGCGCGTCGGGTCTTCGCGCGAACTCGGCGGAATCTGTATCAGAGCCAACAGTTATTGTTGAGTCCGATGGAGAGGAGTCGGTCGGCACGTCAGAACTCGGCATCATCGCCGAGTCAGGGGAGCATCTTGCTGTCAACCATGAAGAGGAGTCGCTGGCGGAGCCATATGTGGAGCCAGGTTACGACGCCGATTCAGAGTCTATCTTGCCCTTGTTCGAGGATAGGCTTGGGTATGGAATTGAGGAAGAGGACTACGAGGAGTCGCCAGTTCGCGCTCGCGTCGTCGGAGTCTACATGTCTGGAAACGGCGGCAATCAGTTTGATCCAACTCTGTTAACAAAGGAAATCAATGCAAGCAATGCAGCTGAGCGGGTGGCCGAGTTAGCCAGTGCGCGTTCTGCGATGGAGAGGCAGTTAGCAGAGATCAATGAGGCAAATCGCAGGTTAGCAGAAGAGCGGGCCCGGGTCCAGACTGAAGCCCAGGTCCTGCGGAGTCGCCAGGAGGAACTCACCTCGATCCAGCATCGCAGAGCCAGGAGTCGCCTGCGCGGAGGAGCCATTGTCAACCCTATTGCTTTGTTCACTACACCCACTGGTCCAGGCGCAGGAGTCGGGCTGGGGAGTTCATCAGCTGCAGGAGGCGGCGCAGGGGGAGGAGCAAATCCACCACCACCACCAGAAGGACCCGGTGGCAGCCGTACCAACGGACCACCACCTGAAGGAGGAGTCGGAGGAGGAGCAACAGGTGGTATGGGACCTCCACCTGGCAGGTTCCGTACTCCAGAGGGGCATTACTCTAACCCAATGGACAATCTTCACGCGGCAACAATGAGATTAGAGAATATCGAGATACCAGAAGGACCAGCGGGCCAGGAGACCCGCCGTGCTATCGAGATGTTGAAGACAGCAATGACTCAGCAAGCTCTTTACCCAACGTTTCCAGATGCAAGCAGGCTGCACTCGACACCGTTCAACTCGGGTACGAGGAGTCGGCATGACGAATCTCACCCAGCCAACTCTACAAGTGCAAGGCGCCGTGAGCAGGAGAGGAATAGGGTCATTATACCAACTGCATCACGAGCTCAGTTAGTAGTTGATGAAGCGAGACAACGACGAGAAAGGGAGGCGGCCAGGACTCGAGAGGCTGAGTGGGACAGAGCCCTAGCTGGTGCAGATAACCAGCCTCAGCCGACCCGGGCGCACACAGAGGTGACTTTTCCTGGTACCTCTCCTACACTGACAGGACCAGAGTGCCTGTCAGATGCCATCAGATCCGAGTCTTTCCCCAGCGACTTCAAGGAGCCGCGTAAAGTTCCCAATTATGATCCCAATATGGACCCGACCTCTTGGTTGGGTACATACGAGATGGCGATGAGTATTCGCAATGCCACAGGTAATTTGTGTGCCAAATTTATGTATCTTATGATGGAGGGAGCAGCCAAGGTGTGGATGCGTAACTTGCCTCCTAGATCAATCAATTCTTGGGAGCAGTTGAAGTCGGCCTTTGTTCAGAACTTCCAGGGAACATGCAAAAAAATTGAGTACCATAGAGGATTTGGAGCGATGTGTTCAGAGAAAGGGCGAGTCTGCAAGACACTGGATGAGGCGAGTCTCGGAGATAATTAACTCATCGCAAGGACTCCCAACAATTTCAGTGCTAATGGCGATGGAAAGGAACTGCAGTTACAACCCCTTGAGCTGGAAGCTAGGTCGTATGAAGGAGAGCCTGAATCAAGGTATTCCCCTTACGATTGGTGAGATCATGGCAGGTGCTAATAAGCATGCTGCCACAGACAAAACAAAGGATCAGGAGGAAGGGACTAAAGGACAAGGTGGCAATGGTCAGAATCAGAACCAGAATCAAAACCAGAATCAAGGTGGTAGCAAGCGGCCACATGGAGATAACTCTGACCTAGTGGCTAACACAAATACTGGGGTCAGACGCAAGGACAATAATTCTCAAGGATACCAAGGCCGTACTCCAAGCACAGAGGAGGTCTTGAGGATTCCATGCCCTAAACACGCCAAGAACGGCAGATGCGGCCATACCTTGGGACAGTGCGTAGATTTGCAGCGTGCCGGGTTCCAAGGGCCAGGTAACAGAGGTAACAATAACGGGTATAGAGGAAACAATGATGGTGGACGACCTGGCAATCAGGGTGGAGGAGTCGGCAACAACCCTAACCAACCTCAGGGAGGAGGTAACCAACAGGGCGGGTTCCAGCAGAACCCGAAGCAACTTCAGGATAATAATGGGCAATATTATGTCACAACTCGGCCACAGAACCCGAGTCGTGGCAGTTACCATGTCTTCACAACAAGTACGTCCAAACGTTCCAAGAAGTTAAAGGTTAGAGCTGTTAACGCAGTAGAGCCGGCCCTTCCACAGTGGCTCAGGTGGTCAGAGCAAACCATCACATGGAGTCGGGCAGATCATCCACCAAGAGTCGACGACCCAGGGCAGCTAGCCTTGGTGGTGGCACCTCAAGTTGGGGCTATACATTGAACAAAGTGCTTATGGATGGTGGAAGTAGTATCAACATCTTGTATTATGACACATTCAAGAGGATGCAGCTGCAAGATAGACAGCTAATTCCAACAGAGACAGTGTTCCATGGGATAGTACCAGGGAAATCGGCCAAACCCATTGGTAAGATTTACCTTGAGGTTGCTTTTGGTACAGTGGAGAATTTTCGTTCAGAAATTATGCCTTTTGAGGTAGTGGATCTTAAGAGTCCATACCATGCTCTCTTTGGTCGACCAGCATACTTTAAGTTTATGGCCAGACCATGTTATGTTTACTTGAAGCTCAAGATGCCAGGTCCAGCAGGAGTCATCTATTATATATTAAAAGTACATGATGGGTTAACCAGAAGCGAGAGAAATATGCTAGAAAATCTCATAAAAAAGCAAAACATCTGGCCGTTAAATTGATACCCCGAGGAACCACAACCGGTCGATCTTGCTAATAGAAAAAAAATTTACCCACCTGTGCCACGCATAAGTATTTTCTATTCCCGTGTAAAAACGTTTCGTCAAACAAACAAAAAACGCCGGGCCGACAACGCAGCCATAGATCGATCCCTAGCTAGGTCAGCCGCCGGGAAGGTGATTCATTACTCCATCTTCGGCCAGCAGTCCGGTGCCGGCTAAACCTAGGTGAAGGCCCTTGCACGCGCGGGCACACGACCAACGCCGAGAGTTTCGATCCTGATCTATCGACTTACAGATTCTTTGCATTACTCCATCTTCGGCCAGCAGTCCGGTGCCGGCTAAACCTAGGTGAAGGCCCTTGCACGCGCGGGCACACGACCAACGCCGAGAGTTTCGATCCTGATCTATCGACTTACAGATTCTTTGCTGGTCCATGCATCCCGGCCATGCGAGAGTGAAGACGCACACATGCAGCTGGTACGCCTCTCGATTGGTTGGTGGTCTCCCAGTTCTTTTCGTACACACTCCAAGCTACCAGGACTGGAGGTACCGGCCGGCAACTCGCAGGTGGCTCGCCGGTCAACCTACACAGCGTCAGCAGCAACTTGAAGCGTAGGCAGGTGCTTGATCTATTCTCTCCGCAAGTCTAGATGTTCTTTGCAGGTACACCTGTTATTTTGTTCTTTGATTAACATCACACATGGAAAAAGGTTGATATATATGTATATAATAGATTAATAGTACTCCAATCACAGGCGTTTCGACAAAAAAATAATTTGGAAAGAATATCTTTGCTGCATATATTTATTCGCTTGGTGTAGCTGGATAGCCCGCAAGACCCAGGCTTCTGGATGAGTTGTTCCGCGGAGGATGCAGATTCTTTTTAGTTCAAAGTTCGATGTATATTTGATTGGTAACTCATACCTCTGTACTTCACCGATTTGATAATTGTGTTATTTCCTAGCTCTGCAAAGCTCTCCTACTTACTGTACTATCCGTAGTCCTAACACGGTTGAGTTAGTGCCAATAATTAGGTCTCCAACTTTCTGTTTTGGCAGTGTAGCATAAATACTATATGTATTTTCCATATGTCCTGAAAATTCTTCACACTTTTTGCTTCATGGGCGTTCTACCTAACAAGATTTGGAATTACATATTCCAAGCAATATTGTCCAGTAACATGGATGAAGAAAATCCAGCAATAAGTTAAGATGATTTTCCACTAGATACGTTATATGATATGTGAGTGGAAGTAATAAACTGCGTTGTTATTTGAAGAATTATTTAAGATCTTTGTATACTCATGTATTCTTGCTAACATGTGTTATTTTGTAATAACAACCTTTTGTTCTGATGAGAAGCGACACCACGGTAACGATCGTTTATTTTCGGTATGCATGTACTCAGGAAGAATCATTCAAATCAATGTTGCACAAGCATCCGACAAGTTGTCTACTGAAATCCAGTATGTATGTTTGATGATACCTGACTGAAAGTAAATTGCTTAGTTATTTGCAGAATTATAAATTTTTTGCATTCCATCTATTCTTGCTAACATATATTATTTTGTAATCTCAGCCTTTTTTCTGATGAGGAGTGATACCAAGGTATAGGCCGTTTTTTCGGTATGCGTGTACTGAGGGAAGAATCATTTGAATCAATATTGTGGCATTCTGTTTTAAATGCAGTTGCATAAACACGGTGTCTACTGAAAACAAATGGCTGTCAAAAGACGGTGGGTTGATACTTAAATTGTTCCTTTGTTGTAAGTACAAAGGCTCAGCGGTGACCATATATGTACATATTATTGAACTTATTTTACTGTAGAAAACATGCAGGTGAAATTCAATTGTAGATGTAAATGCAATTTATAGATTCTTTTCACGCGGACGATGTGTTGTTTCTATTAGTAGGTCATAGTTTAGCAACGTAGCATGCACAAAAAATAGTTGGCTATTTAGTTAGTAGAAATTACTTTTGCATGAATTTCCATAATTTTTCGAACGAAATTTGCTAATATAACGATTCGTATATTCTCATAGAACTGCTTGGCCTAAATTAGTTTATTTGATTGTGACTTCTGTTGTGCAGACATGATGAAATAACTACTCCCTCCGTCCCGGTTTATAGGGGCAGCGCGAGTCACTAGATCGTTAATTTGACCAACCTAATATGAGTTATATACTACAAAAGTTATACCGTTTGAAACTTTAGATGTTATATTTTCTAATGGTGTATATTTTACGTTATGCAATTCATATTAAGTTGGTGAAATTGACGATCTAGGGACACGCGCTGCCCCTATAAACCGAGACGGAGGGAGTACCAAAGTTTTACCGTCATTTATGGGACAGTCTGATACGCCAGGTTATATGGAACAGTACTTGAATCAGGAAGCTCACCGAACACATGTACGTTATCATGTTCACCTCTTTATATGCACGTTGGAAGGTATCTGTACAATTACATACCTTACATTTCCAGTTCTTCCTCACTAGAAATGTCTCAGTTAGTTTCGGTATTAAGACTTTAGTTATTTCACTTTCATACATGTTATCGTACCTCAGAAACTGCTAAGATATTTAGGAGATCAATATATGGTGAAGTCCAACATGAGGCAGGTTCTTAACATAGATCACATCAAGGTAACTCCTAATAGTTTCACTTCGCCGCTCTGTTGTACATCTTGATAAATTTCCGCAAAAGAAAAAATATTGCTTTGATCAGTGATGACCGTATTATGCTTAGTTTATCGCACTCGAAAACATATTATTCATTCAGCAAAGCTGAAATATGAAACAATAATAGCTTATTAGCTTCTCTTGTGAACCTACTATAAGACTCATATAGGAAACATGTTATGTGGAGCCTATTGCATGCCACCTCACCACGTGTCAGCATTTTTTCATTTGAATGTCAGTCTGTAACTAATGTTAGATTTTCATTATATCAACTTCAACACTTAGATTTTCTAGCTAAGGTTATCAACGAACTCGAGATTGTAATTTTTCTGAAAATGAAATTATAATTTTGTTTTGAAAATGAGATTATAAAATTTTGGTTCACTGTTTTAAATAGTCAGAGTAGTATACTATTCAAATGATGTGTTATGGGCTCCATATTTTCCTATATGAATCAACAATCACTAGAGGTGCAACATGTGAACGCTCTAATGGCTAATTAATTAGAATTAGTCGTGGAACCATAATTTTTCCTCCATGAATCATGCCTTCACATAAAGTGAGTATATCCTTTTTTGACCTTTCATATTTAACTCTTAAATAATATTTCTCCCACCTTAACGAGAGAAAAACAAATCTTGAGTGACTCTCCCCCATCGAGTTGCATGGTGCATGTTAGGGGAGAGTAGGTTTTAGATATAATGATAAAATTAAAAATAACATGGTGTGAGTTGTCACAACTCATCACAACAATGTAACAATCATTAAATGAATTTATTTTAGAACTAGCACCGATGCAAATAGATTCTCTTATTGGCATCACAAAATGTACGTCTGCGATATTTTCTCAGTGTCAAGAAAAGTCATCTGACTTCGTTTATAGGAAATGCAAAACTAGAGTGAAAACATTTCCTTCACTATACTTTTTGCTGATCTCAAAGCACAGAACAACCTTTAAACACAGAAGATAGGTCATGTACCCATGTGTGCATGTACAAATTATTTCCAAATAACATTTTACTATATGATTAACTCAAATGACAATAAATTCATAATTTTTATGATGCACGTGGTTAATCATCAATCTATTATTTACATGTATTTGAAATTTAGCTTACATTTGTAAGATACATATTTTGACATTGTAAAGTTTGCATGTATGATAATTAGTCCACACAAGACATAATAATAATAATAATATAATAATAATAATAATAATAATAATAATAATTTGCATGTATGATAATTAGGCCATATAAGACATAATAATAATAATAATAATAATGAAGACGGACAAGATGATCATGATTCATCCCATATCACTCAGCGTCAACAATAGTGTTGTGTTCAATATTTTTGGATATAGGTGGACCTCCTAAATCGGTAAGGAAAAATGGATTACAATCGTATTCATATGAACCATTGTTTTGACAATCTTGGCATAAGCGGAACACCTACGGTTAATTTTTCATTAAGTCAAGGATAAAGTAGTACAAATAGGCACTGTGAATCATTCAGTAGTGCATAATATATGATCTAGAAGAAAAAAGATGTTGCCCGCGCATGGCGCGGGCCACTATCCTAGTTACAGTTAATGGCAGCAGACAGATGGCATTGGATTGTGAATTAGGTGATGCAGCTATGGCTGAGACAGCTTGTGCTCAAGAGGAGCTGAAGTTTTACAAGGCAAACGTGGACCCGGAGGACAACTCGGTCCTTAAGAAACCGGCCACAGAGGAGAAGATGAAATTCAAGTCAGCTCAGGACACAAAGCAAGTCGACTTTACCCCTGGTGATTCTTCCAAGCAGTTCACCATTGGGGCACACCTCTCCGATAAATAGGAAAGCGCGCTCGTCGAGTTCATCCGTGAGAATCGGGATGTCTTTGCATGGAAGCCATCTGACATGCCAGGAGTCCCGAGAGAACTCGCCGAGCACAGCTTACATGTTAATCCTAATGCAAGACCAGTTAAGCAGGGTCTGCGCAAGTTTCATGATGACAGGAGGAAAGCCATAGGAGAAGAGGTGGCTCGGCTCCTCGCAGCCGAGTTCATCAAGGAGGTCTTTCACCCAGAGTGGGTGGCCAATCCAGTGTTAGTACAAAAGAAAACAGGAGAGTTGCGTATGTGCATCGACTTCACGGGCCTAAACAAGCATTGCCCTAAGTACCCGTTCGCACTACCTCGTATAGACCAGATCATTGACTCCACAGCGGGGTCAGAGTTACTTTGTTTCTTGGATGCATATTCAGGGTACCACCAGATCAGACTCAACGTAGAGGATGAGCTGAAGACGTCTTTCATTACGCCCTTTGGAGCATTTTGCTACACAACAATGCCCTTTGGACTCAAGAACGCAGGAGCTACATATCAGAGATGTATCCAAAATTGTTTCAAGCAACAGATTGGGAGGAATATTCATGCTTATGTGGATGATGTAGTGGTCAAGTCTCAGAAGGCCGACTCTCTGATAGCAGACCTGACAGAAACCTTTGATAACCTACGCAAGTACAAGATGAAGCTCAACCCGACCAAGTGTGTTTTTGGAGTCCCTGCGGGCAAACTCCTAGGCTTCATTGTTTCAGAGCGAGGCATTGAAGCAAACCCAGAGAAAATCAAGGCTATTCACAATCTGCAGAAGCCGACTTGTCTAAAGGACGTTCAGAAACTCGCTGGTTGTGTAGCAGCTCTCAGCAGGTTCATCTCAAGACTCGGAGAGAAGGCGGGTCCTCTCTACCGACTCTTGAAGAAGTCAGACAAATTCATATGGGACAAAGAAGCCTGATGGGGGGATACTTTATAGGTAGGCCCATGGACCCGGAAAGTAGACCCGCCAAGACCAAGAAGGCAAATGCCGAGTCACGAGACAAGTCACACGGGCTGGGCTGGAGACAAGCCGACAAAGGCCTGTGTGGAGAAAGAGGCTCGTCCAAAGAAGGAGTCCAAGTACAACCCGGAGTCTAACTTGGAAGACCAAGACGTAGAGTAGGACTCCGTGTTCTAGTGTGACTCGGTATAACCTGTAAGTCCAGAGACCCGGCAGCCTTTATAAGCAGGGTCCTGGACCTTAGATAGATGAGTTCCAAGAGATAAGCTTCAACCAGTAGAGAAAAACCCTAGCCACCAGAGAGAAGTCGCCGGCTCCTGAGTTGTAGGAGCCGGGTCCCTGTAATCGAGATACAATCAAGAGCAATAACATAGAAGCAGGAAGTAGGTCTTTACCTCGAATCAGAGGGGCCGAACCTGGGTAAATCCTTGCTCCCCGACGAGATTAATCGTTCCCACGTACTTCAATCACCAATGGCCCCAGAACTCATCTTCCCGGAGGAAGAACTTGCCGTGACAACCCCACGACAGTTGGCGCCCACCGTGGGGCCTACGGTGACGAAAGGAGTTGAGATCGTTGGAGCTGCTCGTCGAGCTATGGAGAAACTCGCCATCGGGCGGGTCTACACGGATGAGCATGGAGAGACCGAAATCGATGACTCAGGCTGGACTTCGGAGATGAACGAAGTCGACGAAGGCTACCAGCTTGTCTTTGGAGGAATCAACGTGTTCGTCGGGATGGTGTGCGCGTCGGGTCTTCGCGTAAACTCGGCGGAGTCAGTATCAGAGCCAACCGTTGTCGTCGAGTCCGACGGCGAGGAGTCGGTCGGAACTTCAGAGGTCGGCATCATCGCCGAGTCTGAGGGACCCCTAGCTGAGGAACCAGAGGTGATGCAAGAGTCAGATTCAGATTATGATGCAGATTCAGAGTCCATCCTACCCTTGTTTGAAGATCGGCTTGGGTACGGGATAGAGGAAGAGGATTATGAGGAGTCGCCAGTACGCGCTCATGTTGTGGGAGTCTACATGTCTGGAAACACAGGGAATCAGTTCGATCCGACTCTATTGACAAAGGAAATTAATGCAAGTAATGCCGCTGAGAGGGCAGCCGAGTTAACCAACGCTCGTGCTGCGTTGGAGAAGCAGCTAGCTGATATTACAGAGGCAAACCGTCGACTAGCCGCGGAACAGGCCCGAGTCCAGGATGAAGCTCAAGTTGTGCGGAGGCGCCGCGAGGAGCTTACTTCAATTCAACACCGCAGAGCCAGGAGTCGCTTGCATGATGGAGTCCACATCAATCCAACCAATCTATTCATCACACCTAACGGTTCAGGCAGAGGAGCCGGACTGGGAGGCTCAGCGGCAGCAGGAGGCGCCGCAGGAGGAGCCGGAGGAGCACCACCACCACCACCACCACCCCCAGAAGGATCGGGAGGCAGCCGTGCCAACGGACCACCGCCTGAAGGAGGAGTCGGAGGAGGAGCATCTGGTGGCCTAGGGTCATAGCCTAACAGATTTCATACTCCACAAGGACATTACTCTAATCCTATGCACAACGTTCATGCGGCGACTCTGAGGTTGGAGAATATTGTGGTACCAGAGGGACCAGCAGGACAGGAGACTCGTGAGGCTATCGAGCTACTGAAGACAGCTTTGACTCAGCAAGCTTTGTATCCAACCTTTCCAGATGCAAGTAGGCTACACTCAACACCCTTTAACTCAGGTACGAGGAGTCGGCACGGTGAGTCCAACCCGGCCAACTCTACGAGTGCAAGGCGTCGTGAGCTAGTGAGGAATCGTGCAAACATGCCAACTGCTTCACAGGCTCAGCTAGTGGTTGATGAAGCAAGGCAACGACGAGAAAGAGAAGCAGCAAGAGCTCGGGAGGCAGAAAGGGACAGAGCGTTAGTGGGTGCAGCCAACCCGCCTCAGCCAACCCGCGTGCACGAGGAGGTGACTTCTCCTGGTGCTTCCCCAGCATTAACAGGACCAGAGTGTTTGTCTGATGCCATCAGGTCCGAGTCCTTCCCCAACAGTTTCAAGGAGCCGCGCAAGGTTCCAAACTACGAGCCAAACATGGACCCGACCTCTTGGTTGGGTACATACGAGATGGCAATGAGTATTCGCAATGCCACAGGTAATCTGTGTGCCAAGTTCATGTATCTTATGATGGAGGGAGCAGCCAAGGTTTGGATGCGCAACTTGCCTCCTAGATCAATCAACTCTTGGGAGCAATTAAAGGCAGCTTTTATTCAGAACTTCCAGGGCACATGCAAAAAACTCAGCACCATCGAGGACCTAGAGCGGTGTGTCCAGAGGAAGGGCGAGTCAGCAAGGCACTGGATGAAGCGAGTCTCAGAGATCATTAACTCCTCACAAGGACTCCCACCAGTTTCAGTGTTAATGGCGATGGAGAGAAATTGCAGTTACAATCCCTTGAGTTGGAAGCTAGGTCGTATGAAGGAGAGCCTGAATCAAGGTATTCCCCTTACGATTGGTGAGATCATGGCAGGTGCTAATAAGCACGCTGCCACAGACAAAACAAAGGATCAGGAGGAAGGAACTAAAGGACAAGGTGGCAATGGTCAGAATCAGAACCAGAATCAGAACCAGAATCAAGGTGGTGGCAAGAGGCCATATGGAGACAACTCTGACCTAGTGGCCAACACAAACACTGGAGTCAGACGCAAGGACAATAATTCTGGTGGATACCAAGGCCGCACTCCAAGCACGGAGGAGGTCTTGAGGATTCCCTGCCCTAAACATGCTAAGAACGGTAGATGCGGTCATACCCTGGGACAGTGCGTAGATTTGCAGCGCGCCAGGTTCCAAGGGCCAGGAGGAGGTAACAACAATGGTGGATATAGAGGAAACAATGGAGCCGGAGGACCCGGCAATAATGGTGGAGGAGCCGGCAATAACCCAAACCAACCTCAAGGAGGAGGTCACCAGCAGGGCGGGTTCCAGCAGAACCCGAAGCAGCTCAATGATGGCAATGGTCAGTATTATGTCACAACTCGGCAGCACAACCCGAGTCGTGGCAGCTACCATGTCTTCACAACTAGTACGTCCAAGCGTTCCAAGAAGTTGAAAGTCAGAGCAGTTAATGCAGTAGAGCCGGCCCTTCCACAGTGGCTCAGGTGGTCAGAGCAAACCATCACATGGAGTCGGGCAGATCATCCTCCAAGAGTCGACGAGCCAGGGCAGTTAGCCTTGGTGGTAGCACCTCAAGTTGGGGGCTATACATTAAACAAAGTGCTTATGGATGGTGGAAGCAGTATCAACATCTTATATTATGACACATTCAAGAGGATGCAGCTGTAAGATAGACAGCTAATTCCAACAGAGACAGTGTTCCATGGGATAGTACCAGGGAAGTCGGCCAAGCCCATTGGTAAGATTTATCTTAAGGTTGCTTTTGGCACAGTGGAGAATTTTCGTTCAGAGATTATGCCCTTTGAGGTAGTGGACCTTAAGAGCCCATATCATGCTCTTTTTGGTCGACCTGCATATTTTAAGTTTATGGCCAGGCCATGTTATGTGTACTTGAAGCTCAAGATGCCAGGTCCAGCAGGAGTCATTACAGTTAATGGCAGCAGACAGATGGCATTGGAGTGTGAGTTAGGTGATGCAGCTATGGCTGAGACAGCTTGTGCTCAAGAGGAGCTAAAGTTTTACAAGGCAAACGTGGACCCGGAGGACAACTCGGTCCTTAAGAAGCCGGCCACAGAGGAGAAGATGAAATTCAAGTCAGCTCAGGACACAAAGCAAGTCGACTTTACCCCTGGTGACTCTTCCAAGCAGTTCACCATTGGGGCACACCTCTCTGATAAATAGGAAAGCGCGCTCGTCGAGTTCATCCGTGAGAACCGGGACGTCTTTGCATGGAAGCCATCTGACATGCCAGGAGTCCCGAGAGAACTCGCCGAGCACAGCTTACATGTTAATCCTAATGCAAGACCGGTCAAGCAGGGTCTGCGCAAGTTTCATGATGACAGGAGGAAAGCTATAGGAGAAGAGGTGGCTCGGCTCCTCGCAGCCGAGTTCATCAAGGAGATCTTTCACCCAGAGTGGGTGGCCAATCCAGTGTTAGTACCAAAGAAGACAGGAGAGTTGCGGATATGCATCGACTTCACGGGCCTGAACAAGCATTGCCCTAAGGACCCGTTTGCGCTACCTCGCATAGACCAGATCATTGACTCCACAGCGGGGTCAGAGTTGCTTTGTTTCTTGGATGCATATTCAGGGTACCATCAGATCAGACTCAACATAGAGGATGAGCTGAAGACGTCCTTCATCACGCCCTTTGGAGCATTTTGTTACACAACAATGCCCTTTGGACTCAAGAATGCAGGAGCTACATATCAGAGATGCATCCAGAACTGTTTCAAAAAACAGATTGGAAGGAATATTCATGCTTATGTGGATGATGTAGTTGTCAAGTCTCAGAAAGCCGACTCTCTGATAGCAGACCTGACAGAAACGTTTGAGAACCTACGCAAGTATAAGATGAAGCTCAACCCGACCAAGTGTGTTTTTGGAGTCCCTGCTGGCAAACTCCTAGGCTTCATCGTTTTAGAGAGAGGCATTGAGGCAAATCCAGAGAAAATCAAGGCTATCCATAACTTGCAGAAGCCGACTTGTCTGAAGGACGTTCAAAAGCTCACTGGATGTGTGGCAGCTCTAAGCAGGTTTATTTCCAGACTCGGGGAGAAGGCGGGTCCTCTCTACCGACTCCTGAAGAAGTCAGATAAATTCCTATGGGATGAAGAAGCTGACCGTGCTTTTGATACCCTCATAGCATCATTACAGACAATGGTACCAACTTATCAGTTGGGGAGATGGCCAAGTTTTGTGGTGAGAACAACATCAGACTCGACCTAGCCTCAGTGGCACATCCACAGTCCAATGGACAAGCAGAGAGGGCAAATCAGGAGTTGTTGAAGGGAATTAAGCCTCGGCTCCGAGTCCCTTTGCTAAGAGCCGCCGGGTCTTGGGTTGAGGAGTTACCAGCAGTACTTTGGAGCATCAGGACGACTCCTAACAGATCCACTGGCTTCACACCTTTCTTCATGGTGTATGGAGCTGAAGCTGTCTTGCCAAGCGACTTGTTGCATGACTCGCCACGAGTCACCAATTACGTTGAGACAGAAAACGAACTCGCCCGCCAGGACTCGGTCGATGCACTTGAGGAAGCAAGGGAGTTAGCCCTAGAGAGATCAGCAGTTTATCAGCAGGACTTGCGGCGGTATCACGCACGCAGAGTCAAGACCCGGACTTTCCAGGAAGGAGACTTAGTGCTTCGCCTTGTCCAGAATAAGGAAGGGATGCACAAGTTATCTCCACCATGGGAAGGACCGTTCATCATAAGCAAGAATCTGAACAACGGATCGTACTATCTAATGGATGTGCGAGAGCCGGCAAGTGTAGGCAAAGGAGCTGATATAGCTCATACTCTAGATCCTTATGCAGAGGCAAAGAGGCCTTGGAACATAGCTTAGTTACGTCCTTATTATACTTAAGTTGTAACAGATTCATGAGTTGAAAGGCAATGAGCCCAGTGAGCCATGCCTAGATGTAATCGAATTGTTATGATCAAATGAAATAAAGCCGGCTTTTGTGAACATGAGTCCTTTAGTCGAGTCACCCAGTGAGTGCGCTTTATTCTTTAAATTTTGATCATCAGGTTCTTGGGGGCTTGCTTTTCAGTGAAAAAAGCTAAGCTTTCTTGGACCCGGCACAGTAGCCAAACTTTTCCTAGTCTTTTCGCTGGTAAGTCAGATGCATCCTGCACAATATGATCTATCTACAGGCATGACTTGTTTCTCTCTCTTATGGATCCTAAGGAACATATGAGTTAAGAACCTGTCAGCACAAACTGTAAGAGAAGTCATGCAGGGCCTACTTATTCATCAGTGAAAGACTAGACGGGTTATAAGAACCAAGCCGATTGGCACAAATTCAAAATAGCTAACAAGCTAAAAAGTTTAAAGGCACCAGTAGTGCATCATTACAACTCAAAATAGCTAACAAGCTACAAATTTTAAAAATACCAGTAGTGCATCATTACAGAGTTTAAATACCAACAACACAGCATTACATAGTAATCAAAAGTCATTCAGAGGGTTGTCTTCAAGAGGAGCTGACTCCTTCGCCAGAGTCGGGGAGTCCTTCTTAACAGGAGACTTGTCCTTTGTCTGGACAGCAGGAATTGAGTAGCCTTTCTTCACAGGAGATTTGCCTTGTGCTTCAGCAGCAGAGGAAGGAGCCGGCTTCAATGGAGGCTTGGTGGCGACTCTCTTCGTTTGAAAGCCAGTACCCTTGGGACTCTTCATGTGCTTAGCAAGTTCTGCTTGTTTCTGAGCGTCTCCAGAGACAGCTCTAGAAGGAGTGGGCGTAGCAGGAGTCTTCAGGGTAGGCTCAGCACTTGGAACAGGAGCCGCCGGTGACGATGAACTCGGACCGGCGGAAGAAGAGAATACACCAGCTGGGTCCTGTGATGGGCGGCCAAAGTTTACTATCTGAGGAGTTTCTGGAGCGACTCTTTTGTTCTCCAAATCATAATGATGAACCCATACCTCAGGGTCCATCTTATTGGCAATCTCGCAAGCATATGGCCGCACCAGTTTTTCTTCGGCCTTGAAGTCATCCTGAGTGAAAGGTTTGCCATCCTCATGCTGCTCAGGCTTCCCCATCGTCAGCATTGCTGGCTCTAAGACAGTTGGATAGTAGCTGTGGGCTAAAGCCAAGATCCTGGTGGAGGCTCTCCTCATTGAAGATTGTTTCCACAGACGCATATAGCCTGGTGCTCTGGACAACTCGTCCACCAGACGTTCAGGCTCTTTGGGGTACTTGCCTTTATGATTCAAATACTTGACCACAGAACGGGCTCCCTCTTGTAGCCCATGACAGTAATCAAGCATCTCAGATAGTTGCTTGCTTGTGGGCAATTTAAGCTTTGGGGAGTCAGCCCCTGCAGAAAGAAAATCAAGGAGTCATTGTCAGTTGAAAAGCACTTCAGAAAGGTGCAAAAGGAAGCAAGCAAAAGTCATAAACTCACCAAATATATGCTGACACATGGTGATGGGGGGATACTTTATAGGTAGGCCCATGGACCCGGAAAGTAGACCCGCCAAGACCAAGAAGGCCAATGCCGAGTCACGAGACAAGTCACATGGGCTGGGCTGGAGACAAGCCGACCAAGGCCCGTATGGAGAAAGAGACTCGTCTAAAGGAGGAGTTCAAGTACAACCCGGAGTCTAAACTTGGAAGATGAAGACGTAGAGTAGGACTCCGTGTTCTAGTATGACTCGGTATAGCCTGTAATTCCAGAGACACAGCAGCCTTTATAAGCGGGGTCCTGGATTGTAGTGAGCTAAGCTTGAACCAGTAGAGAAAAACCCTAGCCACCAGAGAGAAGTCGCCGGCTCCTGAGTTGTAGGAGCCGGGTCCCTGTAATCGAGATACAATCAAGAGCAATAACATAGAAGCAGGAAGTAGGTCTTTACCTCGAATCAGAGGGGCCGAACCTGGGTAAATCCTTGCTCCCCGACGAGATTAATCGTTCCCACGTACTTCAATCACCAATGGCCCCAGAACTCATCTTCCCGGAGGAAGAACTTGCTGTGACAACCCCACGACAGTTGGCGCCCACCGTGGGGCCTACGGTGACGAAAGGAGTTGAGATCGTTGGAGCTGCTCGTCGAGCTATGGAGAAACTCGCCATCGGGCGGGTCTACACGGATGAGCATGGAGAGACCGAAATCGATGACTCAGGCTGGACTTCGGAGATGAACGAAGTCGACGAAGGCTACCAGCTTGTCTTTGGAGGAATCAACGTGTTCGTCGGGATGGTGTGCGCGTCGGGTCTTCGCGTAAACTCGGCGGAGTCAGTATCAGAGCCAACCGTTGTCGTCGAGTCCGACGGCGAGGAGTCGGTCGAAACTTCAGAGGTCGGCATCATCGCCGAGTCTGAGGGACCCCTAGCTGAGGAACCAGAGGCGATGCAAGAGTCAGATTCAGATTATGATGCAGATTCAGAGTCCATCCTACCCTTGTTTGAAGATCGGCTTGGGTACGGGATAGAAGAAGAGGATTATGAGGAGTCGCCAGTACGCGCTCGTGTTGTGGGAGTCTACATGTCTGGAAACACAGGGAATCAGTTCGATCCGACTCTATTGACAAAGGAAATTAATGCAAGTAATGCCGCTGAGAGGGCAGCCGAGTTAACCAACGCTCGTGCTGCGTTGGAGAAGCAGCTAGCTGATATTACAGAGGCAAACCGTCGACTAGCCGCGGAACAGGCCCGAGTCCAGGATGAAGCTCAAGTTGTGCGGAGGCGCCGCGAGGAGCTTACTTCAATTCAACACCGCAGAGCCAGGAGTCGCTTGCATGATGGAGTCCACATCAATCCAACCAATCTATTCATCACACCTAACGGTTCAGGCAGAGGAGCCGGACTGGGAGGCTCAGCGGCAGCAGGAGGCGCCGCAGGAGGAGCCGGAGGAGCACCACCACCACCACCACCACCCCCAGAAGGATCGGGAGGCAGCCGTGCCAACGGACCACCGCCTGAAGGAGGAGTCGGAGGAGGAGCATCTGGTGGCTTAGGGTCACAGCCTAACAGATTTCATACTCCAGAAGGACATTACTCTAATCCTATGGACAACGTTCATGCGGCGACTCTGAGGTTGGAGAATATTGTGGTACCAGAGGGACCAGCAGGACAGGAGACTCGTGAGGCTATCGAGCTACTGAAGACAGCTTTGACTCAGCAAGCTTTGTATCCAACCTTTCCAGATGCAAGTAGGCTACACTCAACACCCTTTAACTCAGGTACGAGGAGTCGGCACGGTGAGTCCAACCCGGCCAACTCTACGAGTGCAAGGCGTCGTGAGCTAGTGAGGAATCGTGCAAACATGCCAACTGCTTCACAGGCTCAGCTAGTGGTTGATGAAGCAAGGCAACGACGAGAAAGAGAAGCAGCAAGAGCTCGGGAGGCAGAAAGGGACAGAGCGTTAGTGGGTGCAGCCAACCCGCCTCAGCCAACCCGCGTGCACGAGGAGGTGACTTCTCCTGGTGCTTCCCCAGCATTAACAGGACCAGAGTGTTTGTCTGATGCCATCAGGTCCGAGTCCTTCCCCAACAGTTTCAAGGAGCCGCGCAAGGTTCCAAACTACGAGCCAAACATGGACCCGACCTCTTGGTTGGGTACATACGAGATGGCAATGAGTATTCGCAATGCCACAGGTAATCTGTGTGCCAAGTTCATGTATCTTATGATGGAGGGAGCAGCCAAGGTTTGGATGCGCAACTTGCCTCCTAGATCAATCAACTCTTGGGAGCAATTAAAGGCAGCTTTTATTCAGAACTTCCAGGGCACATGCAAAAAACTCAGCACCATCGAGGACCTAGAGCGGTGTGTCCAGAGGAAGGGCGAGTCAGCAAGGCACTGGATGAAGCGAGTCTCAGAGATCATTAACTCCTCACAAGGACTCCCACCAGTTTCAGTGTTAATGGCGATGGAGAGAAATTGCAGTTACAATCCCTTGAGTTGGAAGCTAGGTCGTATGAAGGAGAGCCTGAATCAAGGTATTCCCCTTACGATTGGTGAGATCATGGCAGGTGCTAATAAGCACGCTGCCACAGACAAAACAAAGGATCAGGAGGAAGGAACTAAAGGACAAGGTGGCAATGGTCAGAATCAGAACCAGAATCAGAACCAGAATCAAGGTGGTGGCAAGAGGCCATATGGAGACAACTCTGACCTAGTGGCCAACACAAACACTGGAGTCAGACGCAAGGACAAAAATTCTGGTGTATACCAAGGCCGCACTCCAAGCACGGAGGAGGTCTTGAGGATTCCCTGCCCTAAACATGCTAAGAACGGTAGATGCGGTCATACCCTGGGACAGTGCGTAGATTTGCAGCGCGCCAGGTTCCAAGGGCCAGGAGGAGGTAACAACAATGGTGGATATAGAGGAAACAATGGAGCCGGAGGACCCGGCAATAACGGTGGAGGAGCCGGCAATAACCCAAACCAATCTCAAGGAGGAGGTCACCAGCAGGGCGGGTTCCAGCAGAACCCGAAGCAGCTCAATGATGGCAATGGTCAGTATTATGTCACAACTCGGCAGCACAACCCGAGTCGTGGCAGCTACCATGTCTTCACAACTAGTACGTCCAAGCGTTCCAAGAAGTTGAAAGTCAGAGCAGTTAATGCAGTAGAGTCGGCCCTTCCACAGTGGCTCAGGTGGTCAGAGCAAACCATCACATGGAGTCGGGCAGATCATCCTCCAAGAGTCGACGAGCCAGGGCAGTTAGCCTTGGTGGTAGCACCTCAAGTTGGGGGCTATACATTAAACAAAGTGCTTATGGATGGTGGAAGCAGTATCAACATCTTATATTATGACACATTCAAGAGGATGCAGCTGCAAGATAGACACCTAATTCCAACAGAGACAGTATTCCATGGGATAGTACCAGGGAAGTCGGCCAAGCCCATTGGTAAGATTTATCTTGAGGTTGCTTTTGGCACAGTGGAGAATTTTCGTTCAGAGATTATGCCCTTTGAGGTAGTGGACCTTAAGAGCCCATATCATGCTCTTTTTGGTCGACCTGCATATTTTAAGTTTATGGCCAGGCCATGTTATGTGTACTTGAAGCTCAAGATGCCAGGTCCAGCAGGAGTCATTACAGTTAATGGCAGCAGACAGATGGCATTGGAGTGTGAGTTAGGTGATGCAGCTATGGCTGAGACAGCTTGTGCTCAAGAGGAGCTAAAGTTTTACAAGGCAAACGTGGACCCGGAGGACAACTCGGTCCTTAAGAAGCCGGCCACAGAGGAGAAGATGAAATTCAAGTCAGCTCAGGACACAAAGCAAGTCGACTTTACCCCTGGTGACTCTTCCAAGCAGTTCACCATTGGGGCACACCTCTCTGATAAATAGGAAAGCGCGCTCGTCGAGTTCATCCGTGAGAACCGGGACGTCTTTGCATGGAAGCCATCTGACATGCCAGGAGTCCCGAGAGAACTCGCCGAGCACAGCTTACATGTTAATCCTAATGCAAGACCGGTCAAGCAGGGTCTGCGCAAGTTTCATGATGACAGGAGGAAAGCTATAGGAGAAGAGGTGGCTCGGCTCCTCGCAGCCGAGTTCATCAAGGAGATCTTTCACCCAGAGTGGGTGGCCAATCCAGTGTTAGTACCAAAGAAGACAGGAGAGTTGCGGATATGCATCGACTTCACGGGCCTGAACAAGCATTGCCCTAAGGACCCGTTTGCGCTACCTCGCATAGACCAGATCATTGACTCCACAGCGGGGTCAGAGTTGCTTTGTTTCTTGGATGCATATTCAGGGTACCATCAGATCAGACTCAACATAGAGGATGAGCTGAAGACGTCCTTCATCACGCCCTTTGGAGCATTTTGTTACACAACAATGCCCTTTGGACTCAAGAATGCAGGAGCTACATATCAGAGATGCATCCAGAACTGTTTCAAAAAACAGATTGGAAGGAATATTCATGCTTATGTGGATGATGTAGTTGTCAAGTCTCAGAAAGCCGACTCTCTGATAGCAGACCTGACAGAAACGTTTGAGAACCTACGCAAGTATAAGATGAAGCTCAACCCGACCAAGTGTGTTTTTGGAGTCCCTGCTGGCAAACTCCTAGGCTTCATCGTTTTAGAGAGAGGCATTGAGGCAAATCCAGAGAAAATCAAGGCTATCCATAACTTGCAGAAGCCGACTTGTCTGAAGGACGTTCAAAAGCTCACTGGATGTGTGGCAGCTCTAAGCAGGTTTATTTCCAGACTCGGGGAGAAGGCGGGTCCTCTCTACCGACTCCTGAAGAAGTCAGATAAATTCCTATGGGATGAAGAAGCTGACCGTGCTTTTGATACCCTCATAGCATCATTACAGACAATGGTACCAACTTATCAGTTGGGGAGATGGCCAAGTTTTGTGGTGAGAACAACATCAGACTCGACCTAGCCTCAGTGGCACATCCACAGTCCAATGGACAAGCAGAGAGGGCAAATCAGGAGTTGTTGAAGGGAATTAAGCCTCGGCTCCGAGTCCCTTTGCTAAGAGCCGCCGGGTCTTGGGTTGAGGAGTTACCAGCAGTACTTTGGAGCATCAGGACGACTCCTAACAGATCCACTGGCTTCACACCTTTCTTCATGGTGTATGGAGCTGAAGCTGTCTTGCCAAGCGACTTGTTGCATGACTCGCCACGAGTCACCAATTACGTTGAGACAGAAAACGAACTCGCCCGCCAGGACTCGGTCGATGCACTTGAGGAAGCAAGGGAGTTAGCCCTAGAGAGATCAGCAGTTTATCAGCAGGACTTGCGGCGGTATCACGCACGCAGAGTCAAGACCCGGACTTTCCAGGAAGGAGACTTAGTGCTTCGCCTTGTCCAGAATAAGGAAGGGATGCACAAGTTATCTCCACCATGGGAAGGACCGTTCATCATAAGCAAGAATCTGAACAACGGATCGTACTATCTAATGGATGTGCGAGAGCCGGCAAGTGTAGGCAAAGGAGCTGATATAGCTCATACTCTAGATCCTTATGCAGAGGCAAAGAGGCCTTGGAACATAGCTCAGTTACGTCCTTATTATACTTAAGTTGTAACAGATTCATGAGTTGAAAGGCAATGAGCCCAGTGAGCCATGCCTAGATGTAATCGAATTGTTATGATCAAATGAAATAAAGCCGGCTTTTGTGAACATGAGTCCTTTAGTCGAGTCACCCAGTGAGTGCGCTTTATTCTTTAAATTTTGATCATCAGGTTCTTGGGGGCTTGCTTTTCAGTGAAAAAAGCTAAGCTTTCTTGGACCCGGCACAGTAGCCAAACTTTTCCTAGTCTTTTCGCTGGTAAGTCAGATGCATCCTGCACAATATGATCTATCTACAGGCATGACTTGTTTCTCTCTCTTATGGATCCTAAGGAACATATGAGTTAAGAACCTGTCAGCACAAACTGTAAGAGAAGTCATGCAGGGCCTACTTATTCATCAGTGAAAGACTAGACGGGTTATAAGAACCAAGCCGATTGGCACAAATTCAAAATAGCTAACAAGCTAAAAAGTTTAAAGGCACCAGTAGTGCATCATTACAACTCAAAATAGCTAACAAGCTACAAATTTAAAAATACCAGTAGTGCATCATTACAGAGTTTAAATACCAACAACACAGCATTACATAGTAATCAAAAGTCATTCAAAGGGTTGTCTTCAAGAGGAGCTGACTCCTTCGCCAGAGTCGGGGAGTCCTTCTTAACAGGAGACTTGTCCTTTGTCTGGACAGCAGGAATTGAGTAGCCTTTCTTCACAGGAGATTTGCCTTGTGCTTCAGCAGCAGAGGAAGGAGCCGGCTTCAATGGAGGCTTGGTGGCGACTCTCTTCGTTTGAAAGCCAGTACACTTGGGACTTTTCATGTGCTTAGCAAGTTCTGCTTGTTTCTGAGCATCTCCAGAGACAGCTCTAGAAGGAGTGGGCGCAGCAGGAGTCTTCAGGGTAGGCTCAGCACTTGGAACAGGAGCCGCCGGTGACGATGAACTCGGACCGGCGGAAGAAGAGAATACACCAGCTGGGTCCTGTGATGGGCGGCCAAAGTTTACTATCTGAGGAGTTTCTGGAGCGGCTCTTTTGTTCTCCAAATCATAATGATGAACCCATACCTCAGGGTCCATCTTATTGGCAATCTCGCAAGCATATGGCCGCACCAGTTTTTCTTCGGCCTTGAAGTCATCCTGAGTGAAAGGTTTGCCATCCTCATGCTGCTCAGGCTTCCCCATCGTCAGCATTGCTGGCTCTAGGACAGTTGGATAGTAGCTGTGGGCTAAAGCCAAGATCCTGGTGGAGGCTCTCCTCATTGAAGATTGTTTCCACAGACGCATATAGCCTGGTGCTCTGGACAACTCGTCCACCAGACGTTCAGGCTCTTTGGGGTACTTGCCTTTATGATTCAAATACTTGACCACAGAACGGGCTCCCTCTTGTAGCCCATGACAGTAATCAAGCATCTCAGATAGTTGCTTGCTTGTGGGCAATTTAAGCTTTGGGGAGTCAGCCCCTGCAGAAAGAAAATCAAGGAGTCATTGTCAGTTGAAAAGCAATTCACAAAGGTGCAAAAGGAAGCAAGCAAAAGTCATAAACTCACCAAATATATGCTGACACATGGCACCAATGCCCTTCTTGCAAGTGTCGAACACAGCTTTCAGGTCGTTGTGTGCCTTCTGGGCAATCTTTTTGGCCTCAGCCGACTCTTTTTTCACCTGCTCCAGTTGAGCAGCCAAGGTCTTCAGATCCTTCTCAAGCTGAAGGGAGTGTTCTTTTTCGGCCATGGCAGATCTGGCACTGGCAGCTGCCTGGTCCTCAAGTTCTTTCATATCTCTCTTCATCTTGGAGACAATGCACTGCAATTACAAGTCATAAAGCACAAGTGAGCTCCACAAGTCAAATAACGAACTCATGAGCTCCAAGTCGTCACAAGTTAACAACTTGGCGCTTGGGGGCTACTCAGGAGTCAGTTTTTTCATAAACAGCAAGCAGGCATGAGTCCTAATCGACAAGTCCTAAGCTCCAAGTCGCCACAAGTTAGCAACTTGGCGCTTGGGGGCTACTCGCAGAACAGAAATTCTTCTTCAAGTAAGGTGTCAGTAAGCAACATATATTGATAGCTCCAAGTCGTCGCAAGCTGACAACTCGGCGCTTGGGGGCTACTCGTGCAAAAGTTTTTGGTCTAAGGACCCGACAGACAGTAAATTAGCAGCCCCGAGTCCTAGTAGAGCTAAAGACTCAGTGCTTGGGGGCTACAGTGTGCAAATTTTTTCTATGTAGTAATTGGGTTCAGTTTCAAATCGAAGCACCTATCCTAGTCACAAGTCACCACAGACAGGTGCTTGGGGGCTACTGGGATAGGATGATGCCAGAAAAGCATATAAGGTGAAGTCAGAGGACTTACTTCATGAACCATGAGGAGAGATCTAAGAGCAGCTTGCTCGTCATCCTTCAGCCTAGCAGATTGATCATTCAAGTCAACAGCTTCAGCATAAGCTTCAGAAAATGACATGTTGTCAGCCACCCGAAGTCGGCTGTAATCAGTTGATGACTTGATCTTGATGGACGGAGAGGCTGCATGGGTCGGCTTCACAGGAGCCGGCTGAACTTTAGGCGCAATATCAGGAGTCGCAGCACCAGAGCTGGGCTGGACTATTGTTGGAGTTGCCGCCCGGGTCCTTGAAGGGGACTCGGGAATGGTTGGAGTCGTGGTAGCACCAGCAGATGCAGCAATTGAAGGGCCTGTCTTTGTGCTGGTCGTTTCAGAGGCCGAAGGAGGTGCAGGTCCACGACCAGAAGTGACATCAGCCATGCCTGAGTGCTTGGTTACCTTAGAACAAGGCCGAGCCCCGAAATACGCAAAGATAGAAGTCAGCAACATAATTAGTGAAAAAAGAAAAAAGCAGAAGTCATTTTTTCTGCATGTGAGAGATGTAAGAGTCGTCCTTTTGGGGAGGAGAGGTCGATTTCCGCTGGTGTGAGACTGGCAGAGGCTCAGGAGCATCTGCAGGCCCATCGGAACGCAGCTTCCTCTTCCTGGCGGCGATAACACTCTGCATGTGTTCTTCAGGCTTAGTGGGAGAGCGAGAGGACCCAAGGACTCGTGAGAGTGGTACCTTGGGAACAGCCTCTCGAGAGCCATTATTGTTTGAGGCTGGAGAGGACGAGGAGTGACTCCTAGTAGAGGACTCTGCAGATGGAGATGGTTGAGCAACAGCAGAGGCAGTATCAGTTTGCCTAGTGGTGGGAGCCTCTGGAGAGGACTCGTCATCATCAATTTCTTCCACAATGGGAGCCTCCTGAGAGGACTCCTCTTCATCAACATTTTCAGTTGGAGCCTCTGGCGAGGACTCCTCATCGGCAGCATCATCATCAGCGGGAGCCCCCTGGGAGGACTCCTCATCCGCATCATCAGTGTCTTCTGCCACAGTGGTTTGATCTGTGGCAGGGATCTCTTCTTCAGCCTCAGCTTCAGCTTCAGCTTTATTCTTAGTACCAGCTCCAGAGGCCGGCTTCCAGAAGGAGTCGGTGAGCTGCAATAGAGTCAGTAAACATGAGTCAGCAAGCAGTACAAGTGAGATCAAGGTTGAAATAAAGTAGAGAGTGATACTTACATCAGGAGCTGGGTTGGTCGAGCAGAAGGGTTGGAGCCCGAAATGAGCTTGATCCTTCACCGGTTTCCCAGTCAACTTTTTGATGAGTCGACCAAGTTCGGGTCCATCAGACAGCTGCTCCGTAACTCGGAGGTCATCACCAGCGCATCTGGTATATGAGCAGATCAGCCGAGTCCTAGGACTCAGTGGCTGGATTCTCCAGGTCGTCCAGCAGCGGACAAGATCCATATTCTCTAAGTTGTGGGACAAGAGGGCCCGGATGCGAGTGATCAGAGACTCGACTCTTGGCCGGTCGGCCTCTGGGCACCTAGCTTTCATCAGAGGAGTCGCCCGAAGGCGGTCCTCAGAGAACAAGGGAAGTTTTGGCTCATTTGCAGGGGAGGTGTCCTTGCAATAAAAGAAGGTTTTTTGCCAGTCTTTGATGCGGTTTGGGAAAACTGGCTTAGGGAAGACAGAATTTAGGCGACGCTGGAGGGCTACAGCGCCACACTGTAAGAGAGGGCCCCCGGAGGTCTCGGGCTGAGGGTTGCAGTAAAAGAGCTCAAGCCAGAGATTGATGTCGGGCTTAATCTGGAGGTAATCCTCACAGAGAACGACGAAATTGGAAAGGGTGAGAATGGAGTTAGGAGCCAGATCGTGAATCCGCAGCTCGTAAAGTTCGAGGAGCTGGCGGAAGAAAAGATCGCCGGGGCGAGAAAATCCGCGGAACAGGTGCTACACGAAGACAACTACTTCACCCTTAGTGGGAGAGGGAACAATCTCATCCCCTGGGGCCCGAGCTTGAGCACTAGAGGGAATCAAACCTGAGAGCCTATGGGTCTTCAATTGCTCCGCCGAGACCACAGATCCACCCCAATCGGCGGAGATCGATCGTTTGGAAGAGGATTTTGCGGCGGCGGCGGCCGCGGCGGCGATGTTCACCGTCCTGCTCGACGAGGTTGCCTTGGCCTTTGATGTGGTCTTTGTGCGCTTGGGAGCCATGGCGTGCGGGTGGTGCGTGCTGGGCGCGGGGAGAGATGGGCGCGAAGAGGAAAGGAGAGGTTTTGAGCTGAAGGGGCAAGTGAGGTTTTAAACCTAACCCTTCGATATTTATCGAGAGGGTAAAACCCTAAGAGAGTTACAGTGTAGGTCCACAGTAAACTGTGGATAACGTTTCGCTATTTAGCAGCTCAGTGGTTAACAGATAAGAAAGGGCACAGCGCAGAAAAGTTAAAGTCACAGAATTGGAAGAAGCCGGCTTGTCCCAGAGTGGCGAGTCCTGTGGCAGTGAAAGTCGAATCGTCCAGCCCTTGTTCGCAAGAGTCACAACAGACCCGGCCAGCATGTGCAGGGGCAAGGGTGATGGCTTGAACAAGGGCTGAGTATAGACTCATCCTTTATATTTATTATGTCTTTATGCAGGAATTCATCGTGGAGCTAGCAGCAAGCGACTTTTGAGCCTGTGGCTCAAGTGGAAGGAGTCGGCCCAGGGAGTCGAACCAACAAGTCAGAAGAAGCCGCCAAGCTGCGCCCAAGATAAATTCGGGGGCTACTGATGGGGGGATACTTTATAGGTAGGCCCATGGACCCGGAAAGTAGACCCGCCAAGACCAAGAAGGCCAATGCCGAGTCACGAGACAAGTCACATGGGCTGGGCTGGAGACAAGCCGACCAAGGCCCGTATGGAGAAAGAGACTCGTCTAAAGGAGGAGTTCAAGTACAACCCGGAGTCTAAACTTGGAAGATGAAGACGTAGAGTAGGACTCCGTGTTCTAGTATGACTCGGTATAGCCTGTAATTCCAGAGACCCAGCAGCCTTTATAAGCGGGGTCCTGGATTGTAGTGAGCTAAGCTTCAACCAGTAGAGAAAAACCCTAGCCACCAGAGAGAAGTCGCCGGCTCCTGAGTTGTAGGAGCCGGGTCCCTGTAATCGAGATACAATCAAGAGCAATAACATAGAAGCAGGAAGTAGGTCTTTACCTCGAATCAGAGGGGCCGAACCTGGGTAAATCCTTGCTCCCCGACGAGATTAATCGTTCCCACGTACTTCAAATCACCAATGGCCCCAGAACTCATCTTCCCGGAGGAAGAACTTGCCGTGACAACCCCACGACACATGGCACCAATGCCCTTCTTGCAAGTGTCGAACACAGCTTTCAGGTCATTATGTGCCTTCTGGGCAATCTTTTTGGCCTCAGCCGACTCTTTTTTCACCTGCTCCAGTTGAGCAGCCAAGGTCTTCAGATCCTTCTCAAGCTGAAGGGAGTGTTCTTTTTCGGCCATGGCAGATCTGGCACTGGCAGCTGCCTGGTTCTCAAGTTCTTTCATATCTCTCTTCATCTTGGAGACAATGCACTGCAATTACAAGTCATAAAGCACAAGTGAGCTCCACAAGTCAAATAACGAACTCATGATCTCCAAGTCGTCACAAGTTAACAACTTGGCGCTTGGGGGCTACTCAGGAGTCAGTTTTTTCATAAACAGCAAGCAGGCATGAGTCCTAATCGACAAGTCCTAAGCTCCAAGTCGCCACAAGTTAGCAACTTGGCGCTTGGGGCTACTCGCAGAACAGAAATTCTTCTTCAAGTAAGGTGTCAGTAAGCAACATATATTGATAGCTCCAAGTCGTCGCAGGCTGACAACTCGGCGCTTGGGGGCTACTCGTGCAAAAGTTTTTGGTCTAAGGACCCGACAGACAGTAAATTAGCAGCCCCGAGTCCTAGTAGAGCTAAAGACTCAGTGCTTGGGGGCTACAGTGTGCAAATTTTTTCTATGTAGTAATTGGGTTCAGTTTCAAATCGAAGCACCTATCCTAGTCACAAGTCACCACAGACAGGTGCTTGGGGGCTACTGGGATAGGATGATGCCAGAAAAGCATATAAGGTGAAGTCAGAGGACTTACTTCATGAACCATGAGGAGAGATCTAAGAGCAGCTTGCTCGTCATCCTTCAGCCTAGCAGATTGATCATTCAAGTCAACAGCTTCAGCATAAGCTTCAGAAAATGACATGTTGTCAGCCACCCGAAGTCGGCTGTAATCAGTTGATGACTTGATCTTGATGGACGGAGAGGCTGCATGGGTCGGCTTCACAGGAGCCGGCTTCACAGGAGCCGGCTGAACTTTAGGCGCAATATCAGGAGTCGCAGCACCAGAGCTGGGCTGGACTATTGTTGGAGTTGCCGCCCAGGTCCTTGAAGGGGACTCGGGAATGGTTGGAGTCGTGGTAGCACCAGCAGATGCAGCAATTGAAGGGCCTGTATTTGTGCTGGTCGTTTCAGAGGCCGAAGGAGGTGCAGGTCCATGACCAGAAGTGACATCAGCCATGCCTGAGTGCTTGGTTACCTTAGAGCAAGGCCGAGCCCTGAAATACGCAAAGATAGAAGTTAGCAACAGAATTAGTGAAAAGAGAAAAAAGCAGAAGTCATTTGAATACAAGTATAGAGGCAAAGGAACCTTACCCAATATTGGTCTCCAGGTCCAAGGGGGCCTGAGAGTTCGAAGAAGGCATTGACATCCCAGAGTTGTAAGAGTCGTCCTTTTGGGGAGGAGAGGTCGATTTCCTCTGGTGTGAGACTGGCAGAGGCTCAGGAGCATCTGCAGGCCCATCGGAACGCAGCTTCCTCTTCCTGGCGGCGATAACACTCTACATGTGTTCTTCAGGCTTAGTGGGAGACCGAGAGGACCCAAGGACTCGTGAGATTGGTACCTTGGTAACAGCCTCTCGAGAGCCATTATTGTTTGAGGCTGGAGAGGACGAGGAGTGACTCCTAGCAGAGGACTCTGCAGATGGAGATGGTTGAGCAACAGCAGAGGCAGTATCAGTTTGCCTAGTGGTGGGAGCCTCTGGAGAGGACTCGTCATCATCAATTTCTTCCACAATGGGAGCCTCCTGAGAGGACTCCTCTTCATCAACATTTTCAGTTGGAGCCTCTGGCGAGTACTCCTCATCGGCAGCATCATCATCAGCGGGAGCCCCCTGGGAGGACTCCTCATCCACATCATCAGTGTCTTCTGCCACAGTGGTTTGATCTGTGGCAGGGATCTCTTCTTCAGCCTCAGCTTCAGCTTCAGCTTTATTCTTAGTACCAGCTCCAGAGGCCGGCTTCCAGAAGGAGTCGGTGAGCTGCAATAGAGTCAGTAAACATGAGTCAGCAAGCAGTACAAGTGAGATCAAGGTTGAAATAAAATAGAGAGTGGTACTTACATCAGGAGCTGGGTTGGTCGAGCAGAAGGGTTGGAGCCCGAAATGAGCTTGATCCTTCACCGGTTTCCCAGTCAACTTTTTGATGAGTCGACCAAGTTCGGGTCCATCAGACAGCTGCTCCGTAACTCGGAGGTCATCACCAGCGCATCTGGTATATGAGCAGATCAGCCGAGTCCTAGGACTCAGTGGCTGGATTCTCCAGGTCGTCCAGCAGCGGACAAGATCCATATTCTCTAAGTTGTGGGACAAGAGGGCCCGGATGCGAGTGATCAGAGACTCGACTCTTGGCCGGTCGGCCTCTGGGCACCTAGCTTTCATCAGAGGAGTCGCCCAAAGGCGGTCCTCAGAGAACAAGGGAAGTTTTGGCTCATTTGCAGGGGAGGTGTCCTTGCAATAAAAGAAGGTTTTTTGCCAGTCTTTGATGCGGTTTGGGAAAACTGGCTTAGGGAAGACAGAATTTAGGCGACGCTGGAGGGCTACAGCGCCACACTGTAAGAGAGGGCCCCCGGAGGTCTCGGGCTGAGGGTTGCAGTAAAAGAGCTCAAGCCAGAGATTGATGTCGGGCTTAATCTGGAGGTAATCCTCACAGAGAACGACGAAATTGGAAAGGGTGAGAATGGAGTTAGGAGCTAGATCGTGAATCCGCAGCTCGTAAAGTTCGAGGAGCTGGCGGAAGAAAAGGTCGCCGGGGGGAGAAAAGCCGCGGAACAGGTGCTCCACGAAGACAACTACTTCACCCTTAGCGGGAGAGGGAACAATCTCATCCCCTGGGGCCCGAGCTTGAGCACTAGAGGGAATCAAACCTGAGAGCCTATGGGTCTTCAATTGCTCCGCCGAGACCACAGATCCACCCCAATCGGCGGAGATCGACCGTTTGGAAGAAGATTTTGCGGCGGCGGCGGCCGCGGCGGCGATGTTCACCGTCCTGCTCGACGAGGTTGCCTTGGCCTTTGATGTGGTCTTTGTGCGCTTGGGAGCCATGGCGTGCGGGCGGTGCGTGCTGGGCGCGGGGAGAGATGGGCGCGAAGAGGAAAGGAGGGGTTTTGAGCTGAAGGGGCAAAGTGAGGTTTTAAACCTAACCCTTCGGTATTTATCGAGAGGGTAAAACCCTAAGAGAGTTACAGTGTAGGTCCACAGTAAACTGTGGATAACGTTTCGCTATTTAGCAGCTCAGTGGTTAACAGATAGAAAGGGCACAGCACAGAAAAGTTAAAGTCACAGAATTGGAAGAAGCCGGCTTGTCCCAGAGTGGCGAGTCCTGTGGCAGTGAAAGTCGAATCGTCCAGCCCTTGTTCGCAAGAGTCACAACAGACCCGGCCAGCATGTGCAGGGGCAAGGGTGATGGCTTGAACAAGGGCTGAGTATAGACTCATCTTTTATATTTATTATGTCTTTATGCAGGAATTCATCGTGGAGCTAGCAGCAAGCGACTTTTGAGCCTGTGGCTCAAGTGGAAGGAGTCGGCCCAGGGAGTCGAACCAACAAGTCAGAAGAAGCCGCCAAGCTGTGCCCAAGATAAATTCGGGGGCTACTGATGGGGGATACTTTATAGGTAGGCCCATGGACCCGGAAAGTACACCCGCCAAGACCAAGAAGGCCAATGCCGAGTCACGAGACAAGTCACATGGGCTGGGCTGGAGACAAGCCGACCAAGGCCCGTGTGGAGAAAGAGGCTCGTCCAAGGAAGGAGTCCAAGTACAACCCGGAGTCTAACTTGGAAGACCAAGACGTAGAGTAGGACTCCGTGTTCTAGTGTGACTCGGTATAACCTGTAAGTCCAGAGACCCGGCAGCCTTTATAAGCAAGGTCCTGGACCTTAGTTAGATGAGTTCCAAGAGATAAGCTTCAACCAGTAGAGAAAAACCCTAGCCACCAGAGAGAAGTCGCCGGCTCCTGAGTTGTAGGAGCCGGGTCCCTGTAATCGAGATACAATCAAGAGCAATAACATAGAAGCAGGAAGTAGGTCTTTACCTCGAATCAGAGGGGCCGAACCTGGGTAAATCCTTGCTCCCCGACGAGATTAATCGTTCCCACGTACTTCAATCACCAATGGCCCCAGAACTCATCTTCCCAGAGGAAGAACTTGTCGTGACAACCCCACGACAAAGCCGATGATGCTTTTGAAGGCTTGAAGAGAACCTTATCATCAGCACCAGTACTTGCAGCTCCTACAGATAAGGAGCCCATGCTATTGTATGTGGCTGCCAATGAGAGAGTGGTCAGTGCAGTAGTAGTGGTGGAACGATCAGAGGAAGGAAAGGAGTACCCAGTGCAGAGGCCTGTTTATTATATCAGTGAAGTCCTCACAGAGTCAAAGCAAAGGTACCCTCAATGGCAGAAGTTAGTCTATGGAGTTTTTCTTGCTAGTAGGAAGCTCAAGAATTATTTTCAAGAGCATCCAATCAAAGTGGTGAGTTCAGCACCACTAGCAGACATTATACGCAACAGGGACGCAACAGGGCGAGTCGCCAAGTGGGCAATAGAGCTGGGTACTTATCATATCACATATGAGCCCAGAACAGCAATCAAATCTCAAGCTTTGGTTGACTTCGTCAATGACTGGACTGATTGCACGTCCTCACCAAGTTCACCTTGCACCAAGTATTGGACAATGCACCTTGACGGGTCCAGACAGCTAGAAGGCTCAGGAGCCGGCGTGGTTTTAAACTTCACCTAAAGGAGATAAGTTGGCATATGTCCTTCAGTTGCATTTTGATTGTACAAACAACATGGCAGAGTATGAGGCTTTGCTACATGGCCTACGTTTGGCCAAGGAGATGAACATCAAGCGTATCAGGTGCTTTGGAGACTCGGATCTCGTAGCTCAGCAAGTGTCTGGAACCTAGGACTCAAAGGATGCAAACATGGCGGCTTATAGAAGAGCAGTCGAATAGATAGCCAGGTTCTTTTCTGCTTATCAAGTGGAGCATATTGACAGGCGCAAGAACGAGGCCGCAGATGTGTTATCATGACTCGGCTCTCGTCGAGAGAAAGTACCACCAAATGTATTTGTGGACGAGCTTCACCACCCATCAGTCAAGTTGCCCACAGAGGAGGAGTTAGCCTTCCCAGATCCAGAATCGGCGCTTGTTGCAGCAGTACGGGCAATCCCAGCATGGACAGAGCCCTACCTTGCATATCTCCTGAGGGGTGAGCTCCCACAGGATGAAGTCAAGCGAAAGCAACTCATCAGGCGATGCAAGTCCTACACAGTCATTGATGGCGAGTTGTACAGAAGGAGCGTTACTGGAGTCTACCAGAGGTGTGTGTCTCCAGAGGAGGGCAAGCAAATATTGCAAGAGATTCATGCAGGTGATTGCGGTCATCATGCATCCACTAGATCCTTGGTGTCAAAAGCTTTCAGACACGGGTTCTTTTGGTTAACAGCACATTTGGACGCAGAGAAGATAGTTCGAGTCTGTGATGGATGTCAAAGGTACGCAAGGCAAGACCACGTGCCAGTGCAAGAGCTCAGAACTATCCCTATCACTTGGCCATTTGCAGTTTGGGGGCTTGACATGGTTGGTCCTTTCTCAAAGTCGCCTTGTCAGAAGACCCATCTGCTAGTAGTAGTTGACAAGTTCACCAAGTGGGTGGAAGTGGAACCCGTCAGCAGAGTCGACGGTGCATCAGCTGTGAGATTCTTCAAGAAAATAGCAACACGCTTTGGATACCCTCATAGCATCATTACAGACAATGGTACCAACTTATCAGTTGGAGAGATGGCCAAGTTTTGCGGTGAGAACAACATCAGACTCGACCTAGCCTCAGTCGCACACCCACAATCCAATGGACAAGCAGAGAGGGCAAATCAGGAGTTGCTGAAGGTAATTAAGCCTCGGCTCCGAGTCCCTTTGCTAAGAGCCGCCAGATGTTGGGTTGAGGAGTTGCCAGCAGTACTTTGGAGTATCAGAACGACTCCTAATAGATCCACTGGCTTCACACCTTTCTTCATGGTGTATGGAGCAGAAGCAGTCCTGCCAAGCGACTTGTTGCATGACTCGCCACGAGTCGCCAACTACGTTGAGACAGAAAATGAACTCGCTCGCCAGGACTCGGTGGACGCACTCGAGGAAGCAAGGGAGTTAGCCCTTGAGAGATCAGCAGTGTATCAGCAGGACTTGCGGCGATATCACGCACGCAGAATCAAGACCCGGACTTTCCAGGAGGGAGACTTAGTGCTTCGCCTTGTCCAGAATAGGGAAGGGATGCACAAGTTATCTCCACCATGGGAAGGACCGTTCGTCATAAGCAAGAACTTGCACAATGGATCGTACTATCTAATTGATGTGCGAGAGCCGGCGAGTGAAAGTAAAGGAGCTGATACAGCTCATACACTAGATCCTTATGCAGAGGCAAAGAGGCCTTGGAACATAGCTCAGTTACGTCCATATTATACTTAAGTTGTAATAGTTTTATGAGTTGCAAGGCAAAGAGCCCAGTGAGCCATGCCTAGATGTAATCGAATTGTTATGATCAAGTGAAATAAAGCCGGCTTCTGTGAACATGAGTCCTTTAGTCGAGTCACCCAGTGAGTGCGCTTTGTTCTTTAAACTTTGATCATCAGGTTCTTGGGGGCTTGCTTTTCAGTGAAAAAAGTTAAGCTTAAACTCTTGGACCCGGCACAGTAGCCAAACTTTTCCTAATTTTCTCGCTGGTAAGTTAGATGCATCCTGCACAATATGACTAATCTACAGGCATGATTTGTCTTCGGCTCTCATGAATCCTAAGGGGCATGAGTCGTCAGGAGCTTATCAGCACAAGCTGTAAGAGGAGTCATGCAGGGCCTACTTATTCATCAGTGGGTAATTAGATGGGTTATAAGAACCACAGAATGACTTGCATAGATGACACACATCAATCTCATAGTTTAACAAGCAAGTCATCATCAGCCGATTGGCACAATTCAAGAACAAAGTAGTTCAAAAACCCAACAAGGTTTAAGCACCAATAGTGCATAATTACAAAGTTTCAATAGCAGCACAGCAGTACATAGTTATCAAAAATCGTTCAAAGGATTGTCTTCCGGAGGAGTCGACTTCTCGCCAGGAACTGAGGAGTCCTTCTTTGCAGGAGATTTGTCTTTTGCTTGAGCAGTAGAAGGAGGAGCCGGCTTCAAAGGAGGCTTGATGGCAGACCTGGCACTAGCAGCGACCTGGTCCTCAAGCTCTTTCATGTCTCTCTTCATCTTGGAGACAATGCACTGCAATCACAAGTCATAAAGCACAAGTAAGCTTCAGAAGTCAAGTAGAGAACTCATGAGCTCCAAGTCGTCACAAGTTAACCACTTGGCGCTTGGGGGCTACTCAGGAATCAATTTCTTCTTAACAGTTAGCAAAGCATGGTTCTTAGTGGACAAGTCATCAGCTCCAAGTCGCCACAAGTTAGCAACTTGGCGCTTGGGGGCTACTCGCAGAAACAGAAATTTTTTCAAGTTAAGTATCAGTAAGCTACATATATTGGTAGCTCCAAGTCGTCGTAGGCTGACAACTCGGCGCTTGGGGGCTACTCGTGGAAAAGTTTTTGGGTCTAAGGACCCGACAGACAGTTAATTAGCAGCCCCGAGTTCTAGTAGAGCTAAGGACTCAGTGCTTGGGGGCTACAGTGTGCAAATTTTTTCTATATAGCAGTTGAGTTCAGTTTCAAATCAAAGCACCTATCCTAGTCACAAGTCACCACAGACAGGTGCTTGGGGGCTACTGGGATAGGATGATGCCTGGAAAGCATAAAGAAATAGAAGTCAAAGAACTTACTTCATGAATCATGTGAAGAGCTCTAAGAGCAGCTTGCTCATCGTCCTTCAGCCTCGCAGATTGATCGTTCAAGTCAATGGCTTCAGCAAAGGCTTCAGAAAATGACATATTATCAGCCACCCGGAGTCGGCTGTAGTCAGTTGATGACTTGACCTTGATATTTGGAGAAGCTGTAGGAGTCGGCTTCACAGGAGCCGGATGACTTTGAGGCGCAGTATCAGGAGTCGCAGCACCAGAGCTGGGCTGGACTATTGTTGGAGTCGCCGCCCGAGTCCTTGAAGGGGACTCGGGAATGGTAGGAGTTGTAGTTGCACCAGCTGATGCAGCAATGGAAGGACCTGTCCTCGTGCTAGTCGTTTCAGAGGCCGAAGGAGGGACAGGTCCACGCCCAGAGGTAACATCAACCATGCCTGGGAGCTTGGTCACTTTAGCACAAGGCCGAGCCCTGAAATATACAAGGATAGAAGTCAGCACCAGAATTAGTGAAAAGGGAAAAAGCAGAAGTCATTTGAATACAAGTACAGAAATAAAGGAGCCTTACCCAACATTGGTCTCCAGGTCCAAGGAGGCCTGAGAGTTTGAGGAAGGCATTGACATCCCGGAGTGATAGGAGTCGTCCTTGTGGGGAGGAGAAGCCGATTTCCGTTGGTGCGAGACTGGCAGAGGCTCAGGAGCATCTGCAGGCCCATCGGAGCGCAGCTTCCTCTTTCTGGCGGCAATAACACTCTGCATGTGTTCCTCAGGCTTAGTAGGTGAGCGAGAGGACCCAAGGACTCGTGAGAGTGGTACCTTGGGAACAGCCTCTCGAGATCCATTATTGTTTGAGGCTGGGGAAGAAGAGGAGTGACTCCTAGCTGAGGACTCCACAGATGGCGATGGTTGAGCAGCAGCAGAAGTAGAGTCAACTTGTTTAGTGATGGGAGCCTCTGGAGAGGACTCATCATCGTCAATCTCCTCCACAATGGGAGCCTCTCGAGAGGACTCCTCTTCAACAACGTTTTTAGTTGGAGCCTCTGGCGAGGACTCCTCATCAGCAGCATCATCTTCAGTGGCGGCCTCCTGGGAGGACTCCTCGTCATCATTGTCAGTGTCTTCTGCCACAGCAGTTTGATCTGTGGCAGGAGTCTCCTCCTCAACCTCTTCTTCAGCCTCAGCCTCAGCTTCAGCTTTGTTTTTAGTACCAGCTCCAGAGGCCGGCTTCCAGAAGGAGTCGGTGAGCTGCAACAGAGTCAACAAAAGTAAGTTAGTAAGCAATACAAGTAACATCAAGATAGAGATAAGGTAGAGAATAAAGCTTACATCAGGAGCTGGGTTGGTGGAGCAAAATGGCTGGAGCCCAAAATGGGCTTGGTCCTTCACCGGTTTCCCAGTCAACTTTTTGATAAGTCGACCAAGTTCGGGTCCATCAGACAGCTGCTCCGTCACTCGGAGGTCATCACCAGCGCATCTAGTATATGAACAGATCAGCCGAGTCCTAGGACTCAGAGGCTGGATTCGCCACGTCGTCCAGCAGCGGACCAGATCCATGTTTTCAAGATTGTGGGACAAGAGGGCCCGGATTCGAGTGATCAGAGACTCGACTCGTGGCCGTGCAGCGTCAGAGCATCTAGCTTTCATAAGAGGAGTCGCCTGGAGGCGATCCTCAGAGAATAAAGGGAGCTTTGGTTCACCTGCAGGGGAGGTGTCCTTGCAGTAGAAGAAGGTTTTCTGCCAGTCCTTGATGCGGTTGGGGAAGACTGGCTTGGGAAAGACAGAGTGGAGGCGCCGTTGAAGAGCAACAGCGCCACATTGGAGAAGAGGGCCCCCAGATGTCTCGGGCTGAGGGTTGCAGTAGAAGAGTTCAAGCCAGAGATTGAGATCGGGCTTAATTTGGAGGTAATCCTCACACAGAGTTACGAAATTGGAGAGAGTGAGAATGGAATTAGGAGCCAGATCGTGAATCCGCAGTCGATAAAGTTCAAGGAGCTGGCGGAAGAAAAGATTACCGGGGGGAGAAAATCCGCGGAATAGATGCTCCACGAAAACAACCACCTCGCCCTTAGCGGGAGAGGGTACAACTTCATCCCCTGGGGCCCGAGCTTGAGCGTTGGAAGGAATCAGACCTGTGAGCCTATGTGTCTTCAATTGTTCCGCCGTGACCATAGATCCACCCCAATCGGCGGAGATCGATCGCTTGGAAGAGGATTTTGCGGCGGCGGCGGCCGCGGCGGCAATGTCCACCGTCCTGCTAGACGAGGATGCCATGGCCTTAGGTGCGGTCTTTGCGCGCTTGGGTGCCATGACGTGCGGGCGGTGCGTGCTGAGCGCGGGAAGAGATGTGCGCGAAGAGAAAGAAGAGATTTTGAGCTGAAGGGGGCAAGTGAGGTTTGAGACCTAACCCTTCGATATTTATAAAGGGGTAAAAACCCTAAAGAGTTACAGAGTGGGTCCACAGTAAACTGTGGATAATGTTTCGGTAAAAACGATTCAGCGGCTAACAGCCAGACAGGAAATTACGATAGAGAGAAGTCAAAAGTCACAGAAGTGGAAGAAGCCGGCTTGTCTCAGAATGGCGAGTCCTGTGACAGTGAAAGTCAAGTTATCTGGTCCTTGTTCGCAAGAGTCACAACAGACCCGGCCAGCATGTGCAAGGGCAAGGGTGATGGCTTGAACAAGGAAAGAGGATAGACTCATCTTTTATATGTCTTATGTTTTTATGCAGGAATTCATCTTGGAGCTAGCAGCAAGCGACTTTGGAGCCTGTGGCTCAAGTGGAAGGAGCCGACCCAGGGAGTCGAACCAATGAGTTGGAGGAAGCCGCCAAGCTGCGCCCAAGATAAATTCGGGGGCTACTGATGGGGGGATACTTTATAGGTAGGCCCATGGACCCGGAAAGTAGACCCGCTAAGGCCAAGAAGGCAAAAGCCGAGTCACGTGTCAAGTTGCATGGGCTGGGCTGGAGACAAGCTGACCGAAGCCCATGATGAAGAAAGGACCCGTCCGGAAGGAGTCCAAGTACAACCCGGAGCCTTAACATGGAAGACCAAGACGTAGAGTAGGACTCCGTGTTCTAGTGTGACTCGGTGTAACCTGTAAGTCCAGGGACCCGGCAGCCTTTATAAGCGGGGTCCTGGACCTTAGATCGACGAGTTCTAAGTTCTAAGCAATTCCAGTAGAGAGAAAGACCAAGTCGCCGGATCCCCAGAGAGGAGCCGGAACCCTGTAATCGATATCAGATCCAGAGCAATAAAGAGAAGCAGGAAGTAGGTCTTTACCTCTAACCAAGAGGGGCCGAACCTGGGTAAATCTGTGTCCCTAGGCGAGATTAATCTCTCCTACGTACTTCAAGCATCGATGGCCCCCGAACTCACCTTCCTGGAGGAAGGACTTTCCGTGACAACCCCACGACAAGTGGTGGCTTGAACAAGGAATGAGGATGGATTCATTTTATATGTGTATTATGTTTTTATGCAGGAATTCATCTTGGAGCTAGCAGCAAGCGACTTGGAGCCTGTGGCTCAAGTGGAAGGAGTCGACCCAGGGAGTCGAACCAACAAGTCAGAGGAAGCCGCCAAGCTGTGCCCAAGATAAATTCGGGGGCTACTGATGGGGGGATACTTTATAGGTAGGCCCATGGACCCGGAAAGTAGACCCGCCAAGACCAAGAAGGCCAAAGCCGAGTCACGTATCAAGTCACATGGGATGGGCTGGAGACAAGCCGACCGAGGCCCATGATGAAGAAAGGACCCGTCCGGAAGGAGTCCAAGTACAACCCGGAGCCTTAACTTGGAAGACCAAGATGTAGAGTAGGACTCCGTGTTCTAGTGTGACTCGGTGTAACTTGTAAGTCCAGGGACCCGACAGCCTTTATAAGCAGGGTCCTGGACCTTAGATAAGAAGAGTTCTAAGTCCTAAGCAATTCCAGTAGAGAGAAACACCAAGTCGCCGGATCCCCAGAGAGGAGCCGGAACCCTGTAATCAATATCAAATCAAGAGCAGTAAAGAGAAGCAAGAAGTAGGTCTTTACCTCTAACCAAGAGGGGCCGAACCTAGGTAAATTTGTGTCCCTAGGCGAGATTAATCTCTCCTACATACTTCAAGCATCGATGGCCCCCGAACTCACCTTCCTGGAGGAAGGACTTGCCGTGACAACCCCACGACAGAGGGATTTGAGAGGAAGAACAAATGAGAAACACTAAGAACTCCAAAATCTAGATCTACTAGGTTCCCCTCATTTAGAGAAGGAATGGATTGGTGAAATGGTAGATCTAGATCTCCTCTCTTGTTTCCCTAAAAATGGGCAAGAATCATTGGAGGGAAGTGGAGGAATCAAGCTCTCAAGATGTGCAACAATGGAGGAGAGAGAGAGAGAGCAAAAGGGTTGGAAAGAGTTGGGCAACCATTGGGGAAGAAGACCCTTAAATAGGTTGCCCCAAAAATCCAGCCGTTGGGGGGCTGAATCCCGCAGGGGCGGTACTACCGCCGGTGCTGGCGGTACTGCCGCCCCCAAGGGTTTCAGCCAGCCAACGGCTAGCAAAACAGCCCGCAGCAGCGGTACTGCCGCCAGAGGCGGCGGTACTACCGCGGGCGAGCAACAGAGGGCAGCTTTGGCGGCACTAGCGGCGGTACCACTGGCGGTACCGCGAGCTCCCGGAGGAGCACGGGAACCGCACAGCGGTACTGCCGCTGGTGCGCAACCGAAGGCAGCTTTGGCGGCACCAGTGGCGGTACCACTGGCGGTACCGCGAGCTCCAGGAGGAGCACGGGAACCGCACAGCGGTACTGCCGCCAGAGGCGGCGGTACTGCCGCTGGTGCGCAACCGAAGGCAGCTTTGGCGGCACCCGTGGCGGTACTACTGCCGTAGTGCAATGCCGAGAGAACAAGGAAAACACAGGAGATGGCGGTACTACCGCCGGTGACGGCGGTACTGCCGCCCCCTGGAACAGAGAAAGCTGCAGAGCCAGAAACTGAATAACTTTTGCTAGGAAACTCCGATCGAGGTGAATCCAATTTTGTTGGAAAGAGGACGACAAGAGCTACCAAAAAAAACCATAAATATTGATACCAAGCAAGGGAGATTTTGCTAATAAATGGAAGAGTGAAACCTTCCACACAGATGGACCGGCAAAATCTCCAAAACCGAAAACGCAAGAGAAGATGCATACGAAATCCGTTTTCGGTGAACTTGGCCTTGTCATGACTAGCACGACAAGCACCAAGACCACACCACGATAAAAGACAAATAAGAACCAATAGAGATGATGCCAAGGATGCAAAGGTTTGAGCTCTCTACGACGATACGATCAAGATATTCGCTCGAGAGCCCCTCTTGATAGTACGGCTATCTATCCTATAATCTGGTCTCTCAACTAACATCATGAGACCGGTAAAATAGAAACCCTATCAAGATCATACCTTTGCCTTGCGCATAATCCACTTGAGCTAGATGATGACGATCTTGACCTTCTCAAGTTGGACCACCTTTCTTGATTACGCTCCGCTTGGTGAAGACTCGCAACGTGCTCCCCCATACACCAAGATGGGAGAGACACCCTTCGACAAATCTTCACTTGGCCTTTATCTTGATGACGATCACCACGTGACGCCATCCTCCATGGGCTTCATAGGATATCCCTTTCGTTGCATGCTCATGGAGAAATGCCTAACCACACATAGAGATACAAGCACACAGATCATGGGTTAGTTCATAAGGCTATGTTGACAATTGCTTACCATATCATGGGATCATACGATCCCTCATGGTACATCCCTAGCCTTGTGTGTTGATCAACTTGCACTTAGCCTTGATCAACATAAATCTTTTTCTTTTAGCCTTGACTCCAACATATGGAGTTCAAAGCATTGCTATGGACCAAACCTACAAGTATAGCTCAAAGCACACATTAGTCCTTAAAGATTGTCATTAATTACCAAAACCACACATGGGGGCAACCATGCTCTTTCACTTGGGTCCATCCAATTCAACTCAATCCTCACTTGTTTCAAAACCTCGGCATAGGTAGGGCTACGCTCGAACACCAAGTCTACCTCTTCCGGATCCGGTTCCATATTGCCTTTTAAAAAGGCGTCTTTGTCCACATGATGAACATGAACAATTCTCGACATTCCTAAAATAATAACAATAATATCATAGAAAGTTAAATCAAACACTAGTAACCCATATGTCTACTCACATGACCAAACACTTGCCCTAACATACCATATCCATAACCTAACTAGCATCCTAACCCTAACATAACAAAAACCTAACCCTATCATAGTAATAACCCTAACCCTAGACATACAAGCCACCATTTGGCCAATGCACCAACCATAGTAACAACCCTTATACAAAACATCATACAAGACACCATTTCTAGGGTATCTAAGATTTGAACATAGATCCACAAAATACAAGATTTCAATGGGTTAAAACATGGGGAAATGAGAGAGATTACATCTAGAAACTTGAGGGATGTCGATTCACGGAAGAAATCTTCAGATTTGAGGTGTTTGGGAGAGGATTTGAGGGGGGGGGGGGAGAGGAGCCGCCGCCAGCCTATTTCTTCTTTCTCTCGGGTGTGGAAATGAGCAGCTAGGGTTGGGGAGGCCGTCGCTGCGCGACTTAACCCTTGCAGGCGAGTAGCGCCTAAGGGTAAGGCGCTACACATCCGAAGCATAGCGCCTTGCATCGAGGCGCTACATGACCACGAGTGGGACCCTCAGACGCCACGCTGGCAGAATGTGTAGCGCCTTAGGCTGAGGCGCTACACCGAATACCATAGCGCCTGATTGTAAGGCGCTACCCGAAAGGGTTATTTTGTGAAATAGTTTCGCCCGACGTTTATTTCGTGAATTTCTTTCGCCTGAAGGTTATTTCCGGTCATTTTTACTCTTCATGAGCAAAAAGCAAACTGTCATTCTCGCAAAATAAAAAAAATTGTCATCAGCCGTGGTCCGTGGAGCGTCGGTCAGCAGGAGGAAACCCCAGGAAGGCCCGAGACGTGTCCACGAAGACAAACATATTCTGTTCTCCACGAGGAACAGCGAAAGCACCCCACCCACCCATGACCCAACCACACGCGGCCAGGCCGGGCCAGCGCGCCTCCTCCCCTCCTGCGTGCGTCACGTGGTCAAACTGACCTCGCCCACGCGATCGGTTCGGTGCGGTGCGGGTGCGGCAGTATAGCCTGACAGAGCCAACCAACAACCTCGTCACCCGAACCCAACCCCAGATCCCATCCCGGCCGCGCTAGCCGGCCCCACCAGACAGACCTCCACTACCCAGTCACATCGCCCCCTTTCCCTTTCTTCCCTTCCAAGAATAGCGGAACCCCGACGCACCCAATCCCCCACCCTGCTCTGCCGCTGACGCCCGGGCCCCGCACGCCCGCGCCGTGGGAGACACGGTGCGAGGAGCCGACGAAGCCGGCAGCATCCTTGTTTTCTTTCGTGTTTTCCAGGCTAGTAAAAAAGAATCCCCCAAATAAAAAGAAATCAGCGGCGCCCTTTCTCTCCCTGTCCTTCTCTCGAGTCTCGAGCGGGGAGGTGTGGTGGTGTTTTGGTATTTCCCCCCTCTCGGTTGCCGCCTGGCTGGTTCGTCTCGCGCCGCTTATTCTGCCCTCCCCACCCGGCCCAAACATAAAAATTTCGAAACGCGAGCTGCGGGTTCGTTTTCCTCGAGAGGCGTTGGCGGCGGCGGACGAGGAGGAGGACGACCTGCTGCTCGCTAGGGTTTCGTTTCCTCGGACTCGGCGAGAGGCGGAGGCGCCGCCCCGGCAAGCAAGGTGAGACTATTCCCGACGAATCTTCTTCTTCTACGCCTTGTTGGTTCCGGGGGTTCGAATCGACCGGCCGAGGGGATGGTTTCTGGCGACGGTCGCCGGGGTCGATTTGGGGGGTTCTCTTCCGGGGGTTTCCTGGCAGATTTGCTCGGGGATTTGGGGTTGATTTTTTGAAGCGGGGCTGTTCGATTCGGGGGCGCGTCTGATTCGGGCGTTCGTTTGCGCGATTCGTCCCGGGCAATTTTTTCGAAATTCGTGTGAAGAATATTGCGGGTTTTCCCCCTTTATAGCTGGATGATTTGAGCGGCTCATCTCGCCGGTATCGTATGCCGTCCCCTTTTCCGAAGGATATGGTACTCCGCCTACGTGTTTCGTTGCAGATGTTTTCCGAATATTTTGGATCGGAATCTCCTAATATTGGTGCTCTATCCCCTTCCAGGACGAGAGGGTTTGATCCATTCTAACCTCCTCTGGTTTTGTCTATTGTGATATTTCAGGGCCTCGTTGATGCTGCTAGGAAGGCGCAATCTCCGGCGAACGAACCCCCTCTGATTCCGGCGGCCTCGTCCCCATGCCGACCATCACGCACTACGTGTTGGACCCCTTCCTGGAGACCGGGTCCCTTCCCAACATCCAGAAGATTGCTCCCAAGCCGCCGCAGCCAGCTGGGCAGCTGTCCCCTGAGAAGTCCTCCGAGAAGCCGATACCTCTGCCGGTGGCTCCTGCCAGGACGCACACGCTGCCGGTTCTCTACACCACGCCTGAGACCACGCCGCTGCCAGACTCGCCGTCATCCTTCCCTGGAACCTGGTCGCCGTATCTCATCAACCATAAACGTCGCGGACCTGGCCTGATCAAGACGCCTTCCCAGGGTGATGTTGGAAATGAGGGTAGCCTGCCAAATTTGCCCGTGACGCTGCCTGCTTTGCCTAAGAGGAGCGAACCCTTCGAGCCAGAGATTTCTCTTACACAAGAGAGCAGTGGTGTGGTTGGAGGTGACAATGGTGCGGAGGAGACCTTGGATGGGCAGAATGAAGGGATGCAGAAGGGCAAGGTCACCTTGTTTGGCCAAGATGAGCAGGATCAGCCTGAGTTTGCGTTTTGGCATCCAAGTCCAGATGCGTTAGTCAGGCCTGTCAATGTTGGAAGGCTTGTCAGTAATGGAACCCCAAGGAATGGCGAGAATGATGCCTTCTTTGAGCTTCAGGATTCACTGAGTGTGGCTAGTAACTCTGAGGCCGAGGATGCTGGTGGGCAGGAGCGGTGTGGGAAGCCCAGTTCTCCTTTCAGCACGTCTGTTGGCACACCTGGTGGTGCAGAATTTTATGACGCATTCGAAGGTACCAATCAGTTTATACTTTGTTCATTTATTTTTTAGCTGTATGGACTATTGTTTAGATATCTTAGAATATCTTGGTTTGTAGATGGCAATTAGTGGGGGTAAACCCTTACGATAGAATACTATCAGTTTAGTTTCCTATTCCAACTTACCGTAGCAGCCTACTATCACATACGGAATATTACTGAACTTTCTAGTTTCTGGTGTAGGGCATGTTTGTTGTTCCCATTATTTTGGTGCAGAACAACGTTTCTCACAGCCTAGTCTGGTTAGATGGGCATTCCTAGGTTTCACGTGCTGACTTGGTTCCTAAACTTCATAATATGATGTAATTACAGGCTATGCAGGTTTATTTTCCTGTCTGTGAACTATGATCATCTTTGGTAAGGCTTCCTATGTCTAGTAGAGGCCTTAGTTGATGTTCCATCTACCCACCCCTTTGCTTTGGTAGAATGTAATAATTTGTCAGTGAATATAGCTATGAGCTAAAATCACCTGTCAGTGAATATGGCCATGATAAGAAGTACTACTTCGTTCCTAATTTATGAATATCGCTGGATTGCATGCTATTGAAGAGATTGTCTGTCCCCTCCTGTTATCCACGCAGATGCTTGTTGTTTTATTTACAGCACTAAGTCTAATTTGTTTAAATTGTAGAAATATCAAGTGATGGTGGAACTCGATCTTCTCGATGCATGGATGACGACTACCGTGAAATAAGGTTAAGTATGTTGACAGAAATTGAGGGGAGGAAACAAGCTGAAGAAGCAGCCGAGAACTGGCAAATGGAGTGGAAGAAGCTGAGTCATCACCTATCACTTATCGCCTTGTCACTTCCATCTCCGACTGTAGATGAGAACGCTGATGATACAAGTGTGGATCCTGGAGCTGAGTTGTGCCAGCAGATAACTGTTTCACAACTTGTAGCTGCTGCTATTGCACGGGGATTAGCTCGTGCAGAAGTTGAATCTGAGATGGAAAGTGTGATTTCAGCAAAGAACTTTGAGATTGCAAGGCTATCAGATAGGGTCCAGTACTATGAAGCTGCAAACAGGGAGATGTCTCAAAGAAACCAAGAAGCTATCGGTACTCATACTTAACATCTTTATTTCTCTTTGCAATACATACACTTTTTTTACAATGATATACGATTTGTGAACCTAGCTTCCTTGTCTACACCAACATTTATCTTGTATAAACTTTGCTTATTGCATACAAACTCTGGTGTTTGGTACATTATGCGAGAAAAATAACATGCAGAGTCAGGATTTATAAAATACATAAATTAACATGACATGTGTAATGTTTCTAGCTGTCTTGATGTACACATATTGTTACTGGCAGAAAGGTTGCCAATGAACGTGGGATCTTACTGAACCCTGAATTATTTCTTCGTCTGCCTTGCAGAGATGTCCAGGCAACAGCGGAACAAGCGTAAGATGCGACAGAAGTGGTTCTGGGGTTCAGTTGGGATAGCAGTTACCCTTGGCACAGCAGCCATTGCCTGGTCATACGTGCCCGCGAGCCAGCCCCATGCTCAAGACTCGAGTAGCACCAACAGCGATTAGAGCTAGCTGAAGATGTATCTTCTCCTCGCAGAGGTCCTAACAAAAGCTCTAACTATACATCCTAGAGAAAAGAAAGTTGTATAAGTCTTCTCTTTTGGTGATCGGCTGTGATCACTACAGTCCTCATTTGCCGCTTTCTCTGTAAAAAAATGTGGAATAAGCCATCTCCGCCCAGGATTGGCTATATTCCCCTACCGTGAGTCCCTCGTTGCATAGCTGGTTGAGCAAAATAATACGAGGAGTGTGGATATGAGTAGCTCCATGGTGAACTCTTAAGCAGAGTTGATTTTGACACTTGCAGTTTTGATCTGGGTTTGTTTGTCTACTCGAACAACAGTATTTTTTGCTGTTTCGAAGTTAGGTTGGACTCTACCAGTTATTTGCTGTCGTGGTTCCTAGTTAGAGCGATGTACTAATGCTGACTTTTATTTCGACTGTTGATGAAACATCAGATTAGGAAAGAGGGATCTCACGTTATGGGATGCATTTCTTTAGTTCGAAGTACATAAGCGTATTATAAACCTGACTATGATCAGGTGGCACAGGCGCACAGCAGATGAAAAAACACTTGCAGTCCGCTGCTTAACACTTTGCCATTTCACAAAAATGTGTTAAAAAGTCATGAACGGAGCAAGTATTTATCAATGTTCTTCTCACAAAATTTCTTTTACCGTCAAACATCCAGAATGGCATCAACATCAAATACATCCGATTGTTCAATATGTTATACGGACCAGCGGTGCACAACATTCAAGCAAAATTATCTCCTCGACCTCCTTTACACGAGTAATTCCCAGACAGTGCTGAGTAAACCTTCCGTGGCAGATTGCCTTCAGTGTAGCAAACCTATTGCAGCTATATGTATGACTATTCATCCTTGAGCCAGTGGCGAATGATGTAGACGACGAAGGCAGCACAGAACAAAACTGAACCTAGAATGACTGGAACTTGGACCCACAGCGAGGAATCAAACGCTTCTCGCACCAGCAAATGCCAGAGCGCAAACCACAGAGCACCGAATGCTGATCCTACAGTAGCACCCACGAGAATCTGGTTCAGCGTGTGGAGACGCTGCGCCACCCGTAACCACGACTGCACATAAGGGGGATGCTTATGATTAGAATGTGCTGATGAACTTGCAATTTTTTTACATGAGAGTTTTGACGCTTCTGCAGGTGGAGCTGCTTAAAGGTGAAAGAGACAAATGGAGTAATATGACATGGCAAATAGTCATACAGGGAGAAAATCTTACTAGGTAGGAGGCCAATGCCACAGTCATGGCCCCGAGAATCATTGCCTGATAATTTGTTCCCAGCCAGTAGAACACTGCTTTGCAAAAGGAGCCACATAAGACAAGCCATGCTTTCCGTTTCATTGGAGAAACAAGTGGTTAATTGATTGCTAATGTACATGGAGGTATTGTATACTCCAACCACTAATTGATATGTTTCTGGTTTGTTGGGTTGTGAGCTTGTGATTGTGTATCAGGCCTATCCATACATTCTGCTTACTGGAATAGAAAAGCATAAAGCAAAAAAACAAAGAGAAAGTATACTGATATACTGTGTCCTGATTGAAATAACTTACGAAGGAGATCCAATGAGCATTTATGCCTTTGATTAATGTTGCCAAGAGAATATAGTGAAAAGTAAATATAAAGATTGAATGAAATCTTGAAGTGCTTACCTGAAAGAACTAGAAACACTGCAGCATAGAAAATGGATTGGGCATGGGATGATGGCATCCCAGGATCAGATCTCAAAGCCGGCGCCGGCCTTTCATGGTTTAACAACTTCTTAAGAATTGACGAAAGCACAGTGTTCACAACCGCACCCATCAAAGCCCACATAATTTCAGCATCACGCTTCCAGAGAGCTGCAAAAGCAAAAGCACCAGCCACCAGCCATTTACTCTGGCGCACAATGTCAAAATTTCAGTACAAGGTCCAGAACTCCAAACAAATAGCACAAAGTTAACCTTTAGAGCTAGTTAAAGGTAGTTTCAGCCATAGTGGTTAATCAAAATTTCAGGAGGAAGCTTAAGCTGGACTGCTGGAGCATTATAAGTTTCTCTCTCACAACCCATCAGACATAACTTTACAAATCAGCCATCAAATACTAGAATAATCAACATTTACACAAAACTAAATGTGTATACAAAAATCCTTTCATAAATAATAATGTGCAAATTTAAACAGTCGAGCTTGCCGTATATATTTAAACTCGACGCCTAAAACGATACCTACAAAAGCAAATGCATATTCCCTACAGAGAACAAATAGGAATATTCGGGTGATTCAGTTACTTTTTTTTATAAAGCTTCTTCCCTTTAGCATGGTAGAGTTCCAGCTTTCAATTATCAGAGCTCATTAGCACTTTGTAACCAAGCACGATCATGCTTAGTCGTAAGATTTCAGATATTCCTATGCTATTATGCTTGTAGTCATTACAGAATACAGCACCAACAGCAGTTCACCAAAAGAAAACTTATTTCTTACAGAAAAAAACATCGACATATGCATCCCGACAACAGGCACTAACCATGCGATTCAGCGCCGCCTCGACGGCCCCCCGCCAAGCCGCCGCCGCCGCCGCCTCCTCCCGCCCGGGACTGGGCAACTTCTCCCCTCCCAGAAAAGCATTGCCCTCCCCAAGCTCCTGCGAGGACCCGCTCCCGACCCTGGCCATCTCGGCCATGGACACGCCGAGCCGCCGCGTCGTCCTCGATCGCCGGCTACGGGGCAGCAAGAGCAGACGGCCTTTGCACTGCGACAGGCGATTCAAGCAGAGGGGCTTGACGCGCGGGCATGGCGCTGGCATGAGCATGGTTCTGCGGGCCGCCAGCGTGGCGCGGGAGAAGCGGCGGTAATGCGGGAGGAGAGCATCTCGGGCTATTTCGAGGATTTGTCTGGAGGGGATTTGTCCGGAGGAGCTCGGATTTGGGTGGAACGTGATGCTCCCCTTGGCGTTTTTTGGAGTGATGGGGATTAGCCGATTAGGAAAATTTCTGTGAAAGGATTGGAGACGGAGGTTGGGTGAGAGAAGACAATCGATAAGAAAGTCAAACCGGACTGTAGCTGCCAAACGGACCGGCCCGGCCCTGGCCCGCTTGTAAATGGGCCTGGCACGTGCCGGCATGAGGGCCTTACATCGGGATAAGCCCGGCATGGTCTGCCAAAAGGTCTGGTCCGATAAAACAGGGTTGTCGGCTTTCGGCCCTTTTTAGACCCAATTAGTTTGAAAATTCAGAAAAATCTTAACATTTCAAAAGAATATAACAATATTAAAAAATGAGACAAAGTGGCATATGAGATAAATATGGAGCATTATTAGAGGTTGTCTCATTAAAATCTTCTAGATAAAACTCCTCTTGAAAAAAAAGAGTACAACTTGCTCAAATTCCAAAAGAAAAAAATTACAAAGACTAACTATTCTTCTGGTTCATATTTGTCAGTGGTAAGATTTTGGAATGTGACCGTCAGTTTTATGTTACCTGTAGTGTGTTTGGGTTCTCTGCTCGGCTAGTTACTCATTTTCACGGTCTTAGTGTTCTTTCCATATCAGGTATAAGACTAATTCTTCTCCCCTCAAATATTCTTCTTGTTAGAATGAAAACAGAATCCGATGATACTGTTAAGATGGGTATTGATAACACATCCCATGTTAACATGGAAAGCATCGGATATGTGAAAGAACCTAGATGTCGCCTACTGTGTGTGGGTAGACGATTTAAAATAATTATGTTTTGCTTTGAACAAATACAGATACAGAAGTATACCAGTATTTAATTTGACAAACTAAACTATGTGCATAAACAACTTATGCTAAACAAGATAAATCTCTATGTGATAACAAGATAGATAACTTCAATCTCGATGACTATTATAAGTAAATGCATAATTAGTGAAGCTCAAATAAGGGATAATGGAGACACGTGGATACAAAGGTGTATCCCTAAGTTCACTTTTCAAAGCAAGCTAGTCTCCATTGGATGCAGCTGGGCAACTACAAAGGTGATATCGCAATTGACTAGGATTTTGTTGCACCCAAGATGTGACGCCAATTGCATCCCATGGAGTAAGAGCATCTCGAGCAGTGCTCCCAATAGCGCTATTGGGGCGTCGGACGCAAAAACGACACGCAACCGGGGCCCCACTAGCGGCCATTTCACCGGATGGGTGTAATAAAATGTCGACACGATCCCGGTCCATAGAAAGCGGTGTGGAAGTGACGGTGAAAGAGCATGGTTGCCCCCATGTGTGGTTTTGGTAATTAATGACAATCCTTAAGGACTAATGTGCGCTTTGAGCTATACTTGTAGGTTTGGTCCATAGCAATACTTGAACTCCATATGTTGGAGTCAAGGCTAAAAGAAGAAGAGTTCATGTTGATCAAGGCTAAGTGCAAGTTGATCAACACACAAGGCTAGAAATGTACCATGAGGGATCGTATGATCCCATGGTATGGTAAGCAATTGTCAATATAGCCTTGTGAACTAACCCATGATCTATGTGCTTGTATCTCTATGTGTGGTTAGGAAGTTGTCCATGAGCATGCAATGAAAGGGATATCCTATGTAGCCCATGGAGGATGGTGTCACGTGGTGATCGTCATCAAGATAAGGGTCGGGTGAAGATATGTCGAAGAGTGCCTCTCCCATCTTGGTGTATGGGGGAGCAACATGTGAGCCTTCACCAAGCGGAGCGCAATCAAGAAAGGTGGTCCAACTTGAGAAGGTCAAGATCGTCATCATCAAGCTCAAGTGGATTATGCGCAAGGCAAAGGTATGTTCTTGATAGGTTTTCTATTTTACCGGTCTCATGATGTTAGTTGAGAGACCGGGTTATAGGATAGATAACCGTACTATCAAGAGGGGCTCTCGAGCGAGTATCTTGATCGTATCGTCGTAGAGAGCTCAAACCTTTGCATCCTTGGCATCATCTTTATTGGTTCTTATTTGGCTCTTATCATGGTGTGGTCTTGGTGCTTGTCGTGCTTGTCATGACAAGGCCAAGTTCACCAAAAACGGATATCGTTTGCATATTCTCTTGCATTTTCGATTTTGGAGATTTTGTCGGTCCATCCGTGCGGAAGGTTTCACTCTTCCATTTATTAGCAAAATCTCCCTTGCTTGATTTCAATATTTCTGCTTTTTGTTGGGTAGCCCTTATCGTCCTCTATCCAAAAAATTGGATTTACCTCAATCGGCGTTTCCTAGCAAAAGTTATTCAATTTCCGGGTTTTGCTGTTTTTCTCTGTGCAGTGGTAGTACCGCCATCAGTGCCGCCAACACCACCGCCAGGGAGGTGCTCTGTTAGCCCTCAATGGCAGTATCGCCGCCTCTGGCGGTAGTACTGCTCCTGAGGACTTTGAGCCCTCTCCTGGGCTGTGCAGCACCGCAAGCAGTGCCGCCATCACTACTGCCAGGGAGGTGCTCTGTTAGCCCTCAGCGGCAGTACCGATGTTGGGGACTTTGAGCCCTCTCCTGGGCTGTGCAGCACTGCCAGCAGTGCCGCCAGCACTGCCATTGTTGATGCCCTCTGTTTCATCCCAGCGGTAGTACCGCCGCCTCTGGCGGCAGTACCGCTACTGCGGGTTCTTTTGAGAGCCATTGGTGGGCTGAAACGCGTGGGGCGGTAGTACCGCCCCTGCGCGAATCTGCCCCCAACGGTTGGATTTTGGGGCAACCTATTTAAGGGGCCTTCTTCCCCAATGGTTGCCCAACTATTTGCACTCTCTCTCTCCTCCATTGTTGACCTTTTGAGAGCTTGCTTCCTCTCCATCCCTCCATGATTCTTGCCTCCTTCTAGAGGGAAAAGATAGAGGAGATCTAGATCTACACTTCCACCAAACCATATCTCCTCTAAGTGAGGGGAACCCTTTAGATCTAGATCTTAGAGTTGCTTTGTGTTTCTCCTTTGTTCTTCCTCTCAAGTCCCTCCCTAGCATTAGTTGCTTTGGTTGGATTTGGAAGTGAAGAACTTGACCACCTTGCTTCGGGCAATTTGTACGGGTTTGGTCAACGCCCTCAAGAAGACCTCATTGTACGGGTTTGGTCAACGCCCTCAAGACGACCTCATAGTGGATGAGCAAATCCCCCATCGGGTATTCCCCACGGGAGGAGCTCACGGAGAATAGGGTGAACACAGACGTGCTTGTAGGAGGGCCAAGGAGCCTCCACACCTCTCCAATGTAGACGTACTTCCATTGGGAAGGAACTACGGGAAACAAACCTCCGTCTCCACTTGTGTCGGTTATCTCTATAACCAAACTCCTTTACTTATGCATTTACTTTGTGATAGCCATCGAGCTTGAAGTTATATATCTTGCTATCCTTGTTGTTAACTTGCCTAGCATAAGTTGTTGGTGCACATAGGTGAACCTAGTATATTAGGTTTTGGTCTTGATAAATTAAACGTTAGTTTTATTCCGCATTTATTCAAGCCTAAACATAAAAGTTTTAAATTGCATATTCACCCCCCCTCTAGGCAACGTCTCGTTCTTTCAATTGGTATCAGAGCAGGGTCTCTCCTTGTTAGGCTTAACCGCCTTGAGAGTAAAGATGTCGTTTAGGGAATTAGTGCACAATCCCACTTTTATATTCGATGGCACAAATTATGTTGTTTGGAAAATTCGCATGCTTAATCTTTTTAGGGACATAAGTCCAAATATAGAGAGAAGTTTAGATATGTGATTTCCTCCTCCAAAGGACTCCCAAAAGTTATCTTTAGAGGATGAGGAAAACTCTTATCTTGATTCTCTAGTATCTAATGCAATTGTCCATGTTTTGAGTGATGTAGTTTTTGGGTCAATCATGCCTTATCGGAATGCTCACGAGTTATGGACAAAGCTTCAAGATAAATATGGAAAGTCCATGACTATTGAGGATGATTGTTCTCCCTCCACCTCCGGACGTGATGAGTTCTCGACTTCATCTACTTCACCAACATGTGGTAAGCCACAAACAAATGGTATGGTGAGTAGTGCTAGGTATTGCAACGTGGATAGTGAGTTTACTGTTGATAATTCTTTGTCTTGATCTCATTGCAATGCTTTATCTATGGACTTAAACACCTCGAGCAAAATATATGATTTACATGTTTGTGTTGATAGTTCTTGCATATCATGTAGAAATTGCATGAATAAATCTCATGATGATATGCTTGCTATATCTTGTTGTCATGACAAAAATGCTTGTGTTTCCTCTAGTCCTTGTGTTCCTAGAAATGTTGAGGAAACCCAACTCTTTATAAAACAAGATATTAATTTAAGTGATGCATCAACTAATGGTTCATCTTCATCAACCATCTTTTGTCTTATGGCTAAATCCTCAAGTAATGATGATGATGACACCAATAATGAAGATATTGATAATGATGCTATCTTGAATAAGATGAGAAAAGTTGGTCTTCATGCTCTTCGTAAAAATGATAATGCTTCCTCTACTTTCTTAAACATCATGTCTATTGTTGATGAAAGTAAAAATATTATTGATGAGTATGAAGACACCATTGAGAAAATGGAAGCTCGTGAGCGTGATTATGCCAATGAGATTGCGGACTTCTCTATTGCTCTTGAAGAAGAGCAAGGTCGTAGGTCGACCCTTGAGGAAACTCTTGTGGATCTTGAGGAGTCTAATAATCTAGATATGTCTAAATTAAGAAAAGAACATGATCATGCTCAAGCTCTTGCTAAAATAATCAAAACTAAAAATAGTGAGCTTGTTGTTGAAAATGTTAGACTCCTTGAGAATAATGAGAAACTTGAAAAGGAACTCAAAGCGTTGGAAGGTTCTCTCGCAAATCTCATTAAGTCTCATGATCAACTCCAAGCTCAAATGCTAAAACAGCTTCCTACTTGTTCTACTATTGCTATTAATGATGATGCTTGTGCTACTAACTCTACTTCTTGTGAAGCATCCATTTTAAAGGAGAATGTTGAGCTTAGGGCTCAACTTGAGTTAGCAATTATGTGAAATTGGAAGAAAGTCATAAAAAGCTATCTAGATCTCATGATGATCTTCTAGTGTCCCATGATAGGCTAAAGTTAGCTCATGAGGCTATCACTACCAAGGTAACATCTAGTGAGTCTCATGTGGACAATGGCACATCCTCTACTAATAATGCTATATTGCCATGTGCTAGTCCTCGTAGTTCATCCACTCACAATGATGGCACATCATGTGATGAATTACTTTCCTTGCCATGTTGCTCTAACAATGATGCATCTACCTCCTCTAGTACTTGTGTTGTCACTAACCATGTAGAGGAAAGGAATGAGCTCAATGCCCAAGCCACTTCTTTTAAGAAAGCTTGGAAAAGAGTCATAAAGGGAAGTCCACACTTGACAACATGTTGAGTGTGCAACAATCCCCCAATGAAAAGAGTGGACTTGGATTCAACTCCAACAACAAGAACAAGTCTAAGATTGACAAGAAGGGCCAAGAACAAACCAAGAATCCGGCCAAGATTACTTGCTTCAAGTGTAAGATCGAAGGGCACCATGTTAGAGATTGCCCTATGAAGAAGAAGCCTCTCAATGAGAAGAAACTAGGGAAGCGGTCTCTTACTCAATTTCATGCTCAACCACGAGTTGAACAAAGGCCACTTCCTAAGAAGACTCATGCTATTGCTCCTCAAGTTGAGAAGCCTATTAAGAATAAATGGAAGAGTCCGTGTTGCTACCTATGTCGTGAGAAGGGTCACGTGGCTTCTTCATGCACAAACGGTACCCTATCCAACCCCATTCTAATTGATGATGTTTACTCTCTTAGGAAGGATAGGTTTGGCAATGTGTTTGCCAAATATGTCGGTGCTCAAAGTGGTGTCAAGAAAAGAACCATTTGGGTACCCAAACCTATTGTGACTAACATCTTAGGACCCAACTTTGTTGGGGACCAACAAGCTCAAACTTGATCAATAGGTGTAATTGGAGGACATTGGAAACTTGGCTATCTTTTGAAGAAGTAAGGGATCTTCATGGTTATATTTCCTTAAGCCAAGTCAATTGGATTATCACATATCTATCCTATACCCAATGTTCCTCCTTGCGGTAACTTGTACTTAACTCATTTACATTAAAAGTTACTTGCCCCCTTGCATGTGTTAGTTTTGTTCCTAGCATGTGTTTGTATATGATGTGCTTCTTTCTTACTTATCTTGAGAAATCAAGTATGTGTATGTTAGTCGTGTATCATGTATGTCTAAACTTTGTGTTGAGCCTTTTATTGGATCTTGTGTGGTATTTGGCTCTTTCGGGAGATTAATGGACTATACCAATTTTGGGTGAGTGACTTGCTTTGTGCACTTCACAATCCCAAAAATGTGTATTCATGATGTACACCACATAGTATTGATATAACAAGATTATCTAGTCTCTATGTGGTATGTATTATTCATAAGAAATTCAAATTCTATAATGTCCACTAATTTCTCTAGTTGGTTTTTTTTTGTTGCCTCTTGTTAGAAAGAAATGGATCATCGCGTTATGGGGGAGTAATAAGCTATGTGCCTATTACAATTCTAGAAAACGTGAACATTTGAGGTTTTGCCACTTGGATTTGATATTGTAAATTATCCTATTCCTATGTGGCATGTTTGCTCGAACAAGTTCCAATTTTATTGAGGGCTTCTATTTGGTTTTCTTTTGGATCTTGTTTGCTTGAGTTTTTCTTGGTGTGGTTTTCCTCAAATATGTATTTCCATACGCCCCACACCACCCCGCGAGGAGGCACAAGACACACCCTCACCCAACCAGCAGGGATACAATCTCGCCGCCGAGATCAACCCCGCTACCGGAGACACGCCACCCTCGAGGAGAAAACCCTAGCTAAACACGATCGCCTCCCGATCGCCCTAGAGTAACTTCCACTCTTTGGTGGACCCCCCAATTCATTATGTCATTCCTTTTAAAAATTTCTTTGGAGATTGAAAGAGCATGGTTACCCCCATGTGTGGTTTTGGTAATTAATGACAATCCTTAAGGACTAATGTGTGCTTTGAGCTATACTTGTAGGTTTGGTCCATAGCAGTACTTGAACTCCATATGTTGGAGTCAAGGCTAAAAGAAGAAGAGTTCATGTTGATCAAGGCTAAGTGCAAGTTAATCAACACACAAGGCTAGGAATGTACCATGAGGGATTGTATGATCCCATGGTATGGTAAGCAATTGTCAGTATAGCCTAGTGAACTAACCCATGATCTATGTGCTTGTATCTATATGTGTGGTTAGGAAGTTCTCTATGAGCATGCAACGAAAGGGATATCCTATGTAGCCCATGGAGGATGGCGTCACGTGGTGATCATCATCAAGATAAGGGTCGGGTGAAGATATATCAAAGAGTGCCTCTCCCATCTTGGTGTATGGGGGAGCAACATGTGAGCCTTCACCAAGCGGAGCGCAATCAAGAAAGGTGGTCCAATTTGAAAAGGTCAAGATCGTCATCATCAAGCTCAAGTGGATTATGCGCAAGGCAAAGGTATGTTCTTGATAGGTTTTCTATTTTACCGGTCTCATGATGTTAGTTGAGAGACCGGGTTATAGGATAGATAACCGTACTATCAAGAGGGGCTCTCGAGCGAGTATCTTGATCATATTGTCGTAGAGAGCTCAAACCTTTGCATCCTTGGCATCATCTTTATTGGTTCTTATTTGGCTCTTATCATGGTGTGGTCTTGGTGCTTGTCGTGCTTGTCATGACAAGGCCAAGTTCACCGAAAATGGATTTTGTATGCATCTTCTCTTGCATTTTCGGTTTTGGAGATTTTGCCAGTCCATCCCTGTGGAAGGTTTCACTCTTCCATTTATTATCAAAATCTCCCTTGCTTGGTTTCAATATTTCTGCTCTTTGTTGGGTAGCCCTTGTCGTCCTCTTTCCAACAAAATTGGATTTACCTCGATCGGAGTTTCCTAGCAAAAGTTATTCAGTTTCAGAGTTTTGTTGTTTTTCTCTGTGCAGCGGTAGTACCGCCGCCTCCGGCGGCAGTACCGCCGGTGGTACCGTCAGCGGTGCCGCCAGCACCACCACCAGGGAGGTGCTCTATTAGCCCTCAGCAGCAGTACCGCCGCCTCTGGCGGTAGTACTACTCCTGAGGACTTTGAGCCCTCTCCTGGGCTGTGCAGCACCGCCAGCAGTGCCGCCAGCACTACCGCTAGGGAGATGCTCTGTTAGCCCTCAGCGGTAGTACCGCCGCCTCTGGCGGTAGTACCGCTACTGGGGACTTTGAGCCCTCTCCTGGGCTGTGCAGCACTGCCAGCAGTGCCGCCAGCACTGCCGCCGTTGATGCCCTCTGTTTCACCCCAGCGGTAGTACCGTTGCCTCTGGCGGCAGTACCGCTACTGCGGGTTCTTTTGAGAGCCGTTGGTGGGCTGAAATGCGTGGGGCGGTAGTACCACCCCTGCGTGAATCTGCCCCCAACGGTTGGATTTCGGGGCAACCTATTTAAGGGGCCTTCTTCCCCCCAATGGTTGCCTAACTCTTTGCACTCTCTCTCTCCCCATTGTTGACCTTTTGAGAGCTTGCTTCCTCTCCATCCCTCCATGATTCTTGCCTCCTTCTAGAGGGAAAAGATATAGGAGATCTAGATCTACACTTCCACCAAACCATATCTCCTCTAAGTGAGGGGAACCCTTTAGATCTAGATCTTGGAGTTGCTTTGTGTTTCTCCTTTGTTCTTCCTCTGAAATCCCTCCCTAGCATTAGTTGCTTTGGTTGGATTTGGAAGTGAAGAACTTGACCACCTTGTGTGGTCTTGCCTTTTGCATTTGGTTCATAGGTTTGAGTTCCCCATGGTGATACGTGGGATTGAAGTTTGAGAAGCTTGTTACTCTTGGGTGTATAGGGCTCCCAAGAGCTTGTGCCTCTTGGGTGCATTGTGCACCCTAGATGGTTGTGTGTGCTACGGGAGCCTCCTATTGTGTGGAGGTAGGCTCGGGAAATTTGTACGGGTTTGGTCAACGCCCTCAAGAAGACCTTGATGTCTACTACACGCTTCTATTCTTGTAGACTTGTTGGGCCTCCAAGCGCAGAGGTTTGTAGGACAACGGCAAATTTCACTTAAGTGAGTAACCCAAGGTTTATCGAATCCACGGGAGGAAGAGGTTTCTCTTGTGTCCCCAACACACCTAATACAATGGCTAATTATATAGACACATTAGTTCGGCGAAGAGATAGTAAAATGCAAGTGATGTGGATGGTAAAAGGTGATTTTGTAATTCTATAATAAAAATGACAGCAAGGAAACAAGTGACAAAAGTGACTAAAAACGGTGTATCAATGCTTGGAAACAAGGCCTAGGCTTCATACTTTCACTAGTGACTACTCTCAACATCATTAACATAATTAAACACATGATAGTTCCCACAAAAACACATGCATGGCAGACGTTACTCGGAGATCATTCTTTCGTGGATCAAATAGGATGTAGGGCTATGAAAAGCACACCTTAAAGTTCGTATTCCACATCTATGGACACTTCATGCTGTCACTATACGCATCCAAAGATAGTACTAACAAACACCACAACCTATTTCTTAAATAGTCTCTTTCTTCAATAACACAAGTATCAAAAAACCTCATGATCTATTCAATCCAGCAATAATAAAGAACAAACTCATGATGAAGATCCCTCTAATCTTGATGCATAGAGCCACACAAGGCACCCTCACTGTCACCATGGTACCGTGATCACAACGGTGCCTCCGCAAATTATACTAGATAACACCACTTGAGCAACATCATATCCATTACACATAGGGAAACATCATGTATTCAACTATACTAATAAAGCTCATGATCACAACGAAGAACACATCGTGGGAGAGAGAGATAACCACATAGATATTTGTATAAGCCTCAGCCGCAGTGAGGGACTACTCCCTCCTCATCACGGGAAGCAGCGGTGTTGATGGAGATGGCTCCGGCGGTCGATCCCCGTCCCGGCAGGGTGCCAGAACAGGACCTTCTGAACCCTCGAAACTTGTCGGCGATGACGACGGAGCTCTGTATTGTATTTGGAAAAATCCTTTAGGGGTTAGTGTTTTTTCACCGGGGATGATTTTATAGGCGTCGGAGGCGGTCGAGGGGTGCCCCACAGGGCAGGGGCGGGTCCCACCCGCGGGTGGACCCTGGGCCGCGGGCACAGGTTGCCCCTGGCCTGTGGGCTGCCCCCTGGGTCGCCCTTTTGGCTCCGGTCTTCATTTGTCCAATAAGAAATCCCCATAAATTTTCGTCCAATTCCGAAAATATTTCCAGAAGTAACTTTCTGCAACAAAAACATGACAAAAACAGGGAACTGGCACTAGGCATCTTGTCAATAGGTTAGTCCAATAAAATGACTCAAAATGATATAATAAGATAGTAGAAACATGTGACAACATCACAAAAGTAGCATGGATCAATCAAAAATTATAGATACGTTTAACACGTATCAGCATCCCCAAGCTTAACTCCTACTCGTCCTCGAGTAGGTAAGTGATAACAAAATATTTTTTGATGAGACATGCAACCAATCATAATCATGATCAAGATAGTAATGCAAAGCATAGGATGTGAATGAAGTGATTCAAAACAATTGTCTATAATTGATAACAAGAAAGCAATGAATAACCAAGTTGAATCATTCAAGCAAAAACTTTCATAAATAGTACGTTAAAGACATGAAAACAATGTGACCCACATATTTGACTAATTCTCAAAGGTAATAGTTCCACAACAAAAGTGTTTGAGAATCAACACAAGGAAGATGTAAGTATTAGCAAAAAGCTTCAACTTCCAACTGCTTATCTTATAGATAAAGTCAATATAAAGATTCATGTTTAATCTGACGATGCAATATGATCAATGATACCCAGGGTCAATGCTATATGTTTGCTTCGGTGGAGATAGAAGGAAAAGGAAAACTGACTCAACATTAAAAGTAAAAGAAAGGCCCTTCGCAGAGGGAAGCAGGGATTAGTCATGTGCTAGAGCTTTTTGATTTTGAAAAACAGAGATAAAAACAATTTTGTGAGATGCATGGTTTCGTCAACGATTTCACAACATAGAAGCTATCTAGTCCCCCATAACAAGGAAGGCTTTTAGACTTGTGAGAGCAGCTAGTTTTAGAGGAACGATTACATTCCTCTTTCTCCTTGGTTTCACCACTGTCCAATGTTTAGAGCTGATTTCTCAGATTTTCATTGCGCGGAGGAGAATGGTGAGTTGTATTTATATTTTGCTTAAGCTGCTCTCGGGTTGATTCAAGTGAAGACGTAAACCATCAACACTGGGTGAAAGGGGGGGAAATGACCTTGCTTGTCACAAGTTATATCTAGCTCTCTACTAATTCCTCGTGAGCTTAAAAACAGAGGCACAAAAAGGAGTATTTTGAATATTTTAAAGATAGCACCTGAAATTTTTACTTGGAATGGCAAGAAATACCATGCATAGGTAGATATGGTGGACTCAGCTGGCAAGATAGTTTGGCTTTGGGATTTGGATGCACGAGTGAACTCTACACTTAGTACGAATTTTTAGGCTTAGCAAAAATGGTATTTGAAGCAAACATCTAACATTAACCGGTAATAGAGTAACATAAGACATTAGTCAATCATAACCATAAACGCTCCACACTGTCTCCTTTGTTGACCAAACAATTCTTTTGATGGAAAGATTAGCTTTAAGAATTAACAACTACGAAACACCACACAGTTTCAAGCTTTCAACAGTATTTCTTTACTAATCAATTCCACTCAAATAACCAGAAAGTTTAAGCATTCATCTTAATATCTCAAGACAAATGAGAAGCATCAAGTATCCACACAATGATCTACAAGACTATGCAGGCTTTCATTTCATTCCAATATCACATGGATAGCATTTTGTCACTTTGACAATTCAAGCAATTTATCAAAAACAACTCTCCAACAAGTATAAGTGAAGAACAAGAGAGTTTAGCATCACAATTAGCAGCCCTAAATAAGATAAAAGCTAAAAGCGAGAGCTTACTAGCAAACAAACAGTAGCTAAGAATACTCAACAAGATATAAGTGAAGCAAAGGAGTATTCAAATGAAAAAGCGGAGTGTGTCCCTCTCCCACACAAATAAAGCTAGGATCCAACATATGACTAGAAAACAAACAAACAAAACTGAAAGCAAAAAAACACTCCAAGCATAGCACATAATATGTAAAGTGATAAAACTTAGTTCAAAGAAGACGACCTCATGATAGTCGATGAAGAAGAGGGGATGCCTTGGGCATCTCCAAGCTTAGACGCTTGATGATTCTTGATATTCAGAGGGGGTTCCATGTGGGCATCCCCAAGCTTGAGCTATGATCCATCTTCAATTTCTTCATTATCCTCTCCTTTGGAACTTAAAAACTCCCTTCACACAAAACTTCTCATAAACTGATTAAAGGGTTAGTGCTCATAAATTAAAATGCACATGTGTTCAACTCAAGACAAATTGCAAACAACTTTATTGGGCATTAGCTACTGTTTACTAAGCCTCAATGTGGTACTCCTCCTCTAGAGTATCACATTTGACGATAGTAAAAGAAACGAATACGAATAAAAGCAGAATCTGTCAAAAACTAAACAGTCTGTAAAGATTGAATTTTTCGAGGAAGTTCTGTAGATCAAATCAGAAAACTCAAAACTAACGAAAGATAGATAAAAGTATCAGTCTTTCTGTCTAAAAATATCAGAAAAAGATAAAATTCAGGGATTTTCTGGATGTTTGAACAATGAAGGACAGAAATCTGTTTTTGGACAGCAAAACAATACCTCGCACTTTCAATGCATTAGAGGCTAAACTTGGCACAAAAAACCAAAATAAAAGATACAATGAAGTTTCTACAGAGGCAACAACTTCATGACTCAAGAAAAACAAAAACAAACTGAAAGTAAAAGATGGGTTGCCTCCCAACAAGCGCTTTTCTTTATAGCCTTTTAGCTAGGCTTGAGATTTTAATTATGCTCTCATAAGAATAGGAATTGAAACACAAAAGAGAGCATCAAGAAGCAAATATCAGACACTTTTAAGTCTAACCCACTTCCTATGCATAGGAATCTTGTAAGAAAATAAATCATTGAAGCATAAACCTAATAGCATAGGAAGACAAAGCAAATGCAACATTAAAACCTTCAACATAAAGAGGGGAAACTTCACAAGATGAAAATTTATATAACCACGCTTCCCTCTCTCATAATAACTTTCAGTAGAATCATAATAAAACTCAATAACATAACCATCACATAAAGCATCACATAAAGCATTCTTGTCATGATTCACATGCATAAAAGTATTATTACTCTCCACATAAGTAAAATCCTTCTCATTAATAATAGTGGGAGTAAAACTATCATGGCCATCATTGTAATAATCATAAATAGGAGGCATATCATGATCATAATAAACTTTTTCCTCAATAGTAGGTGGACTGGAAATATCACATTCATCATAATAATCATCATATATAGGAGGCATAGTATAATCAAAGCAAATTTCCTCCTTCAAGCTTGGGGGACTAAAAAGATCATATTCATCAAAACCAGCATCCCCAAGCTTGCAATTTTCCATAGAATTAGCAACAATGGCATTCAAAGAAATCATACTAATAACATTGCTACTAGCATGATTGTTATGCAAATAAATTTCCATAGGTTTTTTAATTTTCTCTTCAAAAGCATCATGACCAATTTCAAGATAAATTTTATAAAGCTCTCTAATTTTTTTGTTGTTTTCCATTAAACCGAACTAGTGAAATAAAAACAAGAAACAAAAAGATTTAATTGCAAGATCTAAAGAAGATACCTTCAAGCACTCACCTCCCCAACAACAATGCTAGAAATTAGCTTCGTCGTCGGAGTGTGAGTACCGCTTACCTTTCCTCCCCGGCAACAGCGCCAGAAAAGAGCTTCGTTGATGGGAGAGGAATTGTAGTGCGCCCTCTTACTCCCCGGCAACGGCGCCAGAAATTAGCTTGATGTCTACTACACGCTTCTATTCTTGTAGACTTGTTGGGCCTCCAAGCGCAGAGGTTTGTAGGACAGCGACAAATTTCCCTTAAGTGAGTAACCCAAGGTTTATCAAATCCACGGGAGGAAGAGGTTGAACGTATCATCTCTCAAGCAATCCTGCAATTAAGATACAAGAAGTCTCTTGTGTCCCCAACACACCTAATACAATGGCTAATTGTATAGGTGCACTAGTTCGGCGAAGAGATAGTAAAATGCAAGTGATATGGATGGTAAAAGGTGATTTTTTAATTCTGTAATAAAAATGGCAGCAAGCAAACAAGTGACAAAAATGACTAAAAACGGTATATAAATGCTTGGAAACAAGGCCTAGGCTTCATACTTTCACTAGTGACTACCCTCAACATCATTAACATAATTAAACACATGATAGTTCCCACAAAACACATGCATGGTAGACGTTACTCGGTGATCATTCTTTGGTGGATCAAATAGGATGAGAATTGCGTAGGGCTACGAAAAGAACACCTTAAAGTTCGTATTCCACATCTATGGACACTTCATGCTGTCACTATCCACATCCAAAGATAGTACTAACAAACACCATAACCTATTTCTTGAATAGTCTCTTTCTTCAATAACAGAAGCATCAAGAAACCTCATGATTTATTCAATCCAACAATAATAAATAACAAAATCATGATGAAGATCCCTATAATCTTGATGCATAGAGCCACACACGGCACCCTCACTGTCACCGTGGTACCGTGATCACAACGGTGACTCCAAAAATTATACTAGATAACACCACTTGAGCAACATCATATCCATTACGCATAGGGAAACATCATGTATTCAACTATACTAATAAATATCATGATCACAACGAAGATCATATCATGGGAGAGAGAGATAACCACATAGCTACTTGTATAAGCCTCAGCCCCGGTGAGGGACTACTCCCTCCTCATCACGGGAAGCAGCGGTGTTGATGGAGATGGCTCCGGTGGTCGATCCCCGTCCCGGCAGGGTGCCGAAACAGGACCTTCTGAACCCCCGAAACTTGTCGGCGATGGCGGCGGAGCTCTGTATCGTATTTGGGAAAATCCTTCGGGGGTTAGGGTTTTTTCGTCGGGGATGATTTTATAGGCATCGGAGGCAGCCGAGGGGTGCCCCACAGGGCAGGGGCGGGTCCCACCCGTGGGTGGACCCTGGGCCGCGGCCACAGGTCGCCCCTGACCTGTGGGCTACCCCCTGGGTCGCTCTTTTGGTTCCGGTCTTCATTTGTCCAATAAAAAATCTCCGTAAATTTTCGTCCAATTCCGAGAATATTTCTAGAAGTAACTTTCTGCAACAAAAACATGACAAAAACAGGGAACTGGCACTAGGCATCTTGTCAATAGGTTAGTCCAATAAAATGCCTCAAAATGATATAATAAGATAGTAAAACATGTGACAACATCACAAAACTAGCATGGATCAATAAAAAATTATAGATACGTTTGACACGTATCAGACCTCATTGTAAGGGTTTGGTCAACGCCCTCAAGACGACCTCATAGTGGATGAGCAAATCCCCCATCAGGTATTCCCCATGGGAGGATCTCACGGAGAATAGGGTGAGCACGGACGTGCTTGTAGGAGGGCCAAGGAGCCTCCACACCTCTCCAACGTAGACGTACTTCCATTGGGAAGGAACTACGGGAAACAAACCTCCGTCTTCAGTTGTGTCGGTTATCTCTATAACCAAACTCCTTTACTTATGCATTTACTTTGTGATATCCATCGAGCTTGAAATTATATATCTTCCTATCCTTGTTGTTAACTTGCCTAGCATAAGTTGTTGGTGCACATAGGTGAACCTAGTATATTAGGTTTTGGGTTTGATAAATTAAACGTTACTTTTATTCCGCATTTATTCAAGCCTAAACGTAAAAGTTTTAAATCGCCTATTCACCCCCCTCTAGGCGACATCTCATTCTTTCAGATGGAAATATGTTGCATGCCGCGCCAACGTGAATACCGATAGGTGGGCCACCCTGGAAGCGACACACAAGTATGGTCAATCAAATTCAGTGTCGTGCGATGAGGCCCGTTAGTGTAATCAAAGACGCGGCATCTTCCTTCGCCTTCCGATGCAGATCGCCGGTGTTACGACACCACACCTGCCCAACTCCTCTCCCCGTCCGGTTTAAAAACCATGACGCCTAGCCCTCTCTTCCCCACAGTTTTCTCCTCCCCACACTTCACCGGTCCACATTCCACTGACCAGAGTAAATCCACCGCTATGTTCCACTGTCGCTGTGACATGAACCGCGACACGAGCCACGATGAGAGACGTCGTGTGGTGACCTTGGACCGTCTTCTTCACCACTAGAGGCAGCGCACGCGTCCCACGCGCCTCCTCCCTCGCCTCCTCCGCCTGTTGACCTACGCCATCTGCTAACAGTGGAGGAGGTGCGAGAGGACGTGCGCAACAATTGGCCTTTGTCGGCTGATTGCCGCCTCCCGAACGGTTGGTGGATGAACTTCGTCCATGTTCCTGTGGTGCTGCAGCTCACCGGTGATGCGTGTTTCGTGCACATCCAACAGGTGTGGCAGACCATGCCATAGGAGCTCCAGATTCGTCCTGAGTATGTGAGGATTGGTAATAGTAGCGTTGGGTGGTGCCCCAAGCGAAGGCGTGGATGTAGCAAGTAGCAGTTTTCCCTCATTGAAGAACCAAGGTTTAATCAAACCATTAGGACTTTGAAATCAACAACGAGGTGCACGCCAATGATCTCTGGCGCTTAACCGTCGACGAACGTGGACCTGCACACACTCAAACAAATACTTTCCCACCAACGGCAGGAAGGTTGTCAATCTTCCCGGTGTTCTGAAAACAAAGCGGTTAAAACATATGGTGAAGTGAATAAAATATGGAAACAGACCAGCAAGTAAGTGATGATGAAAAGCAAGTAGATGGTGTTGTAATCAAAGAAAAACTATGGACCGGGGGCCATGGATTCACTGGTGGTGTCTCTCCAATAAATAAAATACTCATATGACGGGTAAACAAATTACAGCTGGGCAATTGAGAAGATTATGACACAAACTTAATCTAGCCAAATCAAAGAGTTCATAGTAATATTCATGTAGTCATCACAACAAATAACAAAGAACGTTGAGTCCAACTGCATCTTTGTTTAAAAAGTCCACCGCGGGATCGCTATCCAACATGTCACCCAACGGTATTAAGTTGAGCAACAGACAATTGCATTAAGAATAGTGTATGAAGCAAGCAATATTTATAATCATGTAGACATAAACACCGCTGTTTTACCCTTAGTCGCGACAGCACACCCTCGTCCTTAGACGTTTTTTTCACTCGTGCTCAGGCACAAGAGGGGGCATGAACCAACTATCTAGTATAAATACTCTCTCTTGGAGATACACACAATCACTTGGCCAAAGTAACTACGCACATCGGAGAGCATGCAAAAACATAAATTAACATATAAGAACCATGCACAATCTGATCATAACTTCATAATCCATCGGATCCCAATAAACACATCATATAGCATTACAATAGTCGATATTTGATCATGTTAGGCAGCTCACAAGATCATCAAACATGAAGTACAAGGGAGAGAGACAACCATCTACCTGCTGCGATGGACCCGTAGTCCAAGGTGGAACTACTCACGCATCATCCCGGTGGAAGGCATGGCGATGTAGAGCCCTCTGGGATCGATCTCCCCTCCGGCAGGGTGCCGGGGGCAGCTTCATAATATCCCCTTATTAGGTTTCGAGGTGGCGGTGATACGTCTCCGACATATCTATAATTTTTTATGTTCCATGCTTGATTATATATCAGTGCCACATGTTTTTATAATGTTTTTATATCATTTTGGCATGATTTATGGAACTAACCTATTAACAAGATGCCCAGTGACAGTTCATGTTTTCTGCTGTCTTTTTGTTTAAGAAAAGTTGTTATGGGAAGTTTCTCGGATTGCGCTTGTCGCAGCAGTGGAACACGGGGTTCCCCTGATGCGGTCAAAGTGGGTCCATCGCACATGGGCCCACCAAGGAGGCACTCAAGGCCAAGGCATAATACTGGCAGATGGGCCCCCCATCTGCCCCACGGCGTCCCGGCGCGCGCGGCATCGACAACCAAGGCAAAGGACCCGGGGACCCTCCGCCCCCCCCCGACCCGGAAGCAGGCATGGAGGTCCCGGGACCCCGACGCCTGGCAGGAGGCCAGGCTCACCCCGGGGACCAACCTCCAGTGCGCAAAGAGGATAAGCTTGCCAGCCTTGGCTGGAGTCTCCTAGAAGACTTGGGCACCAAGAAGATGGAGGCGCCAAAGGGGGGCAGAGGTGGAAAAGCTGTCAGCCTCTGTCCGCCCTCCCTGGAAAAGGTGGGCGACCTCACCTACCCCCTCTGAGAAGAATACTTGGACGAGAGGAGGCCACGTCGCCTCCTAAGGAGAACCCAGAGGGGTTTTCCCGCCAAAACCCCTCCGGCCCCAAGGGTGCACCTGTGGTATCCCCTTAGCCTATAAAAGGAGGACCAAGGCACCCAAGGGGAGGGAGGAAGCGAAGTGAAGCAGAGCACAAGTCCAGAAGACAAGTTCGGGGAGGCTAGGCTAGGTAGTGCATGAGTCCAAGGTTAGCTTAGGCGAGAGGTGATCTCCTCCGGGCCAGGATCTGCTCGTATTCAACCTCTAGCCAACACCTCCCGGGTTCTCACCCGCGACCACCATTGTAAAGCTACACCATGATACACCTCTCAATCCATACATGCAGGAGTAGGGCTGTTAGCCTCCGGGCGGCCTGAACCTGGGTAAACTCTTTGTGTCTCTGTGATGCTTGCTAGTACATAGATCTCGAGCGTAGACGAAGCCCCCGGGCGGAAGACGTCACTCAGCCTCCTTCGCGCCCCATACCAAAATTAAAAAGGGGGTATCCTTTACTCCCGGTGTCCGTGATCCAAGACACGACATCTGGCGCGCCAGGTAGGGGGCGCAAGTGCTGATTTATTCTTCATCGGCTTCGTGTTCTTTGTCGAGATCTTCCCCAAGTTCTTCATCGGCTTCGAGATCTTCGAGGAGATCTGCGTCAAGTTCTTCATCGACCATGGCGCCAAAGAAGAGGCCCGACGTCCAGGCGTCCAAGGCGGCCTCCCCTGCGCGCTCTCAGGCTACCGGCGAGCGTCGCGCTGCTGCGGCAAACCGGGCTTCTCCTCCTCCACCTCTGGAGAAGGACGCTCTGGGCGGGGCAGGCGGCCCAACCCGGAGCGGTGAAGATGGTGGCGTGGAGAAGAGCATGGGCGGCAACACCGGCAAGGACCCCTCTGTCGGTGAAAAGAGCGAGGGTGCCCGCGCTGGCAAGGGTCAGCAGGGCACCAAGAGCAAGTCCTGCACTCTCCTCTCGGACGACGCGCAGGCCCGCCACGACGCCCTCATCACCGCCAAGGCTCTGATCCAGTTCCCACCCAGCACCGACAACCCCAAGGTCTACCAGGAGTGGCGGACCCGTGTGGAGGAACTCCTCCACTTCGCCGACGGCGGTCCCAGGTGTGAGCCTGTTCACGCCCCCACCATCGACAGCCCCGGAGAAAACGGAGCAGAGGCGCGAGAACCCCGGGACCCTCCCCGGGGAGATCGCCCAGGTGAAGCCGTGCCTCGTCAAGCAAACCCTCCCGCGGCGGGTCGGTCGAACCGCAACGGTGGCCCGGCATCTCCGTTGGTTCATCCTCCACGCGCAACCCGGATCTGCGCAACGACCTCAACAACCGTCTCCACGAGGATGCACGCACCCGCATCGAACATCGTCGAGAGCGCCATCGACGGGAAGATCGAGACGACGACATCGCCGAGGGCTGTCTCGCCCTCTCCCCTGAGTTTCGCCAGGCCACCTGGCCCAAGAAGTTCAAGATCGATGTCCTCCGCTACGATGGCACCACCAACCCTCGGGACTTCCTGCAGCTATACTCGCTGGCTGCGGTGGTCACCGAGGCCGACGAGATCATGATGGCCAATTGGTTCCCATTGGCCCTGAAGGGAGACGCTCAGTCATGGCTCCTCAACCTCCCCAAGTGCTCCATCTGATCCTGGCGGGCACTAAAGGAGGCATTCCTGGGGGCTTTCCAGGGCGGCTATCAGCGCCCAGGAGTTCCCAGCAACCTACACGACTTCAAGCAGCTTCCGGGTGAAACTCTCCGCAAGTTCATCCAACGCTTCACCCAGAAGATGAACACCATCCCAAGCATCAAGCAGGAGCTGGTGATTCAGTCCTTCCACGCCAACGTTTGACATACCCGGATGCGCGAGAAGTTGAGCACTCATCGCATCGAGACTACCTGCGAGCTATGGGAGCTCACGGACCGCTGCACCCACGTAGAAGAGGGGGTTAGAGTCCCCGGGGAGGAGGAAACCGAGGACAAAGCCACCCCCGCCAAGAGCAAGAAGCGGGACCCCGGTCCCGACAAGCGCGTCTTCATCACCGAGCCTCTCTCCAAGAAGGTCAAGCCAGCCCCGACTTCTGAGGGTGATGAAGATCCGTGGTGCCACGTCCACCCCGACGGCAATCACCCGCTCAAGGACTGCCGCCAAGTAAACGGCCTCGCTGCGCGCACGCAACGTCAAGGAGGCGGGACCAGCCCGGGTGCCTGCTACAGCTGCGGACTCCACGGGCACTACTCCCGGAACTGTCCCACAGGTCGCCAAGGCGGTGACGGCCGGGGATGGGGGCATGGTGGAGGACGCGGAGGCCGCGGAGGAGGGCGCGGTGGCCAAGGCGGACGTGGACCAAACAACGCGGAGTTCGCCGACAACGGGGATGCTCCGGCTCCTCGGGGCGGCGGCAACGGACAATTCCAAGAAGTCAATGGCGTCGTCGGGTGCATTCACGGGGGAGCCTCCCTGCCTCCCTCCAACAGCGCCGGCAAGAGACTCGCCCGGGAGCTGAACGCGGTCGCCCTGGTGCCGTTCAAGCCCCTGGAGTGGTCTAACCAGGTCATGTCCTTCGATCCGGAAGATCACCCTGACACCACCGTCGGGGTAGGGACACTGCCCCTGGTCGTGTCGGCCATCATCCACAACTTCAAGGTCACCAAGATGCTGGTCGACAGAGGCTCCAGCCTCAACCTGCTGACGGCAAAGGTCCTGGCCACTTTGCAAATCTCTTTCTCCCGCCTGTAAGACACCGGCGTGTTCCAAGGTGTGAACGGGAATATCACACGGCCTCTGGGGAAGATCTCTCTTCCGGTCACGTTGGTGGCCCCGAGAACTTCCGCACCGAGGAGATCGTCTTCGACATCACCGACACGCCGCTCCCCTACAACGGCATACTCGGCCGACCCGCGCTGGCCAAGTTCATGGCCGTCTCCCATTTCGCCTACAACTTGATGAAAATCCCTGCGGCCTGGGGTGTGATCAGGATCAAGGCCGACATCGACGATGCCATCTACTGCGTCCAGAGACTGAACCAGACGGTGGTCGCAACGGCGGACACCCGACAAGACATGCAAAATGCTGGTGCTGAAGCTGCTCTCGGGGGCGGAGGGAAACCTGGGAGCTCGGCACCCGCGGCCCCCAAGAAGGCGCCATTCCGCGGCGACCAGAAGATGACCAAGAAGGTGGCACTCACGAGTGACGGTTCTCGCACCATAACCATCGGTGCCCACCTCACTGACAAATAGGAAAGTGCGCTCGTCGCCTTCCTTCGGTAAAATTCTGACGTCTTCGCATGGGAAGCATCGGGTTTACCTGGTGTACCAAGGGAGGTGATCGAGCACAAGCTGGCGGTGAACACGGACGCCCGCCCTATGAAGCAAGTTCTGCGGAAGCAGAGCAAGGAAAAGTTGGAGGTCATCGTCTTCGAGACTGACAAGCTACTGGAAGCCGGTGTCATCAAGGTAGTACCTCATCCCACCTAGGTAGCCAACCCGGTGGTGGTGCCGAAGCCGAACTCCTCCAAGCTGCGACTCTGCATCGACTTCACAGACCTGAACAAGGCCTGCCCCAAGGACCCGTTCCCTCTGTCGCGCATCGATCAGATCGTAGATTCCACAGCCGGTTGCGAGTCACTGTGTTTCCTGGATGCCTTCTCCGAGTACCACCAGATCCTAATGGCGGTCGAGGACCAGGAGAAGACGGCCTTCATGACCCCCAAGGGCTGCTACTACTACACCCAGATGCCTTTCGGCCTCCGGAACGCTGGCGCTACCTTCCAGCGTGCGATGCAAGCGTGCCTTGGGACCCAGCTGGGCCGCAACGTTGAAGCCTACATCGACGACATCATGGTCAAGACAAGGTTCCAGGACTCCCTTGTCCAGGACCTGCACGAGACTTTCGACAACCTCCGCCGGGTCAACTTCAAGCTCAACCCCGACAAGTGCGTGTTCGGGGTCCCATCCGGCAATCTATTGGGTTTCCTGATCTCCCAACGGGGGATTGAGGCGAACCCCGAGAAGATCAAGGCCATCGAATGAATGGAAGCGCCCCGGCGAGTCAAGGACGTGCAGCGCCTCAACGGGTGCATCACTGCACTTGGGCGCTTGATCTCAAGGCTTGGAGAGCGGGCTTTGCCGTTCTTCAAGTTGCTCAAGAAATCGGGCCCCGTGGAGTGGAGCCCCAAGGCTGAGGAAGCTCTCCAATCACTCAAGATCTACCTCACTTCGCCACCCATCCTCGTGGCCCCAATGGAGAAGGAGCCCCTACTACTGTACATCGCGGCCACTAACCAAGTGGTCAGCGCCGTGCTAGTAGCCGAGCGCGACGCATCTCCAAAGAAGCCAAGCAAGGGCAAGTGTCTCGGGGACCCGTTCCCAGGGCAGCCCAGCAAGAAGGGGCGGGCAGGTGTTCAGGGGTTCGAACATCCCAGCACCCGGCCCCTTCCCGTCAACATCGAGCCACGCTTTGAGGATGAAGGAATACACTCTAAGGCGACGCATCCGGGGGCTACTCCAACAACACCCCGGAGCGCCAAGGACGTGGAGAACATCGAACCCGCCAAAGGATCGGCTACCCGTAAGGTGTAGCACCCGGTCTACTTCGTCAGCTCAGTGCTGCGCGATGCCCGGGAGCGGTATCCCATGATGCAGAAGCTGCTTCTAGCGATCCTTATCGCCTCCCGCAAGATGAGGCCATACTTCGAGGGGCACCCAATCACGATGGTGTCCAAGTATAACCTAAGGAGTCCTCTGGAGAACCCGCTGGCCACCAAATGCATCTCGGCGTGGGCCATGGAACTCCAGGGCTTCGGGCTCAAGTTCGAGCACACGGACAACATCAAGAGCCAAGCACTAGCTGACTTCACAGCCGAGTGGACCGAGACGGCGATCGACAACCCGGAGGAGGAGACGAGCCTTCCCGGGAAGGAGGATCCCGACACCTGGACCATGCACTTCGACGGCTCCTACACCAAGGGGCAAGGAGGTGCCGGGGTCGTCCTCACTTCACCAACCGGTGAGCGCCTGAAGTACGTCGTCCAAATGCACTACCAAGGAAACATCTCCAACAACACGACGGAGTACGAAGGTCTGCTCGCGGGACTTCGTGCTGCCATCGGCCTCGGCATCGGCAAGATCATCGTCAAGGGTGACTCTCAGCTAGTCATCAAGCAAGTCAACAAAGAGTATGCCTGTCCTCAGATGGCGCCATACGTCGAAGAAGTGTGGAAACTCCAGCGGCGCTTCAGTAGCTTAAGAGCTGCTTACGTGCCGCGGGAGGAAAACACATCTGCGGACGAGCTATCACAACTGACATCCAAGCGAGAACCGGTACCTCCCGGGATCTACATCGAGGTGCTCAAGCGGCTTTCAGTCTCTCCCGAGAGGCTGAAGCCAAGTTCTTCAGCGACAAAGGAGGCTGGCAACCCTTCTACATCAACAACACGGGTAGCCAGCCAGGAAGCCCAAGAACCAGCAGTGCCCACGGCCGAAGAAGCTCTGCTTCCTTCTGGCCAGGAGGTATTGCTGGTGGAACGGACCCACCCACCCTGGGCCCAGGACATCATCAAGCACATGGTGGAACACGCCCTCCCGGAGGATGACCACGAAGCCGAGCAAGTGGCCCACCGGGCAAAGCTCTACGTACTAATCGACGGCGAGCTCTACCAGCGGCGCGAAAACGGAGTCAAGCTACGGTGCATATCGCAAGAACAAGGCCGAGAACTACTAAGGGACATACACGAAGGGATATGCTCAAGTCATGTGGCTTCAAGATCTTTGGCGGGGAAGGTTTTCCGCCAAGGGTTCTACTGGCCAGCGGTACTTCATGACGCGGAGCAGCTAATCAAGACCTGTGAAGCTTGCTAGTACTACGCCAAGAACACGCACCAGCCAGCTCAAGCGCTGTAGCCGATACCAATCTCCTGGCCGTTCGCGGTCTGGGGGCTGGACATCATCGGCAAGATACCAAAGTCTATGGGAGGTCACGAATACCTGTTCGTGGCAATCGACAAGTTCACAAAGTGGGTGGAAGCGATGCCAGTTCCACGTCAGACGGCTCAGGCCGCCATCAAGTTCATCGAAGGAATCATCTACCGGTTTGGAGTACCGAATAGAATCATCACCGATAACGGCACTCAGTTCACAAGCAAAGCCTTCCTCAACTTCTGCGAAGAAATGGGCATTAATGTGTGTTTTGCCTCGGTGTCCTACCCAAGAAGCAACAAGCAAGTAGAGCGAGCAAACGCAGAAGTACTCAAGGGATTGAAGACCAAAGCCTTTGACAAGCTGGAGAACAAGGGAAAAAACTGGATCAATCACCTGCCAAGCGTACTGTGGTCACTCAGGACAACACCAAGCAGAGCCACTGGAGAGACACCTTTCTTCCTCGTCTACGGAGCTGAAGCTGTCCTGCCATCAGAGCTCAAGTACGGATCACCCCGGGTGCTCGCATACGATGAGAACACGCAAGAAGAGCGGAGGATCGATGACATAAACCTGTTGGAAGAGAGAAGGTGCCGGGCCTCCTTACGGTCAGCTCGGTACCAACAAGGACTCCGTCGATACCACAGTCGTCATGTTCGCTCGCGGGAGATGCAACCCGGGGACATGGTACTCCGCAAGAGGCAAAACATGGAAGGCCTGAACAAAATGTCATCAAAGTGGGAAGGACCCTTCCGGATGACACATACCCTGAAACCCGGAACGGTGTACCTGGAGGACGAGCAAGGCCGGCCGGAAGGCAACGCCTGGAACATCGAGAATCTTCGGAAATTCTACCCCTAATTACGAACACGAATCGCAAACGTCAGATCCATTAAAGCACGCCTGAGGGGCTAGTGTTCTGTAATGGGGTGTAAGAATCGTCGCCAGGAGAATAAAAGATAAGTTATTTCAATTCTCGTGAGCCTCAATCCTTCCATGGAAGCATGTTATCCTTGGCAACCCGTAAGCAGGGGGCTGGTATGTGTCGGTGGCAGATGGGTAGAAGCGCCGCGAGTGTCCTCGCAGGCTAGGCACCGCCGCCCGATCATGCCGTGCTGCCGCCGAAAGGGGAATCGGGCAGTGTTGTGGTGAAAGGCACCTCACCACAGAAATGCACTACCAACTGTGCTTGCGGTTTGCTTCGGATAACACGCTAGCATGATAGGAAAGAGGGTCCATTCTTTTCCTACTGAAAGTTTGTTGTGTGTAGCTCCTTCCCGGGACAAGACTGGACGGCGGGACACGAAAAAAGGAGTTCGACACCCGGGAAGGACTGGATGGGCTGCAGACGCGACAGGAAAATAGCTAAGTTCTTGCATCAGCATCCTGCATTTAGGCATAACATATCGCTCGGAGTCAATATACCATCGACCTGCGCATGCTTGACGGTTGATGAGAGCCTTTGCGGGGGTATGCGACCACCCCAGTGAACGGTCCGTTTCCCTCTGGCCTAGTACCCGTGGACAGTGGCGAAGGACTCCCAGAAGGTATAGTCCGACTTAGGGGGTACATCTATCATGCGGAGGTAGAGTGCCTTGCACCTAAGTGGCTTCCTCTGAAAACCAGATGGCGCGTTAGTGCAAAGGAAGATTTGGGAAATGACCCGGAGAGTTGAGTCTACGGTTGCATACATCCGAATTTACATTCTGAATTACATTCTTGAATTTACATTCGGTTATGCAACTACTAGACCCTGTGCTACTAAGGCCAGCTTGGAGTTAGCGCTCCTTGCTATGCGCCGTTGCCTTGTTCGCGCCCAACGAGGGACCTCTCAATTCCCGGGGACGCCTGGGAGGAGAGAGGGAACCCGGAAGGACTTTTTCAGGCGTATCCTGGCTATCTGGTGCGTCCGGGCGCCAGGCAGTGGAGCAGGGAGACCACTTCGGCCGCCACCTCGCTCATGGCGTTGTCGTCCGCCTGCGACAGGGGGCAAGTTCGGTCAGGATCTAGACCAGGCCAAAGAAGAGCGAGGGGCCGAGAAAAACACAACACTGACCTGTTCGATGGCGTCGAAGTCCTCCCAGAGCTGCACTACTAGGAAAAGGGTTATAGGTGGGTGACATTCTATGGCGCACCAATTTTCGTGTGCCACAGAAATATGTTTCTGTGGCGCACCGTGCTTGGTGCGACACAGAAAGTCACATTTCTGTGGCGCACCTGGCCACATGCGCCAAAGAAATGTGACTTTCTGTGGCGCACCAAGCACGGTGCGCCACAGAAAGTCGTCTGGGGGGACTGGTGAATTTTGGAAAAAAAAATTCTGTGGCGCACCGGGATTGGTGCGCCACAGAAAGGTGACATTCTGTGGCGCTCCAAGCTTGGTGCGCCACAGAATTTTTTTCTTCGGATCACCCCCCTCCCCGTGGATCGCCTTTTTAGTCTTGTAGGAAGTAAAATAAAATGATAAAAATTTCCATAAATAAAATCCTTTGCGATGTAGTTAGGTATGAGTGTCTAGTAGGTCTAGAAATTTTGAAATATGAATTTTGACCTTTTTTGCAACAAATGAAAAAAAATCTTATAACGGCCATAACTTTTGCATACGACGTCGAAAAAATGCGAATAATACCTTAAAAAAACTAGAGAAAATTTCGGATTCGATCGCACCGGGGTTTACCCGGTCAGCAATTCACAGAATCCTCAAATTCCAAACCAAAAAAAAGTTATGGCCAACAGAAGGATTTTCCCAGCAAAATCAAAAAAAAAATCCAAAAAGGGGAAAAAAAATTCTGTGGCGCATGTGCCAAGGATGCGCCACAGAATTATTGGGCGGGATTCGAAATTTTGAATCCTGCCAGCCCCCTTCTCCCTCTCTTTTCCCTTTTCTCCTTCTCTCCTCCACTTCTCCCTCCACTTCTCCCTCCACTTCTCCTCTTCCTTTCTCCTCTTCCTTTCTCCTCTTCCCTTCTCCTCTACACTTCTCTCCCCTTCTCCTCCCTCCTCCATCTCTTCTCCTCTCCTCCACATCTTCTCTACTCCTCCTCCACCTCCACCTCCACCTCCACCTCCACCTCCGGCGACCTCCTCCACAACTCCGGCGACCTCCACAACTCCGGCGACCACCTCCACAACCCCGGCGACCTCAACCTCCGGTGACCTCCTCCTCCACCCCGGCGACCTCCACCTCCGGCGACCTCCTCCACCACCGGCGACCTCCTCCTCCACCTCCGGTGAACTCCGGCGAACTCCGGCGACCACCATCCTCCACCAACCTCCGGCGACTCCCTCCTCCACCCATCTACGGCCTCCAAAAAAACGAAACGAAACAAAATTCCGGCGACCAGATCTAGATCTGGCCAGATCCAGATCTAGATCTGGCCGCCCTTTTTTTTTGAAATTCAAAAAAAATTCCGTGGCGCATGGTAAGAGGGGTGCGCCACAGAAATATTTCTGTGGCGCACGGTGGGTGGGTGCGCCACAGAAATATTTCTGTGGCGCACGGAGGAGGTGCGCCACAGAATAAATTTTAGTGGCGAGATTTCTGTGGCGCACCCAACAAATTTGTGGGTGCGCCACAGAATGTCAAAAAGGTGCGCCACTGATAGCCTTTTTCCTAGTAGTGCTGGGACGCCTCCGGGAGCCCCGCGGTCTTCTCCTTCAAGGCCGCCAGAAGCTGAGCCCTGCGGAGCGCACGCACCCGAGCCTCCTCCTGGGCTGCGGGACCAGAGATCGTCGCCAAGCATGAAACGCCCATAGCGAGGGCCAGGCGTGACATCGCCTCATCTTCTTCTCCAGCGGCATGGGCCCCAGTTCCCTTGGGAGCCTCCGCCGCGCCCCGGTGCATGGATGCCGCCGTCGACGTCCCTGAGAAGGACATCCCTACCTCCTCCGACATGGCCTTGTGGTTTGTGAAGGGGCAGGGAGGGCAAGAAGCAAGAGGAAGCAAGACTAAGGGTGGCCAAGGAGCTGGGGGCTAGAGAGCCTTTTATAGGCCCTCTGTTCCCCACTGGCCCCTCTGACGGTTCAGCTAACGCCGCAATCAAGAGCGAGTTTTGCAGAAAACCGTTCGCGATCGCATCTATTTAGCTTGAAGGCCAAGCGACAACAAGGGTACAAGTTTTTTGTCATCCAAAAGTCTACAATGGGGCCTACTTTTTACAAAGAAAGGTTGGCTCCTACGAAAGCAAGGAGCATCCCCGCACCACGGAAGGCGCTACTTCCAGAAGTACGTCGACGAGGCCGCCAAGAAGGAGGTCAAGGACATCCTCGGGGGGCGCTGCCGCGATGCCGCCCCCGCATCTTCAGGGAAGCGGGCTCCTCTCAGCCTTGATGTTGAGGGAGTCCTCTTCATCTTCATCATCGTCCCCCTCGTCGTAGCAGCTGCTGCGACTGCTGCTGTCGCTCTCCATGCAGCAATCCTCGCATCCTCCATCGCCACGAAAGATCTTCACGGAGAGCATCTCATCCCCGTCATACTCGAACGACAGGTATTGCCCCCGGGTAAGGCGACGGGAGCGCGCGAACGCTTTCCATCCCTTCCCCAGGAGCATGGAGCCGTCGACGGTGTACTCCGCTTCGACCCAGGAGGGGGCGTTGGGACAACCCTCGACCTGCAGCTAGTAACCGGTGGGCCGGTCGTCGTCCGGTCCACCGCCGCCATGAAGGAGTCCGGCAGATGAAGCCGGCTGCACAGTCTTCTGTCCAAATCCACGACGAACTCAAACGGAGGGAAGCCGGTGTGGGTCGTCCTCCGCGAGGGAGGGCTTGGCGAACCTCCCGCTCCACGACCTCCATGACCTCGGCTTCCATGACCGCGGCCGCCACCGCGACCATGCCTCGCTCGACCTCGGGGGGCATCTCTTCCGCGACCGTCGGACGCCATTTCTGTCCCCGCCAAGGACGAGCGTGAGCGACCAACTCCTTTCTTAGCCCCCGCCATCGACGCGCTCACCTCTGAGGAAGAGTGGGGTTGGCGAAGGAGTGAAGATGAATGAAGATCCTGAGGGGTATCCCTGCCTTTAAAAAGGCTCGGACACGCCTTCAGCGGTCGTCGCCTCACTTTCTTCGTTCCCGAGAATCGAGGAGGCTGGCGCAATTACTCCGCCGGATGGATAACTCCAAGACCCGTGGGACGCGCACCTCTGTAGTGCGCGGCTCTGACGGGTAGGACAAGACGTTCAAGACCTGACGCCGGGGACCCACTTTGACTCTTTTTGGTCATAGCCCCGGCGGCAGAAGGGCGTGGCCACCGGGACTATGCCCGGGGGCTACTGTCGCAATAGTGGAACACGGGGTTCCCCTGATGCGGTCATAGTGGGTCCATTGCACATGGGCCCACCAAGGAGGCACTCAAGGCCAAGGCACAAGACTGGCAGATGGGCCCCCCATCTGCCCCACGGGACCCCGACGCGCGGCATCGACAACCAAGGCAAAGGACCCGGGGACCCTCCGGGGCCCCCCCGACCCGGAAGCAGGCTTGGAGGTCCCGGGACCCCGACGCCCGGCAGGAGGCCAGGCTCACCCCAGGGACCAACCTCCAGTGCGCAAAGAGGATAAGCTTGCCAGCCCTGGCTGGAGGCTCCTAGAAGACTTGGGCGGGAAGAAGATGGAGGCGCCAAAGGGGGGCAGAGGCGGAAAAGCTAGCAGCCTCTATCCGCCCTCCCTGTAAAAGGTGGGCGAACTCACCTACCCCCTCTGAGAATAATACTTGGACGAGAGGAGGCCACGTCGCCTCCTAAGGAGAACCCGGAGGGGTTTTCCCGCCAAAACCCCTCCGGCCCCAAGGGTGCACCTGTGGTATCCCCTTAGCCTATAAAAGGAGGACCAAGGCACCCAAGGGGAGGGAGGAAGCGAAGTGAAGCAGAGCACAAGTCCAGAAGACAAGTTCGGGGAGGCTAGGCTAGGTAGTGCATGAGTCCAAGGTTAGCTTAGGCGAGAGGTGATCTCCTCCGGGCCAGGATCTGCTCGTATTCAACCAGTAGCCAACACCTCCTGGGTTCTCACCCGCGACCACCATTGTAAAGCTACACCATTATACACCTCTCAATACAGACATGCAGGAGTAGGGATGTTAGCCTCCGGGCGGCCTGAACCTGGGTAAACTCCTTGTGTCTCTGTGATGCTTGCTAGTATGTAGATCTCGAGCGTAGACGAAGCCCCCGGGCGGAAGACGTCACTCAGCCTCCTTCGCGCCTGACGGGGATATACCCTTCGGGTCCCCTATCATTGGTATACCTGGTGCGATCCAATCTACGGCCCACCTGGCAGGCCCAAAGAAGCCCATGAAGCACGACTTGGAGTACAATACAAGAAAACATGTAAACCCTACCTGGCTCCCTTTATAAAGCCAGGCAGGGGCACCTCATAGGGGATCCTCCTCACGGGAACAGACAGATAGGCATAGCCCTAGCGAGACCACGTCTCATACCATCGCCCTTGCGGCTACCATGTAACTCCACATCGCCATCTATACAGATCAGACAAGCAGGATGTAGGTCTTTACCTCACCATGAGGGGCCGAACCTGGGTAAATCCTTGCTTGTCAGCCGACGGAACTACCAGCGCGCATCTCTCTCCCCCTCAATCAACCCGGGGTACTCGACCCAGGGATTTGCCGAGTCCACTACTCGTCAATTGGCGCCGTCTGTGGGAAGAACGCGCGCTGGATTCAACGTTTCGGCGGCTCCAATCTCCATCGACAACAGCGACCAGATCGCATGTACGTCATCATCAACAATCTTCATCAACGTTCAACGGCGTCGACTCCGCCGCCACACCACATCCGCGTCCGCGTCCGGAGGCTCGACATCACCGTCGCCTCTTAGGCGTAGATCGCATCTAGGCGGGATCCCTTCCGGCCAGCTGTGGTTAGCGACTTCATCAACTACGGTGGCGACGTTCCGTGCGTGGCCTGGCAGGATCTGATCTGTCAGCCGCCGGAACCCGCATGCTCGGCGGGACGAATCAGCAAAAGAGCTGGATCGCCCTGGTACATCATCGCGCAGCTAAACATCACGTACAGATCAATTCCAATCAGTCTTCTTCTCACACGCGGATCAAGGAAGCTGAATCAAGTCAAGGAAAGGAGCACTATTCTATTCAGAATAGGATGCGTACATACACGCGAGCAAGGCCCAGATTACAAAAGGAAATAAGAAAGGAAAAAGAAGTCAGCTCAATCATAGGTGACAACACACCGAGCATTGCCGACTCGCCACGGAAGATGTTGGCCTTGTCAGCATCACCACGGGCTTCACCAACGTTGTGATCGCTACAACAATTCGCCCGACTCACCGCCATCGGGCGTCGACTCTGCCCAATCGTGGACAACCGCGACCGATATTGACTCGTCGCGGACAACTTCAGCCTCGCTAGCATCGCGACCGGCTTCATCGACACTACGATCATCTACAACTTCGCACAGTCTAACTCGTACCGCGCCGTCTTTGACGAGCCGATGGTCCGTAGACATACTTCGCGTCATCAAACAACAAGGCAATCGACAAGCCGGTTGTCGGGTCAGGCGGACTCGACATCCCTTCCTGCTACACCAATTCTGCTGTGGACATCAGCAACACGTTGTTCCGGCTTAATCGCCTACGCGTCATCAATAGCTAAGTCGTTTTCGTATTTAATTTCTTTAATCAATAAGGCTACTTAGCCAAACATATATAATTTGTTTCGGCCGCACCCGACACTCGGGGGCTGGCGGCCTCGCCTTCGTCGACTCCGCCTTTGGCGACTCCACCTTTGGCGACTCCGCCTTCGTCGACTCCGCCTCCGACACTCGGGGGCTGGCGGCCCCACCTTTGGCGACTCCGTCTTCGTCGACTCCGCCTCCGACACTCGGGGGCTGGCGGCCCCACCTTTGCTGACTCCGCCTTCGGAGACTCCACCTCCGACACTCGGGTCCGCCGCGTCGACTCCGCGTCGACTCCGGTCCGCCGCGTTGACTACCTCCGCCGCGTCGACTCCGGTCCGCCGCATCGACTACTTCCGCGCGTTGACTCCGGTCCGCCGCGACGACTACTCGCCTTGGCCGCACCCGATGCTCTCCCGGGTGCTGCGCCACACAGGCCACAACAAACTCGCCTTGGCCGCGCCCGATGCTCTCCCGGGTGCTGCGCCGCACAGGCCACAGCATACTCGCCTTGGCCGCACCCGATGCTCTCCCGGGTGCTGCGTCGCACAGGCCACAACATACTCGCCTTGGCCGCACCCGATGCTCTCCCGGGTGCTGCGCCGCACAGGCCACAACATACTCGCCTTGGCCGCACCCGATGCTCTCCCGGGTGCTGCGCCGCACAGGCCACAACATACTCGCCTTGGCCATACCTGATGATCTCCCGGGTGCTGCGCCGCACAGGCCACAAACAAATTTGCCTAGGCCGTCACCCGACGCACTCGGGGGCTTGCGCCATACAGGTCTAAGTTAAAACCTAGGCCGTCACCCGACGCACTCGGGGACTGCGCCATACAGGTTCCACTCGAAAATCCTAGGCCGTCACCCGACGCACTCGGGGGCTTGCGCCATACAGGTCTAAGTTAAAACCTAGGCCGTCACCCGACGCACTCGGGGGCTGCGCCATACAGGTTCCACTCGAAAATCCTAGGCCGTCACCCGACGCACTCGGGGGCTTGCGCCATACAGGTCTAAGTAAAAACCTAGGCCGTCACCCGACGCACTCGGGGGCTGCGCCATACAGGTTCCACTCGAAAATCCTAGGCCGTCACCCGACGCACTCGGGGGCTTGCGCCATACAGGTCTAAGTTAAAACCTAGGTCGTCACCCGACGCACTCGGGGGCCGCGCCATACAGGTTCCACTCGAAAATCCTAGGCCGTCACCCGACGCACTCGGGGGCTTGCGCCATACAGGTCTAAGTAAAAACCTAGGCCGTCACCCGACGCACTCGGGGGCTGCGCCATACAGGTTCCACTCGAAAATCCTAGGCCGTCACCCGACGCACTCGGGGGCTTGCGCCATACAGGTCTAAGTTAAAACCTAGGTCGTCACCCGACGCACTCGGGGGCCGCGCCATACAGGTTCCACTCGAAAATCCTAGGCCGCACTCGAACACTCGGGGGCTGCGCCATACAGGTCCAACAACACAGTAGGCCGTTTGGCTGAGCAAATACTCGATATGTCTGTCGAGTCCACCAAGTAGGCCGTCAGGCTGAATGAACACTCGAACCCATTCGAGTCACACGAGTAAGCCGTCGGGCTGAGCATACACTCGAACCCATTCGAGTCACACGAGTAAGCCGTCGGGCTGAGCATACACTCGAACCCATTCGAGTCACACGAGTAAGCCGTCGGGCTGAGCATACACTCGAACCCATTCGAGTCACACGAGTAAGCCGTCGGGCTGAGCATACACTCGAACCCATTCGAGTCACACGAGTAAGCCGTCGGGCTGAGCATACACTCGAACGCATTCGAGTCACACGAGTAAGCCAAACCGGCTGAGCAAGTACTCGAAAAGTGCAGATACACAGTAAGCCACCAGGCTGAATAAAAATACACAGTAAGCTACCAGGCTGAACAAAAATACAGTAAGCTTCAAGAGCTGAATAGACTCGACAAGTCCATTTGAGTGGAAAAGAAATTCAGTAAGCTCCATGAGCTGAGTAAAACTCAAAGCAGTAAGCCAAACCGGCTGAGTACAAAGTAAGTCATGCAAAGTTAGTTGCGACTCCGTTAGCTCGAGTCTCTTCTTTACTCCCATCGGGAGCGGGCTTTTCGACTGAAGAAAAACTGAGTTTAACCTCAATTGCAAGCAATTCAGCTTAATCTCGGGGGCTACTCCCATCGGGAGCGCTGTCGCGCCCCCGATAGCATGAGATCAATATTCAGTCGAAGCGTTACTGACTAAACCATCCTCTGTAAGCCCTCAACGGCCGGAGTCGAATCATTTTTACTTGTCTCTTTCAGGAACAAGACGGCGCACCCGTCGGAATAGCGATACCCGACATACCCGCATCTGCTTCGACTACATCGACTGCGTATCCATCGACTGTGTCTCCATTGACTGTGTCTCCGTCGACTAAGACAATCGCACCTTCTTCGACTATGCCTGCTCGACATGCTGCTCTTAGTCTCTGCCCGATTCTTCGAATCGACCAGACACTCGGGGGCTACTGACGGGGATGTACCCTTCGGGTCCCCTATCATTGGTATACCTGGTGCGATCCAATCTACGGCCCACCTGGCAGGCCCAAAGAAGCCCATGAAGCACGACTTGGAGTACAATACAAGAAAACATGTAAACCCTACCTGGCTCCCTTTATAAAGCCAGGCAGGGGCACCTCATAGGGCAATCCTCCGCACGGGACACAGACAGATAGGCATAGCCCTAGCGAGACCACGTCTCATACCATCGCCCTTGCGGCTACCATGTAACTCCACATCGCCATCTATACAGATTAGACAAGCAGGATGTAGGTCTTTACCTCACCACGAGGGGCCGAACCTGGGTAAATCCTTGCTTGTCAGCCGACGAAACTACCAGCGCGCACCTCTCTCCCCCTCAATCAACCCGGGGTACTCGACCCAGGGATTTGCCGAGCCCCAACCTCGTCAGCGCCCCATACCGAACCTAAAAAGGGGGTATCCTTTACTCCCGGTGTCCGTGATCCAAGACACGACAGCGCTGATAATTTATGGGAATTATTTCCAATATGAAACGAAAACGAAAGCCAAAGGACGCTCGGAGGGGAGGCCCACAGCCTCCAGGTGGCACCTGGCCGCTGCCCCCCCTTGGCCGTGTGGGGGTCCCACCTGGAGCCCTCGCTCATCGCCTCGCATCGCCTCTTCGCCTATAAATTCACCCCTGACCTTAAAATAGAGGAGACCTGATCATATTTTCCAGAAGACGTCCGAGGCTGCCGCCATCTCAAACCCTACTTCGGGAGGGTTTTGCAGCTCTTCCCGGCACTCTGCCGGAGAGGGGAATCGAAACAAGAGGCATCTACACCACCATGCCTGGCTCCGGAGTGATGCGTGAGTAGTCCAACATGGGACTACGGGTCCATAGCAGTAGCTAGATGGTTGTCTCTCCTCCTTGTACTCCATTGCTTAGATCTTGTGAGCTACCTATCATGATCAAGATCATCTTATTTGTAACTGCTAAATGATTGTGTTTGCATGGATCCGATGAATTGTGGAAGTCATTACTTTTGTTCGGTTATATGTTGTGTTTTATCTACGATCTTGCATGCTCTCCGATGGCAGTGGAAGCTTTGGCCAAGTAATTATTAGTGTTGTATGAGGGAGTATTTATGCTAGATAGTGGGTTCATGCCTCTCTTTGTCTGAGTTTGGTGACAGGTGTTGGGAATATGCCCTAGAGGCAATAATAAAATGGTTTATTAGCATATTCATGTTTATGATAATAGTTTATTATCCATGCTATAATTGTATTAAACGGAAACATAATACATGTGTGGAATATAAACAACAGGTGTCCCTAGTAAGCCTCTACTGGACTAGTTCGTTAGTCAAGAGATGATTAGAGTTTCCTAATCATGGACTTGTTATAGTCACTTGATAACGGAGTCATATCATTAGGAGTAATGATGTGATGGACAAGACCCGATAATAAAGAGTTGCAATTGATCGTGTCACACAAGTTTCATTGCCAACGCTTTTAGTATGCCAAGTATAGTTTCCTTAGACCATGAGATTATGTCACTCCCGTTTACCGGAGGAATGCTTTGTGGACATCAAACGTCACTTCGTAACTGGGTGATTATAAAGGTGGCTTTCAGGTATCTCCGATGGTATTTGCTGGGTGACATGAATCAAGAGTGGGATTTGTCCTTCCTTGTGACGGAAAAGATATCTCTGGGCCCTCTCGGTAATATAGCATCAAGAAAGGTTGCAACCATGTGATTAAGTGTTAATCACGGAGATCCTATATTATGGACGAGTAAAGAGAATTTTCCAGGTAACGAGATGAAACTAGATATGGGGATATCGACGATCGAATCTCGGGCAAATTAAATATCGGTGAGACAAAGGGAATCGTATACGAGATTAAGAATCTCCGGCATCGTGGTTCAATCGATAAGGAACTTCGTTGAATATGTAGGAGTCAATATGGGCATCCCGGTCCCGCTGTTGATTATTGATATGATCATGTCTGCATGTTCTCGAACCCGTAGGGTCACACACTTAACGCTCCGATGTAGCTAGGGTTAGCGATGAGATAATTGATGGTATGCACGAATGGTGATTCGGAGTCTCGGATGGGATCCTAGACGTCACGAGGAGTTCCGGAAGAGTCCGGAGAATAAGATTCATATATGGAAAGTGGTTTCCGGAGGTATCGGAAAAGTTCCGGGAATTTTCCGGCAGAGTACCGGAATATTCTAGAAGGTTCTAGAGGAGTCTAGAAGTGGGGCCCATAGGAGTATGGGGCCCACATGGAATAAAGGGGTGGTGCAGTGGCCTCATGGGCCAGCCGCACCACCTGGCCACAAAGGGCCCATGCGGGCTAGGGCTGAAGCCCATAAGGGGGCCGGCCAACCCTAACCCTAGGGGGCTGGCTTGGGGGCTAAGCCACCCTTGGCCGCCGGCCCTAGGAGGGTTTTGGGGCGTGGCCCCCTTTCCCCCTCCACCTATAAAAGGAGGAGGGGTGCGGCACACAAAGGGCTGCCCCAATGAAAACCCTAGCCGCACCCCTCTTGCTCCTCCACCTCCTCCTCTTGCGCCACCCCTCCCGGAGGGCTGCCGCGAGACACACCTCCTCCCTTGCTGCACCACCCCTAGCCGTAGGGCTGCTGCACCATCTCTCCCTCTCCTCTTTCTTGGCTTGGCGAAGCCCTGCTCGTGGAGACTACATCATCAACGCCACCACAACCGTCGTGGTGCCGAGATCCATCTAGCCATCTCCACCTTGCTTGAGGGATCAAGAAGGCAGAGATCTACATCGAGCCGTACGTGTGGATACTGCGGAGGTGCTACCCCTTGTGGCACTTCGTCGGATTGGACTTCGAGGAAATACATCTCCTCGCGACTAGATGAGTCTAGTTGCGGGGATCGACTAGCCAACCCCTGCACCGACAAAACGCATTTGTTGATATTCAAGGGTAAGAGATTGGATCTCATCTTCGCTACCTCCATCTAGTAGATCTAGATCCTTGGGTTTTATTCCGTCTGTTGCATAGGAAAATTTTTGTTTTCTATGTTGCGACCCCATCAGTGGTATCAGAGCCTAGATCTATTCGTAGACGTTGGTGCGATTAGAACACAAGTGTTGTGGGCATTGATATTTTATGTTGCTACCTTCTCGCGTGCACTTTGCGTCTTTGCGGTATTGTGAGATGAAGCGGCCCGGACCAACCTTACTCGTCCACGCATGAGAGACCGGTTCCACGACTGACATGCAACTTGTTTTGCATAAGTGGCTGGCGGGTGTCTGTTTCTCTTGCTTTAGTGAAGATGCAATTTTCAATGGAAGGCCTTTCAAAAGGATGAGTAAATAAGCAACTACTATATCACCGTTGTGGTTTTGCGTAGATTAGAACGGTTCTATCTCGTTGACCCAAGCCACGTAAAAATTGCAATAAACAAAGTAGAGGACGTCTAACTTGTTTTTGCAGGGGGTCATGTGATGTGGTATGGCCAATATGTGATTTGTGATAATGTATGCAATGATCATGTTTGTAATCTTTCACGACTTGCATGTCGATGAGTACGGCAACCGGCAGGAGCCATATGGTTGTCTTTTATTTTATGTGACCTGCATGTCATTGAATCACCATGTAATTGCTTTACTTTATTGCTAAGAGTAGCATTAGTTGTAGTTGCAATAGTTGGTGGACAACCATGGTGATGGCGCCATGATGATGGAGATCATGCCGGTGATGGAGATCATGTCGGTGCTTTGGAGATGGAGATCAAAGGCACAAGAAGAAAGGCCATATCATATCACAATTATGAATTGCATGTGATTTTAATCCTTTTATGCACCTTATTGTTATGCTTAGATGTGATCGCGACGGTAGCATGATAAGGTGATCTCTCACGTTAATATCAAGAAGTGTTCTTCCCTAGTATGCACCATTGCGAAAGTTCGTCGTTTTGAGACACCACGTGATGATCGGGTGTGATAGATTCTACGTTCACATACAACGGGTGTAAGCCAGATTTACACACGCGGAAATACTACGGTTTCCTTGACGAGCCTAGCATATACAGACATGGCCTCGGAACACAAGAGCCGAAAGGCTAAACACGAGTCATATGGATGATATGATCAACATGGTGATGTTCACCATTGAAGCTACATCATCTCACGTGATGATCAGTTGTGGTGTAGTGGATTTGGATCGTGTGTCACTAAACAACCAGAGAGATGTTGAGTTTAGTGGGAGTTCATTAAGATGAACTAAAATTATCATAAACAAAAGTCCAGATGTCTTTGCAAAAATCCTTGTAGATCATGGCCGACTACGGTAGTCTGTTCGTTGCTGAAAAACTGCGTCTCGATGGGTCAAATTTGTTGAGTAGTACCTGCGTCCTGAAAGAAGTCCTACACACCAATGATGAGCTCTACGTGTTAGAAAAACCAATAGGAGATAAACCCAAATATTTCTGCAAGCTGTGAAGAGTACATGGAGTGGTTTTGAACCACCTACTTGAAAGTCAAGTGGATGATGTGCACCTTCATGAATTCTGACCTAAGTAAACAATTCAAGAACTTGATTGCAATGGAGATTGTTGATGAGCTGAAAAATAGTTTTTCAGCACAAGTTAGAATTGTAAGGTTCGAATGTCTGAACGTTTTTCTTTCACTCAAGATGGAAGAGAACACTTTCTTGGAACAACACCTGAGGATAATGCATGAGATACATCATCGTCTAGTGCTTGTTTGGAACCACGAGATGAATGACGGTTTCGTGATAGGTGGGGTGATACGCTAGCCTCTCCCCAGCTTCAAGAATTGTGTCGGAGACTAGGTCATGGGAAGGGATTTGATCACTTTCTATGAGTTTGTGTCTCGGCTGCGTCATGTCAAAGTGGAACCCATAGCAAGAGAAGTTGGCAATGCAGAAAGTATATATTGATATACAAGTTATAAGTGTTTAAGTCCAAATTGAAATTGTGGCAGTTTCGATAAGTATTTGATACTCATTCTGTTTTATGAAAACAGAACCTGCTGCTTGAGATTTGCATAAAGGATATGGGAAGACATTGCGGAATGGTGACAATCAAGGAGTTGATGCCGGCAATGATCTGTCTCTACATTTATCATTTTGATTAGAGGATTTGAATAAGTTTTGTAATCGAACTAAGTGTGATTTTGATTAGTGTGTCTTACTTATGTGAGACGGTTATTCATGTTAAAGACAATGGTTGTTCTATTTTCATGAGTGATCCTTTTTGGAAATCACAAGTTTCGATTATAAGTGAGTTATTCTTATTATAATCTAGATGATAAATTGGTTGGACATTTATAAAAATATGTGACATACTAAAATATCCAAAACTTAATAATGACAATTGTTTTAGTCGTGCTAAATATTGAATAAACATCTTGATGTCTTATCAATGCGCCTTATTGTAAGGAGTATGACTAAAAAATGCCACCCTTTGGAAGTGTGCCATGAATTGCCGAAGATAAACACAAGTGTTGGTTGTATTTTCAGCAAATATGAGATGTCATTATTTTGTGCGCTCCATCATATTTGATATGAGTAAATATATGTATTTATTCGAGTTATGATATTTGATGAGATCAAATAAATTATTGGAGTTTAGGATATTAAGTTAACAAGAAAATTGAGTCTTTATGATTTGATCAAAAGAGACAAAATATTTGAGTTATATGTTAGTATGTGGACTTGTGAGAAGTGTTATCACAAATTACAATGTTTAGAATATTTTCAAAGGAGTTTGATATGTCCTAAGATATTGTAATCACACACTATTTGATATTGTGTGGTCTCAAAGAAGGGTTTTATTTTGGGGGTTTAATAATAGCATTTAGATTTATTTGATAAACACTCTGTTTTATTAATGAGGATCTATTTAATGATTCGCATAAACATTTTTCATATGAGTTATGAGAAAAGGTGGTTTCATTAATTATGAGATAATTAGAGACTATTGCGAATAATGTTGTAGTATATTCATAAGTATGACTATGAATGTGATTCCACAATATGAGACTAAAAGGGGCAAACCAATTTGTTGGTTGTGCTAAGTGTTTTAGTGGTTTTATCGTGAAAAGGTTTCATGGATAAAAGAATTGATGGAATAAAATGAAAAGCTGAAACCTTGCTTGTTTATGTATCAAGTGGCACATATGTAAAGTGCTATGTTGGTTAAAACTTGACACATAAAGGAATTAATGATGGTGATCATTGAATTTTGGTTTAGCTTGTCTAAAGAAAAGTAGGATTCAAGAATATAAAATTTTGTCAGGTTACAAAATAATATTCATGATTTACTTGTCATGTTTTAGAAACAAGACATACCTACGAAACTACAAAGAAGAAATAGAAACTTTAAGTACGAAAGTGACTGAGAGTCATCGTATGTTAAGTTCAAATCACAAAGTAATTGTTACTTGATTTTGTGAAAGCGTTGTTTCACATATTTATTCTTCAAAAGGTTTGTAAGGAATAAATAAAACTTACTGGACAAAAGCACAAGAGGTAAAGCTCTTTAACATATTCAATGTTGTTAACTACATGGTGTAGTTGTGCTTAAAGTCAAAAGGATTTATGCTAGCAAAGTACTAGCATTCGTATAAAGAGTTCTCGATATTAATGGTTAATTAAGAATTTTGGAGGTGTCCAAAATATCGAGAAATTACACGAGTGTGATCTAATTAAGATATGTGGCGACATATGTTAAGTTAGTGCAGAAACTATTTTCCATGATCAAAATATGTGGTGACATATGTTTGAGTGGGAGCTAGTTAAATCATGGTCAAATATAGAGATAACATATTTCTGAGTGGGAGCCAAAGTGGTTTCACAATTTAATATGTGTATGGTGTATATTTGAGTAGGAGTTTACAACATCTTGTTTATATGAAATGGAGATTTCATAAATGTTGTAAATAAGTCGGGAACCAAAGTATAACTTATGAAGTTAGTCAAATATCCATGGAGATGGATGTATCTATGGAGGATAGATATGTTTGATAACATTATGTCAGGATGTTTTACCTAAGTAAGATTTTGAAGGAGTTCAAAATGAACAAGTGAAGAAAGGTTCATTTTTGCTTGTGAGAAATAGGTGAGACATTGAGTTGATAACTCAGTACAAAATGATGGTTGGAGGATATGTTAGAATTCGCTATGAATCGTTCATAGGACTAAACATACAAGAACCATGTGTTTGTATTTGACGATATGTGACCCAAGTTCTTAGTTAGAAGAACATGTTAAATGAGGAGTCATTTTTCATGGAGTTGAGATAATAGAATCTAGAGATTGGTAGACTTGTTTGAAGTCATAAAACCAAACTAGACTAGGGATCTCATGATAGCAGAAGCACAGCGAAAGCATGATCGAAAATATCGAAGTGACTTTATAGCACTGTCGATTTGTGAGTCTACAACATATAGGAGTATATGATTAATTCAAGGATTAAAAGATATAATATTATGGTTTGAGAAATTTTGTTTCAAGATTGAGTGAGTTCCGGGTGCACATGCTATGTGAAAGTTCCTTTTGACTGATCATACGTCATGTAGGCATAAAAGGGAAAACGAAAATCTCACTCTCTAACCAAATATATTATATTCATCATGTGATGATGTGAATTATCATGTGATGATAATAGGTTTATCATGAGATGATAAAGTCAATGTCAAATTAGGTGACATTGACGTTTTGCAAAGAACATAAAGAACTGTATAGTACAGAGCACGGACAGAACCTCTTCCACGAGCAAACATGATCAGCACTGAGACTCCATGAGTGTTAGACACCATGAGTGTTGGATCGAGAAAATGTAAACTAGATTATTGACTCTAGTGCAAGTGGGAGACTGTTGGGAATATGCCCTAGAGGCAATAATAAAATGATGTATTAGCATATTCATGTTTATGATAATAGTTTATTATCCATGCTATATGTATTAAACGGAAACATAATACATGCGTGGAATATAAACAACAGGTGTCCCTAGTAAGCCTCTACTGGACTAGTTCGTTAGTCAAGAGATGATTAGAGTTTCCTAACCATGGACTTGTTACAGTCACTTGATAACGGAGTCATATCATTAGGAGTAATGATGTGATGGACAAGACCCGATAATAAAGAGTTGCAATTGATCGTGTCACACAAGTTTCATTGCCAACGCTTTTAGTATGCCAAGTATAGTTTCCTTAGACCATGAGATTATGTCACTCCCGTTTACCGGAGGAATGCTTTGTGGACATCAAACGTCACTTCGTAACTGGGTGATTATAAAGGTGGCTTTCAGGTATCTCCGATGGTATTTGTTGGGTGACATGAATCAAGAGTGGGATTTGTCCTTCCTTGTGACAGAAACGATATCTCTGGGCCCTCTCGGTAATATAGCATCAAGAAAGGTTGCAACCATGTGATTAAGTGTTAATCACGGAGATCCTATATTATGGACGAGTAAAGAGAATTTGCCAGGTAACGAGTATCGGCATAGTGGAAACCAGGGTACCATGGGCCGGCCTGCCAGGGCCCACGAGATTCTTTGGACAATTTTCGCTAAGGACCAGGCTCTCCAAGCCTGGCGAGCTTCGCGAGGATTTTCCCCTCGGGAAGGGTTTTTCTCCTCGCCAAGGATTCCCTCCCTTGGCGAGGGATCGCAACTCGACAAGGTGTCTCCGATGCCACCCGCAATTCCACTAAGGACCTAGCCGGAGGGCTCGGCGAGGATTTTCGCCTCGCGAAGCTCCTTCCTCGCGAAGCCTTCTCTGCCCCCGCGGTAGAGCACACATGGGTTCTGCGCCATGTGCAGAGTGACGCGCGTGCCTACGCGCGATGACGAATACGCCGCAGTTGCCGTTTCCATGTATAAAGCAGTCAACAAAGCGGAGCCAAGCAAAGCGGACAACGAGTATTGCCTCTTTGGCGATAAGGGAACCGTCTGCAGCTACGCTCCAAGGACGACGTCACCGTGGGTCACCTCCCACCTCAGCAAGCGCCAGCCCACCGTCCGGCTGGTCGGTGGCCTTTTTCAGCTTTGGTGACACCGTTCCTCTGCCGTGGACCGCGTCCATGAGTTTTACCTTTATGGTGGACTTCACCTTTATCGTGCACCGCGCCTCCTCCATGGTCGCCGTGTGGAATCCCTTCCCGCCCAAATGTTTGGGCAGAAGAGGTCCGATACGCCTATAAAAGGAGGGGAGGCACGCCCGTGCAAAGGGTTCGATCTTCGGTGAGTACAGCTCCAGTAGACCCTAACCCTAGATCTGAAGACTAGCTAGTGGCCATTGTTAGCCACCTCGAGCTCGGCAAGCTCTCCTTGTACAGTAAACTCTCCAAGCAGTGCAATACACCAAAGCAGGACGTAGGGGTTTTACCTCCACAAGAGGGCCCTGAACCTAGGTAGGGCCGAGTGTTCCCTTTCTGCAGTGCTGTCCTGCAGCGAGTCCGACGAGCACCGTCGCCGGAGCGCGTTGAGGGTTGTTTGATTCCGCGTTCAGCCCCTTACTCGATCCTTCTCGAGACACCCCCAGTTCCTGGGACAGTTCTCCGACATCTGGCGCGCCAGGTAGGGGGCTGAGGCGCATCTTCAACCTCGACGCGGCCATGGCCGGCCCTTCTCGCGCCGAACGACTCGCTCGCCGGACGGCCAGCACCGCCACCGCTCCTCCTGCTGGCAACCCGCGCGGCCGCCCGCGCGGGAGCGCCGCTCCGGCGCGCCGCGCCGACCCCGAGCCCCACGTCGAGCACCCGGATGACGACGACATCGACCACGCTGAGGACGACCTCGGCGAAGAGGAGGCCTCCTCCCTGCACCCGTCGCGGGACCGTGCTGCCTCCTCGCTGGGCCGCCCTACGCCCAGCCCGGCGACTGCGCTCCTCATGGCGCAGGAGCTGCTGCAGTACCGCCCCACGCCGGCGGCTCAGGAGGCCTGGCTCAACCGCGTCTCCGAACTCATCGGCGCCGCTCGCGCCGCCGCACCTGCACCGTCTCGTTCCCTGGTTCCTTCCGCGCTCGTGGGGGACGTGGCGCACGGCGCACCTCCCGCGCCTCCTCGTCAGCCCGCGCCCGCTCCAGCTCCACCGGTTCCACCGCAGCCTGCTCCGACGGGGGCTCCTCCTCGCGACGGCCGCGCTGCATCGCACGCGTCGTCGCCGCATGACTGCCAAATCGTGCAGCGAGCCCCTGAGGACGCACGCGTAAGCATCGAGCGCGGGCAAGAACGCCGCAACCGCGCCGTCCAGGACGTCGCCACCGCCGGGCGCCACCTCCGCGCCACTCTCGCCAACGGCACGGTCACCTACGGTACGACGGCCGCGTTCACTCGCAGCCTCCGACGCGTCGTCTTGCCGGTCAAGTTCAGGCTGGACCTCCCCCCGCGCTACGACGGCAAGAACAACCCCCTGGAGTTCCTGCAGCTCTACTCTCTGGCCATCCAGGCCGCCGGGGGCGATGACAAGGTCATGGCGAACTGGTTCCCCATGGCCCTCAAGGACTCCGCGTCCTCATGGCTCACCAACCTCCCCGCCGAGTCCATCAACACCTGGGAGGAGCTTTGCCGGTGCTTCGTCGCCAACTTCAAGGGCACGTACGAGCGCGGCCTCACCTACAACGACCTCCGCGCCGTGCGTCAGAAGCCCGGCGAGACCCTCCGCAAGTACATCCAGCGCTTCAGCCAAGTGCGCAACAAGATCCCCAACACCACCGACGCACAGGTCATTTCGGCCTTCCAGGCTGGGGTCACAGACGTGCGGATGCTCGAGAAGCTCGGCATCCACGACAACATCACCACCGTCGTCAAGCTCTTCGACTTGGCGGACAAGTGCGCCAAGGCTGAAGAGGGCCGCTTGTTCGTCAAGAACGAGCCAGGGGACCCCACCGAGGGGTCCAAGAAGAAGAAATCCTCCGAGAAGCGCAAGACTACTGCGGTCCTCGCGGCAGAACCCGACGCCAAGCAGCCTCGCCAAGCTGCCACTCCAGCCGCAGGACCTGAGAAGAAGGATGATCGTCCCTTCTGCATCTACCACAACAGGCATTCTCACGCCACCGAGGACTGCTACGACCTCAAGAGGCTTCGCGAGGCTCACGAGGCTCGCGAGGCAAACGGAGGCCGCGGCGGCGGAGGCCGCGGCGGCCGCGGGGGGCGACGCTGGAACAACAACTACAACGACAACTACCAGCAGAACCCCCAGGCCAACGCCGCCCAGCCCGCGAACGACAACCTGCCTGCCGAGGCTGATGAGGGCTACCAGGTGCCTCGCGGGGCCGCTTGCATCCTCGGCGGGGCTCAGGCCCCTCGCTCCAACCGCCACTTCAAGCAACTCGCTCGCGAGGTCGCGGCAGCCCTTCCTGGAGTCGAGGCCTCCCGCCCCCTCAAGTGGTCCCAGTGCCCCATCACTTTCGACTCCAGCGACCACCCCAAGTCCACTTCGACCGTTGGCACCATCCCGCTTGTCTGCACCCCCACCATCAACAACATCGCCGTCTCCAAGACGCTCATTGATGGGGGTGCCGGCCTCAACGTCATCTCCGTCGAGACATTCGAGAAGCTGCAGGTGCCCTACGAGCGTCTCATGCCCACCAGGCCCTTCTCGGGAGTGACAGAGGGTCTTACCACCCCTTTGGGGCAGGTGAGGCTCGCCGTCACTTTCGGCACCCAGGCCAACTACCGCACCGAGCTGATCGACTTCGACGTCGCGCACATCGGCCTGCCCTACAACGCCATACTCGGCTACCCCGCCCTCGCCAAATTCATGGCGGTGACCCACCACGCCTACAACCTCGTCAAGCTCCCTGGCTCGGGTGGCACCATTGTCATCCGCGGCGTGGTCTCGGACGCCCTGTACGCTGCGCAAGCGGCCTACAAGGCTGCCGCGGTGGCGTCACCCGCTGACGAGGACGAGGAACCCCTCCCGAGGCCCCCCGCGAAGAAGAAGCAGCTGTTCTCTCAGGAGAAGGCCGCGACAAAGCAAGTGTCTCTGGAGGCAAACGGCTCGGGGGCTAGCGTCACCATCGGCGCCAACCTGCCTCCCAAATAGGAAAGCGCGCTCGTCGCCTTCCTCAGGGCAAACTCTGACATGTTCGCATGGACACCGTCAGATATGTCCGGAGTACCGAGGGAGGTGATCGAGCACCACTTAGCCGTGTGTCCAAACGCACGCCCCGTCAAGCAAAAAGCGTGGCGCCAAGCGCCAGAGAAGCAAGACTTCATCATCAAGGAAGTAGACAAGCTGAAGAAGGCCAGCATCATCAAGGAAGTGGTCCACCCCACTTGGCTCACCAATGGTGTGGTCGTCCCCAAGCACACCGGAGGGAGCCGCCTCTACATCGACTTCACCGATCTCAACAAAGCCTGCCCCAAGGACCCCTATCCCCTCCCGAGGATCGACCAGATCGTGGACTCCACTGCCGGCTGCGCGCTCCTCTGTTTTCTGGATGCCTTCTCTGGTTATCACCAGATCAAGATGGCAAAGGAGGACGAGGAGAAGACAGCATTTCTCACCCCTTGCGGTGTGTTCTACTATGTCTGCATGCCCTTCGGTCTGAAGAATGCCGGCGCCACTTTCCAGCACCTCATGAGGATCGCCTTGGGGGTTCAAATGGGGAGGAATGCAGAGGCCTACATCGATGACATCGTCGTCAAGACCCGCAAGAAGGACAGGCTTATCCAGGACCTCGAGGAGACCTTTGCCAACCTGCGCAAGGTCAACATCAAGCTGAACCCCGCCAAGTGCGTCTTCGGGGTCCCTTCAGGCAAGCTCCTCGGGTTCCTGGTATCTCACCACGGCATTGAGGCCAACCCCGACAAAATCAAGGCCATAGAGCAGATGCAGCCTCCTCGTCGCCTCAAGGACATGCAGCGCTTAGCGGGATGTATGGCCAGCCTCGGCCGTTTCATCTCCAAGTTCGGCGAGAGGGCGCTGCCATTTTTCAAGATCATGAAGAGGTCCGGTCCCTTCAAGTGGACCCCTGAAGAAGCAGCAAAGGCCTTTGAGGACCTGAAGAAATACCTGGCGAGCCCACCCATTATGGTTGCCCCACGCCCTCGCGAGCCTCTGAAGCTGTATCTTGCAGCCACTCCCCAGACGGCAAGCGCGGTCTTGGTGGCGGAAAGGGAAGAGCCAGTCCTCGCCAAGCAGACCTCTGCCTCGCCAAGCCCAGAACCCCCCGACAAGGAAGCAGCCTCGTCAAGCCTCCAGCCCCAAGAAAACCTCGCCAAGGACTCCACCGAGCCTGGAGAGGAGACAGCCGCTGCCTCACCAACGACTACCCTCGTCGAGCATCCGTGTACTTCGTCAGCACAGTGCTGCGGGACGCTCGCGAGTGCTACCCCATGCAGCAAAAGCTCCCTTTCTCGCTCCTCATCGCCTCCAGGAAGCTGCGCCACTACTTCCAGGGTCACCCCATCAAGGTGGTCACCTCATACCCCCTGGAGCAGGTCCTGCGCAACCCGAACGCGACAGATCGCGTCGCAGGCTGGGGCATTGAGCTACAACCTTTCGATCTAGAGTTTGACACCACCAGGGTCATGAAGGGCAGGGCGCTGCCTGATTTCATGGCCGAATGGACGGACACGCGCAAAGAAGAAGAGCTTCCAGAGGAGGAAGTCACAGCCTCAGGAGGGACGACACCAAGCCACTGGACCATGCACTTCGACGGCGCCTTTGCGGCCAGGAGTGCAGGGGCTGGTGCCGTCCTCACCTCACCAACGGGCGACAAGGTCTACTACGCCGTCCAACTGTGCTTCAAGGACAATGACAAGGTCTCCAACAACATCGCTGAATATGAAGGCCTCCTCGCCGGGCTCAGAGCCGCCATCGCCCTCGGCATCAAGTACATCCTCATCAAGGGTGACTCCCAGCTCCTCGTCAACTTCTCCAACAAAAGCTACACGCCAAAGGACACCTACATGGTGGCCTACCTTGAAGAGGTACGCAAGATGGAGAAGCACTTCAGGGAATGGAGCTCAAGCACATCCGCGGCAGAAACCAAGAGGCAGATGAAATTGCTCGGCGAGCAGCAAGAAGAGAAGCCCAGAAGCCTGGAGTGTTCGAGGAGAGGCTCACCAAGGCCTCGGTCAAGAAACCTGTGGTCAACATCAGCATCGACGAGGAGCTCCCACCTGCCCCACTGAGCGGAGCACCAAACTGTGGGTTGCCCTCGGGCGATCGTTTGCTGCTAACCCTAGTACGACAAGACACTGGTTGGATCGACGAGATCAAGAACTACCTGCAGAACCGAGCCCTCCCCGAAGACGACGCAGAGGCCGAGAGAATTGCTCGCTAGGCCAAGTCCTACTGCCTCCACGACGGAGACCTGTACCGCAAGCGACCCAATGGGGTTGCGCTGCGGTGCGTCCCTGCCGAGGAAGGCCGCCAGCTCATCAACGACATCCACAGCGGCGAGTGCGGCCACCACTCTTCCTCGCGCACCATTGCAGGCAAGGTCTTCCGGAGTGGCTTCTACTGGCCCTCAGTGCTTCAAGATGCCGCCGAAATCGTCCAGTCCTGCGACGCATGCCAATTCCACGCCAAGCAAATCCACCAGCCCGCGCAAGGACTCCAGACAATCCCGCTCTCCTGGCCGTTTGCGGTCTGGGGGCTGGACCTGCTGGGGCCCTTTCCGCGAGCGCTCGGGGGCTACCGCTACCTGTCGTGGGGTTATCACGGCAAGTTCTTCCTCAGGGAAGATGAGTTCTGGGGCCATTGGTGATTGAAGTACGTAGGAACGGTTAATCTCGCCAAGGAACAAGGATTTACCCAGGTTCGGCCCCTCGTGATTAGAGGTAAAGACCTACTTCCTGCCTCTATGTTATTGCTCTTGATTATTTCTCGATTACAAGGACCCAGCTCCCACAACTCAGGAGCCGGCGACTTCTCTCTGGTGCTAGGGTTTCTCTCTACTGGTTGAAGCTTATTCTCTTTAGAACTCGTCGATCTAAGGTCCAGGACCCTGCTTATAAAGGCTGCCGGGTCCCTGGACTTACAGCTTACACCGAGTCACACTAGAACACGGAGTCCTACTCTACGTCTTGGTCTTCCAAGTTAGACTCCGGGTTGTACTTGGACTCCTTCTTTGGACGAGCCTCTTTCTCCACACGGGCCTTGGTCGGCTTGTCTCCAGCCCAGCCCATGTGACTTGTCTCGTGACTCGGCGTTGGCCTTCTTGGTCTTGGCGGGTCTACTTTCCGGGTCCATGGGCCTACCTATAAAGTATCCCCCCATCAGTAGCCCCCGAATTTATCTTGGGCACAGCTTGGCGGCTTCCTCTGACTTGTTGGTTCGACTCCCTGGGTCGACTCCTTCCACTTGAGCCACAGGCTCCAAAGTCGCTTGCTGCTAGCTCCAAGATGAATTCCTGCATAAAGACATAAGACATATAAAGATGAGTCTATCCTCATTCCTTGCTCAAGCCATCACCCTTGCCCTTGCACAAGCTGGCCGGGTTTATTGTGACTCTTGCGAACAAGGACTAGATGGCTTGACTTTCACTGCCACAGGACTCGCCATTCTGGGACAAGCCGGCTTTCTACACTTCTGTGACTTTAACTTTCTCTGCTATGTCTGTCACTGAACCGCTAATAGTGAAACGTTATCCACAGTTTACTGTGGACCTGCACTGTAACTCTCTAGGGTTTTACCCTCTTTATAAATACCGAAGGGTTAGGTCTTAAACCTCACTTGCCCCCTTCAGCTCAAAAATCCCTTCTTTCTCTTCGCGCCCATCTCTTCCCGCGCCCAGCACACACCGCCCGCACGCCATGGCTCCCAAGCGCGCAAAGACCGCATCCAAGGCCAAGGCATCCTCGTCGAGCAGGACGGTGGACATCGCCGCCGCGGCCGCCGCCGCCGCAAAATCCTCCTCCAAGCGATCGATTTCCGCCGATTGGGGTGGATCTACAGTCACGGCGGAACAATTGAAGACTCACAGGCTCTCAGGTTTGATTCCTTCCAGCGCTCAAGCTCGGGCCCCAGGGGATGAAACCGTTCCCTCTCCCGCTAAGGGTGAGGTGGTCGTTTTCGTGGAGCATCTCTTCCGCGGATTTTCTCCCCCCGGCGATCTCTTCTTCCGCCAACTCCTTGAACTCTATGAGCTGCGGATTCATGATCTGGCTCCTAATTCCATTCTCACTCTTTCCAACTTTGTGACCTTGTGTGAGGATTACCTCCAAATCAAGCCCGATCTCAATCTCTGGCTTGAACTCTTCTACTGCAACCCTCAGCCCGAGACCTCTGGGGGCCCTCTTCTCCAATGTGGCGCCGTCGCTCTTCAACGGCGCCTCAACTCTGTCTTTCCTAAACCAATCTTTCCCAATCGCATCAAAGACTGGCAAAAAACCTTCTTTTATTGCAAGGACACCTCCCCTGCAAATGAACCAAAACTTCCCTTGTTCTCTGAGGACCGCCTTCGGGCGACTCCTCTTATGAAAGCTAGGTGCCCCGAGGCCGCCCGGCCAAGAGTCGAGTCTCTGATCACTCGAATCCGGGCCCTCTTGTCCCATAATCTGGAAAATATGGATTTGGTCCGCTGCTGGACCACTTGGAGAATCCAGCCTCTGAGTCCTAGGACTCGGCTGATCTGCTCATATACTAGATGCGCTGGTGATGACCTCCGAGTTACGGAGCAACTGTCTGATGGACCCGAACTTGGTCGACTTATCAAAAAGTTGACTGGGAAACCGGTGAAGGACCAATCCCATTTTGGGCTCCAGCCATTTTGCTCCACCAACCCAGCTCCTGATGTAAGTATCATTATCTACTTTATTTCTACCTCGATCTCACTTGTACTGCTTACTGACTCACTTTTGTTGACTCTGTTACAGCTCTCCGACTCCTTCTGGAAGCCGGCCTCTGGAGCTGGTACTAAAAATAAAGCTGAAGCTAAGGCTGAGGCTGAAGAGGAGACTCCTGCCACAGATCAAACTACTGTGGCAGAAGACACTGACGATGCTGATGAGGAGTCCTCCCAGGGGGCTCCCGTTGAAGATGATGCTGCCGATGAGGAGTCCTCGCCAGAGGCTCCAACCGAAAATGTTGATGAAGAGGAGTCCTCTCGGGAGGCTCCCATTGTGGAGGAAATTGACGACGACGAGTCCTCTCTAGAGGCTCCAGTCACTAGACAAGCTGATACTACCTCTGCTGCTGCTCAGCCATCACAATCTGCGGAGTCCTCAGCTAGGAGTCACTCCTCTTCTTCTCCAGCCTCAAACAATAATGGCTCTCGAGAGGCTGTTCCCAAGGTACCACTCTCACGAGTCCTTGGGTCCTCTCGCTCTCCTACTAAGCCTGAAGAACACATGCAGAGTGTTATCGCCGCCAGAAAGAGGAAGCTGCGCTCCGATGGGCCTGCAGATGCTCCTGAGCCTCTGCCAGTCTCGTACCAGCGGAAATCAGCTTCTCCTCCCAACAAGGACGACTCCTACCACTCCGGCATGTCAATGCCTTCTTCAGACTCTCAGGCCTCCTTGGACTTGGAGACCAATATTGGGTAAGGTTCCTTTGTTTCTATACTTGCATTCAAATGACTTCTGCTTTTTCCCTTTTCACTAATTCTGGTGCTGACTTCTATCTTTGTGTATTTCAGGGCTCGGCCTTGTGCTAAAGTGACCAAGCTCCCAGGCATGGCTGATGTTACCTCTGGGCGTGGACCTGTCCCCCCTTCGGCCTCTGAAACGACCAGCACGAGGACAGGTCCTTCCATTGCTGCATCAGCTGGTGCAACCACGACTCCTACCATTCCCGAGTCCCCTTCAAGGACTCGGGCGGCGACTCCAACAATAGTCCAGCCCAGCTCTGGTGCTGCGACTCCTGATACTGCGCCTCAAGTTAATCCGGCTCCTGTGAAGCCGACTCCTGCAGCCTCTCCATCCATCAAGATCAAGTCATCTACTGATTACAGCCGACTTCGAGTAGCTGATAACATGTCATTTTCTGAAGCTTATGCTGAAGCGGTTGACTTGAACGATCAATCAGCGAGGTTGAAGGATGAAGAACAAGTGGCTCTTAGGTCTCTCCATATGGTTCATGAAGTAAGCTTTTCTGACTTCACCTTATATGCTTTTCTGGCATCATCCTATCCCAGTAGCCCCCAAGCACCTGTCTGTGGTGACTTGTGACTAGGATAGGTGCTTTGATTTGAAACTGTACTCAACTGCTATATAGAAAAAATTTGCACACTGTAGCCCCCAAGCACTGAGTCCTTAGCTCTACTAGGACTCGGGGCTGCTAATTTACTGTCTGTCGGGTCCTTAGACCAAAAACTTTTGCACGAGTAGCCCCCAAGCGCCGAGTTGTCAGCCTGCGACGACTTGGAGCTATCAATATATGTAGCTTACTGATACTTAACTTGAAAAATTTCTGCTCTGCGAGTAGCCCCCAAGTGCCAAGTTGCTAACTTGTGGCGACTTGGAGCTTATGACTTGTCGACTAGGACTCCTGCCTGCTTACTGTTTATGAAAAAACTGACTCCTGAGTAGCCCCCAAGCGCCAAGTTGTTAACTTGTGACGACTTGGAGCTCATGAGTTCTCTATTTGACTTGTGGAGCTCACTTGTGCTTTATGACTTGTGATTGCAGTGCATTGTCTCCAAGATGAAGAGAGACATGAAAGAGCTTGAGGACCAGGCAGCTGCCAGTGCCAGGTCTGCCATGGCCGAAAAAGAACACTCCCTTCAGCTTGAGAAGGATCTGAAGGCCTTGTCTGCTCAACTGGAGCAAGTAAAGAAAGAGTCGGCTGATGCCAAAAAGATTGCCCAGAAGGCACACAATGACCTAAAGGCTGTGTTCGACACTTGCAAAAAAGGCATTGGTGCCATGTGCCAACACATCTTTGGTAAGTTTATTACTTTTGCTTGCTTCCTTTTTGCACTTTTCTGAATTGCTTTTCAACTGACAATCACTCTTTGATTTCCTTTCTGCAGGGGCTGACTCCCTTAAGCTAAAGCTGCCCCCAAGCAAGCAACTATCTGAGATGCTTGATTACTGTCATGGGCTACAAGAGGGAGCCCGTGTTGTGGTCAAATATCTGAACCATAAAGGCAAGTGCCCCAAAGAGCCTGAGCGCTTGGTGGACGAGTTGTCTAGGGCACCAGGCTATATGCGTCTGTGGAAACAGTCTTCAATGAGGAGAGCCTCCACCAGGATCTTGGCTTTAGCCCACAGCTACTATCCAACTGTCATAGAGCCAGCAATGCTTACAATGGGGAAGCCTGAGCAACATGAGGATGGCAAACCTTTTACTCAGGATGACTTCAAGGCCGAAGAAAAGTTGGTGCGGCCATATGCTTGCGAGATTGCCAATAAGATGGACCCTGAGGTATGGGTTCATCACTATGATTTGGAGAACAAAAGAGTCGCTCCAGAAACTCCTGAGATAGTAAACTTTGGCCGCCCATCACAGGACCCAGCTGGTGTATTCTCTTCTTCTACCGGTCCGAGCTCCTCATCACCGGCGGCTCCTATTCAAAGTGCCGAGCCCACTCTGAAGACTCCTGCTGCGCCCACTCCTTCTAGAGTTGTCTCTGGAGACACTCAAAAACAGGCCGAGCTTGCTAAGCACATGAAGAGTCCCAGGGGTACTGGCTTTCAAACAAAGAGAGTCGCCACCAAGCCTCCATTGAAGCCGGCTCCTCCTTCTGCTGCTCAAGCACAAGACAAATCTCCTGTGAAGAAGGGCTCCTCAATTCCTGCTGTTCAAACCAAGGACAAGTCTCCTGCTAAGAAGGACTCCCCGACTCTGGCTAAGGAGTCAGCTCCTGTTAAGGACAATTCTCTAGATGACTCTAGCTTGTAATAATGTACTTCTGATGGTTAGATTGTTAGCTACTTTGGGCTGTAATGATGCACTACTGGTGCTTTAAACTATTGAGCTTGTTAGCTATTTTGAATTTGTGCCAATCGGCTTGGTTCTTATAACCCGTCTAGTTTTTCACTGATGAATAAGTAGGCCCTGCATGACTTCTCTTACAGCTTGTGCTGACAGGTTCTTAACTCATATGTTCCTTAGGATCCATAAGAGAGAGAAACAAGTCATGCCTGTAGATAGATCATATTGTGCAGGATGCATCTGACTTACCAGCGAGAAAGCTAGGAAAAGTTTGGCTACTGTGCCGGGTCCAAGAGTTTAAGCTTAACTTTTTTCACTGAAAAGCAAGCCCCCAAGAACCTGACGATCAAAATTTAAAGAACAAAGCACACTCACTGGGTGACTCGACTAAAGGACTCATGTTCACAAAAGCCGACTTTATTTCATTTGATCATAACAATGCGATTACATCTAGGCATGGCTCACTGGGCTCTTTGCCTTGCAACTCATAAAACTATTACAACTTAAGTATAATATGGACGTAACTGAGCTATGTTCCAAGGCCTCTTTGCCTCTGCATAAGGATCTAGAGTATGAGCCGTATTAGCTCCTTTGCCTACACTTGCCGGCTTTCGCACATCCATTAGATAGTACGACCCGTTGTTCAGATTCTTGCTTATGACGAACGGTCCTTCCCATGGTGGAGATAACTTGTGCATCCCTTCCTTATTCTGGACAAGGCGAAGCACTAAGTCTCCTTCCTGGAAAGTCCAAGTCTTGATTCTACGTGCGTGATATCGCCGCAAATCTTGCTGATACACTGCTGATCTCTCAAGGGCTAACTCCCTTGCTTCCTCGAGTGCGTCCACCGAGTCCTGGCGTGCAATCTCATTAGTTGCCTCAACATAATTGGTGACTCTTGGTGAATCATGCAACAAGTCGCTGGGCAAAACTGCTTCTGCACCATACACCATAAAGAAAGGTGTGAATCCGGTGGATCTGTTAGGAGTCGTCCTGATACTCCAAAGTACTGCTGGTAACTCCTCAACCCAACTCCCAGCGGCTCTTAGCAGGGGAACCCGCAGTCTAGGTTTAATCCCCTTTAACAACTCCTGATTTGCCCTCTCGGCTTGTCCATTGGACTGTGGATGTGCCACTGAGGCTAGGTCGAGTCTGATGTTGTTCTCACCACAAAACTTGGCCATCTCTCCAACTGATAAGTTGGTACCATTGTCTGTAATGATACTGTGAGGATACCCAAAACGTGTTGCTATCTTTTTGAAGAATCTCATAGCTGATGCACCGTCGACTCTGCTGACGGGTTCCACTTCCACCCACTTGGTGAACTTGTCAACTGCTACTAGCAGATGGGTCTTCTGACAAGGTGACTTTGAGAAAGGGCCCACCATGTCGAGTCCCCAAACTGCAAATGGCCAAGTGATAGGGATGGTTCTGAGTTCTTGAGCTGGCACGTGGTCTTGCCTTGCGTACCTTTGACATCCATCACAGACTCGAACTATCTTCTCTGCGTCCAAGTGTGCTGTTAACCAAAAGAACCTGTGTCTGAAGGCTTTTGACACCAAGGATCTAGTGGATGCATGATGACCACAATCACCTGCATGAATCTCTTGCAATATTTGTTTGCCCTCCTCTGAAGACACACATCTCTGGTAGACTCCAGTAACGCTTCTTCTGTACAACTCGCCATTGATAACTGTGTAGGACTTACACCGTCTGATGAGCTGTCTCTGCTTGACTTCATCCTTTGGGAGTTCACCCCGCAGGAGATATGCTAGGTAGGGCTCTGTCCACGCTGGGATTGGTCGTGTTGCTGCTACCAATACCGACTCTGGGTCTGGAAAGGCTAACTCCTCCTCTGAGGGTAATTTGACTGAAGGATGATGGAGTTCATCCAAGAACATATTTGGTGGTACTTTCTCTCGACGAGAGCCGAGTCGTGATAACGCATCAGCAGCCTCGTTCTTGCGCCTGTCAATATGCTCCACTTGATAACCAGAAAAGAACCCGGCTATCTGTTCGACTGCTCTTCTATAAGCTGCCATGTTTGCATCCTTCGAGTCCCAGGTTCCAGATACTTGCTGTGCTACGAGATCCGAGTCTCCAAAGCACCTGATATGCTTGATGTTCATCTCCTTGGCCAGGCGCAGGCCATGTAGCAAAGCCTCATACTCTGCCATGTTGTTTGTACAATCAAAATGTAACTGAAGGACGTATGCTAACTTATCCCCCTTAGGCGATGTTAACACCACGCCGGCTCCTGAGCCCTCTAACTGTCTGGACCCGTCAAAGTGCATTTTCCAATACTTGGTGCAGGGGGTATTTGGCGAAGATGTAAAATCTGTCCAATCATTGACAAAATCAACCAAAGCTTGAGGTTTGATCGCTGTCCTAGGCTCATATGTGATATGATAAGGACCCAACTCAATTGCCCACTTGGCGACTCGCCCTGTTGCCTCTCTGTTGCGTATAATATCTGCTAGCGGTGCTGAACTCACCACCTTAATTGGATGCTCTTAGAAATAATGCTTGAGTTTTCTACTTGCAAGAAAAACTCTATAGACCAACTTCTGCCACTGTGGGTACCTTTGCTTTGACTCTGTGAGGACTTCACTGATGTAGTAGACGGGTCTCTGTACTGGATACTCCTTTCCTTCCTCTGCGCGCTCCACGACTACTACTGCACTGACAACTCTCTCGTTGGCAGCTACATATAATAGCATGGGCTCCTTATCTGTAGGAGCTGCAAGCACCGGAGCTGTTGACAAAGTTTTCTTCAACTCCTCAAAAGCACGGTCGGCTTCTTCATCCCATAGGAATTTATCTGACTTCTTCAGGAGTCGGTAGAGAGGACCCGCCTTCTCCCCGAGTCTTGAAATAAATCTGCTTAGAGCTGCCACACATCCAGTGAGCTTTTGGACGTCCTTCAGAGAAGTCGGCTTCTGCAAGTTATGGATAGCCTTGATTTTCTCTGGATTTGCCTCAATGCCTCTCTCTGAAACAATGAAGCCTAGGAGTTTGCCTGCAGGGACTCCAAAAACACACTTGGTCGGGTTGAGCTTCATCTTGTACTTGCGTAGGTTCTTAAAGGTTTCTGTCAGGTCTGCTATCAGAGAGTCGGCCTTTTGAGACTTGACCACTACATCATCCACATAAGCATGAATATTCCTTCCAATCTGTTTCTTGAAACAATTTTGGATACATCTCTGATATGTGGCTCCTGCGTTCTTGAGTCCAAAGGGCATTGTTGTGTAGCAAAATGCTCCAAAGGGCGTAATAAAAGACGTCTTCAGCTCATCCTCTATGTTGAGTCTGATCTGGTGGTACCCTGAATATGCATCCAAGAAACAAAGCAACTCCGACCCCGCTGTGGAGTCGATGATCTGGTCGATACGAGGTAATGCGAACGGGTCCTTAGGGCAATGCTTGTTTAGGCCCGTGAAGTCAATGCACATACGCAACTCTCCTGTTTTCTTTGGTACTAACACTGGATTGGCCACCCACTCTGGGTGAAAGACCTCCTTGATGAACTCGGCTGCGAGGAGCCGAGCCACCTCTTCTCCTATAGCTTTCCTCCTGTCATCATGGAACTTGCGCAGACCCTGCTTAACTGGTCTTGCATTAGGATTAACATGTAAGCTGTGCTCGGCGAGTTCTCTCGGGACTCCTGGCATGTCAGATGGTGTGGGCACCCCGGACTAGCCTGTCCGAAATACCCTTGTGCCTACATCAGCGATCCCATGATCAGTGTGTCGCTGAGCACAACCAAACTGGTAATCAAGGAACATCCATAAATACCGAAGGAATATACTTACTTGATTGAAGTCATACTCTTCAATAGGTACTTGCAGCGGAAATCACCAAAACAACGTGGAGCCCAAGTCATTCGCCTTAACCCTACAGGCAACTGACTGGGAAGCGCCCTAGCTCGCATTGACGTCATTCCTTGTCCTCCTTCAAGCTACTCTTCCTTAAAATCTGGCTAAGACAATAGCCAAGGACGAAACCAATATGAGTACAATGGGGATTGTACTCGCAAACTACTCCTCTACTGAGTATGCACCAGTTTTAAGTTGTTTCCTATAGCACTTTTAGTTATTACTCTATCTCTATATCTCTGTTGAAAAAGACCTCTATATCTTTGTTGAAAAGAGAAGGATAGACTTTTGTGTAATAAAATTGTGTTTGAAAACTCTATAACTTTATTTGAAAAAGGCAAGAAGAATTTTATAGCTTTTCGTGACCCTTGTATATTTTTCGAAAACATCTATAGCCTTTGTTGGAAAAGAAAAGAAGGCTTTTAGATCTTTTTCCCATAAAATTGTCTTTGTAAAGAGTTTCTTTTTAAAAGTGTTTTTCCCGAAAATAGATGTTTGTTAAAAAAAGTAAGAAGTCCCTTTTTAAAAACGTTTTTCCCGAAAAATCACCATTTTGCTTATTTATCCAAAACTCCTCCTTTTTCCCGACCATGTCTCATCATGGTCCATTTATTTTCCAACAACTCATACCACTCTCTTTGGTATAGTTGGGTAACAGCATCTCCACTTTTGTTTCCTTTTCTTAAACTTTTCCAAAACTTGCACATCTTTGTAAAACTTTGCACATGGTCTAGTAGGGCCTCCCAACTGTCCATATCCGAGGACTCGGCTATTCGAATAGTTTTTACCCTCTGCAGAGGTAGCACGCTTTTCCCACACCCATCCGGTAGCTCATCGTGTCTGCCACGTCCCGCCATACAAGGTGTATGCGAAGTTGAACCACCGGCCATAGCCTTTCCTTTGCTCATGCTAGTATAGGACCCTGCCCTTACGATTTCACCATTCCTTCAACACCTAGTACAGGATCCCCCGTCGAGGAACCTAGATGTAAGGACTCGTAGTTTTGCCCGGCGAGCGCGAAGCTCTTCAATCCCTCAATCCCTCAGATTGCCGGGACCCAGGTCAGGGGTTAGAGTCGCCATGCTCATCCCCTCATGCATAACGGAGTCGTCTCCGTCGATGAGGTATCCAGTACTAACACGAGCAAATTATATGACTACGCCCGTTCCCATATTTGGGTAGATGTGGTCGCACAGATTATCGGCTGGTCGACGTAAGTACTAGGACACAATGTGCATTTTCCATAAACAACACCATTTATCACTTCTCTACTTCAACACCGACAATTCGGCATTTTCTCATCAACTAGGTACTTTAAAAAGGAGTTTGGAATAAATCATATTTTTCCCATCCTATAGTCTTAAGTATCTACTCTACATTCTACATAGGGTGATAAAGCAGTTTTCATATCCTTTGGAAAAAGGCTTTTCAGGAAATCAATACCACTACTTTAGGAACTTGCATGTGATGAAATTAGAGGTATGTAAATGCAAGCTCAGCGAAGTAGCTTGCCTTGCTCAACAAAGTGCTCGGGTTCCTGCTGCTCGAAGTAATCTCCTTCCTCGTAGTCTCCGGCAACGTTATCGTCTAATCGATAAACAAACAATACAAGCAAACAATCACTAAACTAAACAAGCAAACATCACATCACAATCATCATAACATCACAATTAGCTACTGAATGCACAAGACAACACAATTTGGTTTTAATTTGATTTAATTATCCATTATTTATTTGCATCACAATTAGGGCAGAAACTAGGGTTTCATGTTTAATTGCATAACTTGGGTTCTGTTGGTCACAAAAATAGGAACTAAAATTCTACAGATAGCTACTGATTTATAGGAAACAACCCAATTGGATTTAATTCAATTTGAGTTATTAAACTCCCTGTATAAATGTTTTAATCCAGAATGTTGGTTTTCTTGTTTTTGCTACAACTCAAGTTAATTGTATTCAAAAATTAAATCCTTTTAGGGTTAACTAGTATTGCTTAATTGTGAGCTAACAAAATTGGTTTGACCTCATTTGGATTAGAAGAGTATCAGAAACAAACAAGTTTAGGTTTTATACCTTCTGTGGCATTTTGAATATCATTATTTACTAATTAATATAAATGGGGTGAAACCACTTTAGTGAGTTGGATAATTTCATAAGCTTTACGGAACATTTTCATTTGCTATTTTTAGATTCCTAGATCTCAAGATATTGAATTTCAAAGTTCTAATCAAATTTCTGACAGAGAAATCTACCCATTTTAAGTTTATCAATTAGCACATTTGTCATCTTCATTTTAAATCAGGGAATTACCCTACATGATCATGGCCTGCATCTATGTGAAGATGGCATGTTATACTAGCTACATCATTTTAGTTTGCTATTTTTAGGCCTCTGGTTAATTAGTGATTTGCATGGGAAAAGGGCTATCTTTATTATTTCATGTGCTAAGCTAAACTGGTTAGCTATCTTTTTCATTTTAAAACTTCTACACAGATTTTATTTTGGGGTTCTCAAATCTTTTTCATGGTAGGATACTAACTATACTAACATTACATACCAATACAAACATCTAAATAAATTTAGATTAATTGCTATGATCAGATCAAAATCCTAAGCAGTAATCTGTTTTCAGAAGTTTCTGAAAACAGACAGAACATAGCTACTTTGCCTCATGTTTCCATTGAGCTAAACTAATTATTTTGGAAATCTAAAACTATCATTTGAATCTATGTAACTTGCTCTTTCTAACCATGCAAATATTTCAAATTTTAGTGGGGCAGATTTCTCAGAAATTGCATGCAAAGGTTGCTACTCTATTCTGTTGTCTGGACTTAGCAGATTTCTCAGATTTCTCAAATCTGGGCGGGAAGCAACCTGGACCGTTGATCTGGAGATCGACAGCCGTGGGTCGCCGTCTCCACCCGATAGCAGAGAGAGAGGGAAGAGGGCAGGGCTCGCCGGAGGGCTACCTGCCGGCGGCGATCGGCGGCGGCGAGGGTTGGAGGCGACGGAGATGAGCTCGGGCAGCAACTAGGCGGCGGTAGCGTCGCCGGAGACGGGCTACGGCGGCGGCATGGCTTCGGCGGTCGAGCAGCTCGAGTGGAGCTCCGGCTCCTCCTCTGCTGCTCCTGCGGCTTCCTGGCGGTGTGTGAGAGGTGGGGGAGTGAGGGAGAGTGGAGTGGTGAAGTGTGGAGGCCTTGGGGGTGCTTTTATAGCTTGGGGCGAGCTCGGTGCGAGGGGGAGGCGTGGACAAGCCGCGGGTGGCACGGGCGGCGTGCAGGGGTGCTTGGTCGGCGATGTGCAGAGCGAGGGAGGCACGGGCGTGGTGCCTGCGGGTAGTGGGGTGGCATGGGCGTGTCGTGGACGGTCGGGTGCGTCTCGGGCGGGTGTGTGTCGGCCGGGGTGGTCGCGGTGAAGTGCGCCCGCAAGGTGTTCGACGCCTGGTCGGCCGGCAGTCCACCGGCGAATGCGGCCAGGGGGAGGGGCCAGGAGCAAGGATCTCGAGTTGGGGAGCATCTAGGGAGCAAGGGGCAGCTCCAGGACGTGGTGGTTCTCAGGTTTGCTGCTGGTTGGGACAAGGTGGGCATGGTGGATGGCATGCCATGCCATTGCTACTTATGCTAGGTGTTTAGGGCATGGGGAGTGTGGTTGTTGTCCAGAACGTGCAGGGGGTGCTGGAGAGGGTGCTGGACAAGGAGGGAACAAGCCTAGGGCTGGTTTGGGGGCTACCATTTGAATATAGGGTGGAGGGCACCATTTTGCACTATTTGCCACTATTTGCATTTTAATGCTAAGGAAAAAGGTGAGGTGCAAGTGTGCAATTGCTGTGCAAAATAAGAATGAGTGTTTGGGATTTTTGGTGCTATACTGGTATTTATTCGATAAGTGCATCATAGCACATTTTGTGATTTGGAAAGATTAAGGAAAGAAATAGAAATGTAAATCTTAAATTTTTGAAACTATATCTTGAAGAGGGAAGAAATATTAGAGCAAAGTGGGAGTGAGCACTATGTCACCCCACTGATTTTTGGTTTAAAAGAAAATGTTTATTTCTCACTCGGAGAAATTTGTTTGTCACTTGTCACCTGATTTTATGTGTTGATGTTTTCATTTTGTTTCTTTTCCTTCCTTCATAATTTTATTTAGCAAACACCCACATCAAGCAACAAAACACAACAATATTCACATCACACCCATGACCACACAATTCAAACAACATGAATTAATCTCACCATCAATTCCATAATTCAGAATACTATATTATAAAAATGATCACACTCAATTATGACAAGATGAGGTTTAAGGAATGCCTCAACTCATAACTTAATTGTTTTCAAAGAGGTTTGAGAAAGGAAATATGTGGGGTATTATATTTCCCACTAGTGTTGTTTTCAAATGGAGTGGAAATCAGAGTTTATGAAAATGGGAGTTGCATATACATGCAAAATATCATGGTTGGCAATAGAAAGGAGATAACATATAGATCTCCATATTTTTGGGAACACGTAATTTTGGAAATACTTTTACTTTCTCAACTAAAGGGTATTTTATTTGTTGCTGAAATCAAACATCATTGAAATGGTCTTGGGCCAAAATAAGAAGGAAAAGATGTATGGAATATATTCTTGTCATAACATGATCATCAAAGTTTTAATATATTTTACTTGGGCTGGATTCTTGGATTAATATTTACTAGTCAAACAACATAAACAACAAGTCACACAAGGTCAAACAGAACAATATAAAGGAAAACACAATCATTAGTGTAGTAATTTCAAAAAGTTTTTGTTGGTTCTGAATTTTGGGTCTTGTTAATTCTTATTATAAATTTGGGATGTTACAGATGGCTTCCATGCAAAAACATCCCGATTCTCACGGATGAACTCGACGAGCGCGCTTTTCTATTTATCAGAGAGGTGTGCCCCAATGGTGAACTGCTTGGAAGAATCACCAGGGGTGAAGTCGACTTGCTTTGTGTCCTGAGCTGACTTGAATTTCATCTTATCCTCTGTGGCCGGCTTCTTAAGGACCGAGTTGTCCTCCGGGTCCACGTTTGCCTTGTAAAACTTCAGCTCCTCTTGAGCACAAGCTGTCTCAGCCATAGCTGCATCACCTAACTCACACTCCAATGCCATCTGTCTGCTGCCATTAACTGTAATGACTCCTGCTGGACCTGGCATCTTGAGCTTCAAGTAAACATAGCATGGTCTGGCCATAAACTTAAAGTACGCTGGTCGACCAAAGAGAGCATGGTATGGACTCTTAAGATCCACTACCTCAAAAGGCATAATCTCTGAACGAAAATTCTCCACTGTGCCAAAAGCAACCTCAAGATAAATCTTACCAATGGGTTTGGCCGACTTCCCTGGTACTATCCCATGGAACACTGTCTCTGTTGGAATTAGCTGTCTATCTTGCAGCTGCATCCTCTTGAATGTGTCATAATATAAGATGTTGATACTACTTCCACCATCCATAAGCACTTTGTTTAATGTATAGCCCCAACTTGAGGTGCCACCACCAAGGCTAGCTGCCCTGGGTCTTCGACTCTTGGAGGATGATCTGCCCGACTCCACGTGATGGTTTGCTCTGACCACCTGAGCCACTGTGGAAGGGCCGGCTCTACTGCATTAACAGCTCTAACCTTTAACTTCTTGGAACATTTGGACGTGCTTGTTGTGAAGACATGGTAACTGCCACGACTCGGGTTATGTGGCCGAGTTGTGACATAATATTGCCCATTGCCATCATGGAGCTGCTTCGGGTTCTGCTGGAACCCGCCCTGCTGGTTACCTCCTCCTTGAGGTTGGTTTGGGTTATTGCCGGCTCCTCCACCGTTATTGCCGGGTCCTCCGGCTCCATTGTTTCCTCTATACCCATTGTTGTTACCTCTGTTTCCTGGCCCTTGGAACCCGGCACGCTGCAAATCTACGCACTGTCCCAAGGTATGACCGCATCTGCCGTTCTTGGCGTGTTTAGGGCATGGAATCCTCAAGACCTCCTCTATGCTTGGAGTACGGCCTTGGTATCCACCAGAATTATTGTCCTTGCGTCTGACTCCAGTGTTTGTGTTGGCCACTAGGTCAGAGATGTCTCCATACGGCCGCTTGCCACCACCTTGATTCTGGTTTTGATTCTGGCTCTGACTCTGACCATTGCCACCTTGTCCTTTAGCCCCTTCCTCCTGATCCTTTGTTTTGTCTGTGGCAGCGTGCTTATTAGCACCTGCCATGATCTCACCAATTGTAAGGGGAATACCCTGATTCAGACTCTCCTTCATGCGACCTAGCTTCCAACTCAAGGGATTGTAACTGCAATTTCTCTCCATCGCCATTAACACTGAAACCGGTGGGAGTCCTTGTGAGGAGTTAATGATCTCTGAGACCCGCTTCATCCAGTGCCTTGCTGACTCGCCCTTCCTCTGAACACACCGCTCCAGGTCCTCGATGGTGCTGAGCTTTTTGCATGTGCCCTGGAAGTTCTGAATAAAAGCCGCCTTCAATTGCTCCCAAGAGTTGATTGACCTAGGAGGCAAGTTCCGCATCCAAACCTTGGCTGCTCCCTCCATCATAAGATACATAAACTTGGCACATAAATTACCTATGGCATTGCGAATACTCATCGCCATCTCGTATGTACCTAACCAAGAGGTCGGGTCCATGTTGGGCTCGTAGTTTGGAACCTTGCACGGCTCCTTGAAACTGCTGGGGAAGGACTCGGACCTGATGGCATCAGACAGGCACTCTGGTCCTGTTAACGCTGGGGAAGCACCAGGAGAAGTCACCTCCTCGTGCACCCGGGTTGGCTGAGGCGGGTTGGCTGCACCCACTAACGCTCTGTCCCTCTCTGCCTCCCGAGTTCTTGCTGCTTCTCTTTCTCGTCGCTGCCTTGCTTCATCAACCACTAGCTGAGCTCGTGAAGTAGTTGGTATGTTTGCACGATTCCTCTCTTGTTCACGACGCCTTGCACTTGTAGAGTTGGCCGGGTTGGACTCACCGTGCCGACTCCTCGTACCTGAGTTAAAGGGTGTTGAATGTAGTCTACTTGCATCTGGAAAAGTTGGATACAAAGCTTGCTGAGTCAAAGCTGTTTTCAGTAGCTCGATTGCATCACGAGTCTCCTGTCCTGCTGGTCCCTCTGGTACCACGATATTCTCCAATCTCAGAGTCGCCGCATGAACGTTGTCCATAGGATTAGAGTAATGTCCCTCTGGAGTATGAAATCTGTTAGGCTGAGACCCTAAGCCACCAGATGCTCCTCCTCCGACTCCTCCTTCAGGCGGTGGTCCGTTGGTACGGCTACCTCCCGGTCCTTCTGGGGGTGGTGGTGGTGGTGGTGGTGGTACTCCTGTTCCTCCTCCTGCGGCGCCTCCTGCTGCCGCTGAGCCTCCTAGCCCGGCTCCTCTGCCTAGACCATTAGGTGTGGTGAATAGATTGGTTGGATTGATGTGGACTCCATCATGCAAGCGACTCCTGTCTCTGCGGTGTTGAATTGAAGTAAGCTCCTCGCGGCGCCTCCTTACAACTTGAGCTTCATCTTGGACTCGGGCCCGCTCGTCGGCCAGCCTACGGTTTGCTTCTGTGATATCAGCTAGTTGCCTCTCCAACGCAGTACGAGCATTGACTAACTCAGCCGCCCTCTCTGCGGCATTATTTGCATTAATTTCCTTCGTCAATAGAGCCGGATCAAACTGATTTCCAGTGTTTCCAGACATGTAGACTCCCACAACGCGAGCGCGTACTGGCGACTCCTCATAATCTTCTTCCTCTATCCCATACCCAAGCCGATCTTCAAACAAGGGTAAGATGGACTCTGAATCTACATCGTAATCTGAATCTGACTCTTGCAGCATCTCTGGTTTCTCAGCTAGGGGTTCCTCAGACTCGGCGATGATGCCGACCTCTGAAGTTCCGACCGACTCCTCGCCGTCGGACTCGACGACGACGGTTGGCTCTGATACTGACTCCGCCGAGTTCGCGCGAAGACCCGACGCGCAAACCATGCCGACGAACACGTTGATTCCTCCAAAGACAAGCTGGTAGCCCTCGTCGACTTCGTTCATCTCCGAAGTCCAGCCTGAATCATCAATCTCGGTCTCACCATGTTCATCAGTGTAGACCCACCCGATGGCGAGTTTCTCCATAGCCCGACGAGCAGCTCCAACGATCTCAACTCCTTTTGTCACCATAGGCCCCACGGTGGGCGCCAACTGTCGTGGGTTGTCACGGCAAGTTCTTCCTCAGGGAAGATGAGTTCTGGGGCCATTGGTGATTGAAGTACGTAGGAACGGTTAATCTCGCCAAGGAACAAGGATTTACCCAGGTTCGGCCCCTCTTGATTAGAGGTAAAGACCTATGTGGCACCCCGATCCGGAGATCGAGTTACCCCATATATCAGTCCCAGGAGCACTGAATATATGACAACTTGATAGCAGAACATAACCACTTTATTAAGGGGTCGGGGAAACCGACGATGGATTACAAGGGTCTCATTACAAGACTGCGCCCTAGCGCACACAACAGTTTGTACATTATTTATCGAACATAACTTCATCAGAGGGCGTCAGCGGATTGGCGGAAGCGTGCGATGAGGAGGGCCTAACTCCACAGGGCTCTGCCTGGATACCGGATCTAGTTCTCGTATAAGGGGTACTCGGCGACGGGGGTAGGAGGATCTGGCCACATGAAAAGCCAGGTGAGTACATGGAATGTACTCGCAAGACATCAATCCACAATCAACCGTAACCAACGGTCCTATATGGCATGGCATGGGTGCAGGTGCGAGTCCAAGCTTAACGGTTGGACTTAACTTACCTACTTACCTGTGACGAAAACCGTGGCTTATGAAAACGAGTCTCATTTCCGCACCACACTATCCACAACTCTTATGTTCTCAAGCTTGACCAACTCTGGTCCACTTCTGGGCTTAGCTTTGACCAACTATGGTCCACTTTTCAGCTCACTCAACTTTGGCCAACTCTGACCGCTTGGTGGATTTATTTCTCCGTGTTCGACTGGACTGACTCTAGTGTGACTGGACCCAACACCGTTCCTGAGGTAGGAACAATACTAGATTCTAGATTTGACACTCTCGAGAGGTTGCAACTTTTATCCACACGTTGGGGTCTAAGCTTGTACAGCCGGTACCTGCCGCACAAACCTATTCCCCCGTAGCCGTCCGCTCTACCAAGACACTCCTTGTATAGCTACCGACTTACCACTCGGGCTAAGTCTTATGATGAAGTGAATCCGGCACGTCCCCAACTCATGAGCAACGCCTAGCTCCGGAACCTTCACAAGACTAGCCCCGACCACAACTATGCAGTATCCGACTAGTCTTGCCAAGTGGGTAGCATCAAAAGAGGCTCGGTAGGCTACTAAGCTACGGTCTGCCCATTTCAACGACGCATGGTTGTGCGGGTGTGTTTGGCGAGTGGCACTATTTGACTCAATCTAGTCGACGGAGGTGGTTATCTTTTTAGTCAATTTTATTCTCAACCACAAGACAGCAACAAACGTTAGTCCACAAGATATACATGAGCATCAAATAATCACATAGTAGTTCAGCAAGGTAAAATAAGGTCAACCGGGCGATGGCGGAGTTTCCTCCGACCAGTGACAGCCACAGGTTGGGTAAAGATAAAATAACAAAATCAACCGGGCGAGGACGGAGAGGTCTCCGGCCAGTAGCAGCCACGGGTTGAGTAAATAAATACGCACACCCCACTCTACGGAAAGTAGACGAGATTCAATCCACGCGGGCGGAGCCCAACATGTATTTAGTCGCCGGCCGGAACTCAACCCACACTTGATGGGTTTATCGTATTGCAGGAAAGTAAAGTTACTTGAAATAAAAGTACGGAAAGTAGGCGAGATTCAATCCACGCGGGCGGTGCCCGACATGTATTTAGTCGCCGGCCGGAACTCAACCCACACTTGATGGGTTTATCGTATTGCAGGAAGGTAAAGTTACTTGAAATAAAAGTACTGAAAGTAGGCGAGATTCAATCCACGCGGGCGGTGCCCGACATGTATTTAGTCGCCGGCCGGAACTCAACTCACGGAACATGAGTTTATCGTATTGCATGAAATAAGGTGACAATAATAACTTGCATGAAATCATAAGCATGAAATATCAGCATAGGGGTGACATATGAGATGCAACTACCGCTCAATCAAGCAACAAATGAAACATTGAGGACTTGGAACAGATGGTTGGGGGCTGATGGCTTGCCTTCAGGGATAGGTTCAACTTCCACTTCGATAGGGGGGTTGGAATCTATTAAAGAAATTCAAAACTAGGGTTAAAACCTTCCACAAGGCATTCAAAGGTTCAGTAGGCAAAGGATATTCAAATAAATTGAAACCAGTGACATTGGACAGAGAATTTCAAAACAAAGCCAATGCAAAAAGATTCATATTTTTCTGATTATTTTTGAGAAAGATATGACCCTCCAAAGTTAACCCTAGAATCTGCCCTTTTCCAAAAACAGAAAAATAAAAGAAAACGTTTCGGATAAAGTTTAAAAATCTGACTGCCGGGTCCCACTGGTCAGCGTGTTACTTACCGAACCGGTACGCGCGAAGGGAAAAGAAAAAGAAAAACAGGGGGGCGGGGTGGAGGCGGGCCGGCACGGTGGACTCACCGGCGAGGTCTCCCGGCGGCTGCGGTGGCAGGGAGGGAGGGGAGAGGCTGCGGGGAGGCTTGGGGTGGTGCGGTTTCGGCCGTCGGCGTGCTCACGGGAGGCGGGGAGGCTTGGAGCAGCGGCGGCGTCGTCGACCGCGGCGGCCGAGCGGCGGTTGAAGACGAACACGACAGTACCGGCCACCAATCACCCCGGGGAGAGTGTCGTTGGGTTCATGGTGCTCTGGGGGACTGGTTGGCGGTCTTAATTGGACAGGGGTGGTCGTACGGCGGGGAATTTGGCCGGAGCTCGTGCGGCCAGGGCAAGCTCGTCGGCGGTGATGGAGGGCTCCTCGGGAAGCAATAGGCGAGGGGGAGGCTACTAGGAGGCGAGGGGGAGTGGTGCGAGGCTTGGTGGCTGCCCCTGGGGTCCTTTTATAGCCCTCCGAGGTGGGGGTCCGGACGGGGCTCGTGGCGAGGTGGCGGGACAAGGAGGGGGCCGGGGCAGGGTAGACGACGGACGGCACGTCGTCGGTGTAGCCGCGGGCAGGGCTGGACGACGGGGAATCCGCGAGTGCGGATAGGGACGGGTGGCGTGGCACTGGCGCGGGAGGGCGAGGGGTCCGGCCACTGGAGCGGGTCGACGGACATCTCGGCGACGGTGTAGCGGGCGGCGCGCCGTCGGTGTAGCTGCAGGGGAAAGCTGGACGACGGGATTCGCGGGGAGAGGATAAGATCGACGGCACGGGCGTGCAGTGCCGGCACTGGAGAGAAGGGTCCCGCGGCGGCACTGTGGGTGCGGCGCGTCGTGATGCTGGCGGCGGCGAGCTGGAGAGGGCGAGGTGGCGGGGCGCGGCTTCTGGAGGGTAGAGGGAGTGGAGGGGCAGCAGAGGGGCACGAGTGGAGCAGAGGGGGAGGCCACCGGCGGCGACCACAAAGTGGCGGCGCCGTCGGGCAGAGGCAGGCCAGCGGTGGCCACGCCACTGACCATGCCGTCATCGGCATGACGATGCCCTTGGCACCACAGGGCTTAAAACTGAAATCTAATCGCGTCACTTCATGCAGAATTTCAAAACCTACAACTTCCTAGTAATGTGTTTTTGCTGGTTTGAAACTTGGGTTAAGCAACAATTTCATCGAACACCTCTGGTCAAAAATGAAAAACAGGTTGTGGGGCTTTAAATCAAAATATATTTGTCTAGGAAAAATCACAGAGGTAGATATTGGTTAGGAGCATCTACCCTAGGGTTTTTAGAATTTTTGGAAAATGTTTAGTAGGGTTTCCAAAAAAGACAAGGTTTAGGCCAGAAAGTAAAACAGGGAAAAACTCAAATATTTTCTTTACAAGGTATGGAATATTTTTCCATATTTGGGTTTCATACTGGTTAGGGGTCCTTCATGAATTTTTGTAGAATTTTTGAAGGTGGTTTTGACATACATCCTTTGGAAAGCTAGGGTTTTGGGGATTTTTGGCAGAAAATAAATCAGGGAAAATGTCAACCCTTTTCTTAACAAGTCACCCAATATTTTTGCATAAAAAGGTTCTACTCTAGCTGGGGATCACTCTGGAATTTTTGGGGAATTTTTGAAGTCACCTTTGGCACACTTCCTTTGGAAGGCTAGGGTTTAGGCCCTTTTGCAACTAAAGAAAAGGTAAATATTTGGGAACCTTGGGGTTTTTGGGAAGGTAGGAGAAAATAGAGGGGAAAAGATCAGAGGGTCCAAATCCAAATCCAAATTTTGGTTTTGTCAAAGAAAATTTTATAGGGCCAAAATTCGGGATGTGACAAACCTTCCCCCCTTAAAATGAATCTCGTCCCCGAGATTCGTGTTGCTCACGGAATAGGTATGGTTATTCTGCTCTCAAAGAATCCTCTCATTTCCAGGGGGCTTCCTCTTTGGTGGGTTTATCCTCTATTTAACCTTGTGACTCTGCTGTGGGGGTGGCGTTCTGGCTTTGTCCGAACTTTGAGGGAACATTCCTCACGCGTGAACTCGTGGCTTAGGTCCAAGTCTAGGGAAAACATAAAACGGTGCCTTGCAACGAAACCTTATGACGAGGGAGTGGGGAGCTCCATGGTCAACAAAAATTACTGCAAGTTTAGCGTTGGTGGTTCACATACCCAGCGTCACATCTGAAGCTTCGTCGGTCTCTTCGGCGGACATGTGGTGGACACGAGCGACTTGAGGTGGCCTCATTGTTCCGGCGGGAGGGTTGTTGAGGTTGCCAGTGTTGTTACTGCCATTGTTGTTCTTGGTCAACGGGCAATCAGCTATGTAGTGCCCTTTCTTGCCGCACTTAAAGCAGGAATTTTCCCTCTTGCAGTCATCTACGAGAGGACGCTTGTGGTAGAACTCATTGCGGGGGTATCCTTCCTTTCTGGGTGGGGTCCAAGTGGTTGGAGGTGTAGTGTCCTGTGCGTTGGGTGGCCAGGTACGGGGCTTCTTGTGAGCTTCTTCAGGCTGGTGTTTGCGAGACTCAAACTTCCTCTTGTGGGAATCATAGATGGTGCGGTGTTCCTTCTCCGAAATCAGTGCGGTGTTTACCATGGCTTGAAAATCTGGGAACTGTAGGACGCTGAGCTGAGTCTTGATGGCCTGGTGCATTCCGTGGAGGAATCTGTCCTTCTTCTTCTCATCTGTGTTGACATCGTCAGGGGCATAGCGGGCAAGATCGTTGAACTGGGTCAGGTACTCGCTTACAGTTGAGTTGCCCTGAGTGAGGGCTAGGAGTTCTTGCTGCTTCATCTTCATAAGGCTTGAGGGTATGTAGGCTTTGCGGAAAATCTCTTGGAATTCTGTCCAGGTGATAGTGGTTCCATTTCCTCTCATATCTTTCTGATTGTCCCACCACACATCGGCTGGTCCTTCAAGATAGTGAGTGACGAAAGGTACCTTGTCTTGCTCATCAACGCGAGCGATCTCTAACTTCTTCTCCATGGTACGGAGCCAATCATCTGCTTCAAGTGGGTTGGTGGCCTGCGAGAACTGGGGTGGCCGAGTGCGCTGAAAGTCTTGCAGCTTGGACCGGGTCGGGCGAGGGGCGTTCGGTGCGTGCATGTAGGTGCCAAATTCTCTCATAATTTGAGTCATGTACAGCTGGTGGCGTTCATCCATCATCAACAATAGCTGGCTTGGAGTTGGTTCCTGCGGAGTTGGCGGCTGTGGGGGCATTGGGTCCATGCCGGCTTGTCGGGCTGAACGGCGGATTGGGGTTCCTTGGCTGCCACTTGTACCTGTGTTGGGCCTCATCCTGGTTGGTTGAAGGTGGGGTTGACGGGTGCCATGAGCTTCCATAAGGGGAGAAAGAAATGCAACACCCAAGAAGATCCAAATAAAAGCAAGAGATAAAACCAAGGTGTTTTTATACAATGGAGAGTTGGTTTACATGACACATGGTACACAATGTTATACGAGGAACAAGCCATTACTCCTACATTATTCCCGTGCACGTCGGACTACGCGATCGTCGACTACGATACACAACTAGGATGCAAGCGCTAATGCTCCTGAGGCTAGCATCTAGAGCTACATCTCGAGGGGAGTAGCAGGTGCGATGATGTCGATGCCGTTGATGCTCCTTCCCAGCGCTATGGGGGTGTACGAGGGGAAGGGTGTGCCGATGTCGACGCGGAGACACTGGGCCTGAGATTCCTGAGTGTATCCAGTGAAGAAGCGAGGAGGGGCGCTAGAACTACGGGACGCGGTGGCTTGAGCGGGAGTGGAAGCGAGTTTTGCTCTCAGCTGGTCAAGAGTACGGGGAAGGTGAGCTGGGTACGGAGGGATCTGGTGGGAAGGATCTAGTCCTGGTGCTCCTGTTGCTTCAACCGCAGCCATGCTGGCGTGAGAAGGTGTGTCGTGCAGATACTGGTGGTGGTAGGATGTGTACCGGAGAAGGGCGGTGAGTTTCGAAGAGAGATCCCTCGGGTTGGGAAAGAGGACATCTCCGTTGCCCCAATCCAACCTTGGGAGGTGTGCATAGCGGGGGCACCTCCTCATGATAGGGTCGTGGGTGCGGAGAAGAACGATGGCATCTGCAGCGGCTTCTTGGATGGCTCGGGTCTCCTGGGGGTGGACGTCAGAGGAGAGGGCGTACATGTGTCCTTGGCCCACGGGCGAGGCGCCCAAGTAGACGGTGGCGATAAACCTCGAGGGGGTCCCATCACGACGGGAGCATAGCACGCGGTAGGTCGGAGGAGGAGAGGTTGGGTAGAGGTGTGCCCAAATCTCGCGGAGGAATTGCGGCATGCCGGGAACGTTCCAGGCGGGGGTTTCTATGGGTAGCTCAAACTTCATCTGTACCAAAGGTAGAAGCCAAAAATGTGAGTTGCAAGGTTAGAAAAACACAAACAGATAGAGAAACAATTAAAAGCAAGCAAAGCAACGTTCGCTATCTAAGGCTCCGTTTAGAACTAGGGTATCCTACAGGCAGTTAGGCTCTGATACCAAGCTCTGTGGCACCCCGATCCGGAGATCGAGTTACCCCATATATCAGTCCCAGGAGCACTGAATATATGACAACTTGATAGCAGAACATAACCACTTTATTAAGGGGTCGGGGAAACCGACGATGGATTACAAGGGTCTCATTACAAGACTGCGCCCTAGCGCACACAACAGTTTGTACATTATTTATCGAACATAACTTCATCAGAGGGCGTCAGCGGATTGGCGGAAGCGTGCGATGAAGAGGGCCTAACTCCACAGGGCTCTGCCTGGATACCGGATCTAGTTCTCGTACAAGGGGTACTCGGCGACGGGGGTAGGAGGATCTGGCCACATGAAAAGCCAGGTGAGTACATGGAATGTACTCGCAAGACATCAATCCACAATCAACCGTAACCAACGGTCCTATATGGCATGGCATGGGTGCAGGTGCGAGTCCAAGCTTAACGGTTGGACTTAACTTACCTACTTACCTGTGACGAAAACCGTGGCTTATGAAACGAGTCTCATTTCCGCACCACACTATCCACAACTCTTATGTTCTCAAGCTTGACCAACTCTGGTCCACTTCTGGGCTTAGCTTTGACCAACTATGGTCCACTTTTCAGCTCACTCAACTTTGGCCAACTCTGACCGCTTGGTGGATTTATTTCTCCGTGTTCGACTGGACTGACTCTAGTGTGACTGGACCCAACACCGTTCCTGAGGTAGGAACAATACTAGATTCTAGATTTGACACTCTCGAGAGGTTGCAACTTTTATCCACACGTTGGGGTCTAAGCTTGTACAGCCGGTACCTGCCGCACAAACCTATTCCCCTGTAGCCGTCTGCTCTACCAAGACACTCCTTGTATAGCTACCGACTTACCACTCGGGCTAAGTCTTATGATGAAGTGAATCCGGCACGTCCCCAACTCATGAGCAACGCCTAGCTCCGGAACCTTCACAAGACTAGCCCCGACCACAACTATGCAGTATCCGACTAGTCTTGCCAAGTGGGTAGCATCAAAAGAGGCTCGGTAGGCTACTAAGCTACGGTCTGCCCATTTCAACGACGCATGGTTGTGCGGGTGTGTTTGGCGAGTGGCACTATTTGACTCAATCTAGTCGACGGAGGTGGTTATCTTTTTAGTCAATTTTATTCTCAACCACAAGACAGCAACAAACGTTAGTCCACAAGATATACATGAGCATCAAATAATCACATAGTAGTTCAGCAAGGTAAAATAAGGTCAACCGGGCGATGGCGGAGTTTCCTCCGACCAGTGACAGCCACAGGTTGGGTAAAGATAAAATAACAAAATCAACCGGGCGAGGACGGAGAGGTCTCCGGCCAGTAGCAGCCACGGGTTGAGTAAATAAATACGCACACCCCACTCTACGGAAAGTAGACGAGATTCAATCCACGCGGGCGGAGCCCAACATGTATTTAGTCGCCGGCCGGAACTCAACCCACACTTGATGGGTTTATCGTATTGCAGGAAAGTAAAGTTACTTGAAATAAAAGTACGGAAAGTAGGCGAGATTCAATCCACGCGGGCGGTGCCCGACATGTATTTAGTCGCCGGCCGGAACTCAACCCACACTTGATGGGTTTATCGTATTGCAGGAAGGTAAAGTTACTTGAAATAAAAGTACTGAAAGTAGGCGAGATTCAATCCACGCGGGCGGTGCCCGACATGTATTTAGTCGCCGGCCGGAACTCAACTCACGGAACATGAGTTTATCGTATTGCATGAAATAAGGTGACAATAATAACTTGCATGAAATCATAAGCATGAAATATCAGCATAGGGGTGACATATGAGATGCAACTACCGCTCAATCAAGCAACAAATGAAACATTGAGGACTTGGAACAGATGGTTGGGGGCTGATGGCTTGCCTTCAGGGATAGGTTCAACTTCCACTTCGATAGGGGGGTTGGAATCTATTAAAGAAATTCAAAACTAGGGTTAAAACCTTCCACAAGGCATTCAAAGGTTCAGTAGGCAAAGGATATTCAAATAAATTGAAACCAGTGACATTGGACAGAGAATTTCAAAACAAAGCCAATGCAAAAAGATTCATATTTTTCTGATTATTTTTGAGAAAGATATGACCCTCCAAAGTTAACCCTAGAATCTGCCCTTTTCCAAAAACAGAAAATAAAAGAAAACGTTTCGGATAAAGTTTAAAAATCTGACTGCCGGGTCCCACTGGTCAGCGTGTTACTTACCGAACCGGTACGCGCGAAGGGAAAAGAAAAAGAAAAACAGGGGGGCGGGGTGGAGGCGGGCCGGCACGGTGGACTCACCGGCGAGGTCTCCCGGCGGCTGCGGTGGCAGGGAGGGAGGGGAGAGGCTGCGGGGAGGCTTGGGGTGGTGCGGTTTCGGCCGTCGGCGTGCTCACGGGAGGCGGGGAGGCTTGGAGCAGCGGCGGCGTCGTCGACCGCGGCGGCCGAGCGGCGGTTGAAGACGAACACGACAGTACCGGCCACCAATCACCCCGGGGAGAGTGTCGTTGGGTTCATGGTGCTCTGGGGGACTGGTTGGCGGTCTTAATTGGACAGGGGTGGTCGTACGGCGGGGAATTTGGCCGGAGCTCGTGCGGCCAGGGCAAGCTCGTCGGCGGTGATGGAGGGCTCCTCGGGAAGCAATAGGCGAGGGGGAGGCTACTAGGAGGCGAGGGGGAGTGGTGCGAGGCTTGGTGGCTGCCCCTGGGGTCCTTTTATAGCCCTCCGAGGTGGGGGTCCGGACGGGGCTCGTGGCGAGGTGGCGGGACAAGGAGGGGGCCGGGGCAGGGTAGACGACGGACGGCACGTCGTCGGTGTAGCCGCGGGCAGGGCTGGACGACGGGGAATCCGCGAGTGCGGATAGGGACGGGTGGCGTGGCACTGGCGCGGGAGGGCGAGGGGTCCGGCCACTGGAGCGGGTCGACGGACATCTCGGCGACGGTGTAGCGGGCGGCGCGCCGTCGGTGTAGCTGCAGGGGAAAGCTGGACGACGGGATTCGCGGGGAGAGGATAAGATCGACGGCACGGGCGTGCAGTGCCGGCACTGGAGAGAAGGGTCCCGCGGCGGCACTGTGGGTGCGGCGCGTCGTGATGCTGGCGGCGGCGAGCTGGAGAGGGCGAGGTGGCGGGGCGCGGCTTCTGGAGGGTAGAGGGAGTGGAGGGGCAGCAGAGGGGCACGAGTGGAGCAGAGGGGGAGGCCACCGGCGGCGACCACAAAGTGGCGGCGCCGTCGGGCAGAGGCAGGCCAGCGGTGGCCACGCCACTGACCATGCCGTCATCGGCATGACGATGCCCTTGGCACCACAGGGCTTAAAACTGAAATCTAATCGCGTCACTTCATGCAGAATTTCAAAACCTACAACTTCCTAGTAATGTGTTTTTGCTGGTTTGAAACTTGGGTTAAGCAACAATTTCATCGAACACCTCTGGTCAAAATGAAAAACAGGTTGTGGGGCTTTAAATCAAAATATATTTGTCTAGGAAAAATCACAGAGGTAGATATTGGTTAGGAGCATCTACCCTAGGGTTTTTAGAATTTTTGGAAAATGTTTAGTAGGGTTTCCAAAAAGACAAGGTTTAGGCCAGAAAGTAAAACAGGGAAAAACTCAAATATTTTCTTTACAAGGTATGGAATATTTTTCCATATTTGGGTTTCATACTGGTTAGGGGTCCTTCATGAATTTTTGTAGAATTTTTGAAGGTGGTTTTGACATACATCCTTTGGAAAGCTAGGGTTTTGGGGATTTTTGGCAGAAAATAAATCAGGGAAAATGTCAACCCTTTTCTTAACAAGTCACCCAATATTTTTGCATAAAAAGGTTCTACTCTAGCTGGGGATCACTCTGGAATTTTTGGGGAATTTTTGAAGTCACCTTTGGCACACTTCCTTTGGAAGGCTAGGGTTTAGGCCCTTTTGCAACTAAAGAAAAGGTAAATATTTGGGAACCTTGGGGTTTTTGGGAAGGTAGGAGAAAATAGAGGGGAAAAGATCAGAGGGTCCAAATCCAAATCCAAATTTTGGTTTTGTCAAAGAAAATTTTATAGGGCCAAAATTCGGGATGTGACAACCTACTTCCTGCCTCTATGTTATTGCTCTTGATTATTTCTCGATTACAAGGACCCGGCTCCCACAACTCAGGAGCCGGCGACTTCTCTCTGGTGGCTAGGGTTTCTCTCTACTGGTTGAAGCTTATTCTCTAGAACTCGTCGATCTAAGGTCCAGGACCCTGCTTATAAAGGCTGCCAGGTCTCTGGACTTACAGCTTACACCGAGTCACACTAGAACACGGAGTCCTACTCTACGTCTTGGTCTTCCAAGTTAGACTCCGGGTTGTACTTGGACTCCTGCTTTGGACGAGCCTCTTTCTCCACACGGGCCTTGGTCGGCTTGTCTCCCGCCCAGCCCATGTGACTTGTCTCGTGACTCGGCGTTGGCCTTCTTGGTCTTGGCGGGTCTACTTTCCGGGTCCATGGGCCTACCTATAAAGTATCCTCCCATCGCTACCTCTACGTCGCCATCGACAAATTCACCAAGTGGCCTGAGGTGGAACCCGTGCGCACCATCCCGGCGAAATCGGCGGTAAAATTCATCAGGAGCCTGGTCTGCCGTTTCGGCGTGCCCAACCGCATCATCACCGACAACGGCTCACAATTCATCAGCGGCGCCTTCAAGTCCTACTGCGGCAGCATCGGTGCCCAAATCTGCTACGCCTCAGTGGCGCACCCACGAAGCAACGGGCAGGCCGAGCGAGCCAACGCCGAGGTGCTCAAGGGCCTCAAGACGAGAAGCTTCAACCGCCTCAAGGCCAGCGGCAAGCACTGGATCGATGAGCTCCCCTCGGTGCTCTGGTCCATCCGCACCACGCCAACGAAGCCAACTGGTGAGACGCCGTTCTCCCTCGTCTACGGCGCTGAAGCCGTCCTCCCCAGCGAGATCACTCATGGCTCTCCGCGAGTCCTGGCCTTCAAGGAGGCTGAGGTGGACGAACTCCGCAACGACGACCTGCTGCTGCTTGAAGGGCTCCGCCGAAATGCGGCCCTGAGAGCCGCAAGGTACCAGCAAGACCTCCGTCGCTACCACAGCCGCCACATCCGCCCGCGCACTCTCGAAGCAGGAGACCTTGTCCTAAGGAGAATCCTCTCCAGGGCAGGCCTCCACAAGCTCTCACCAATGTGGGAAGGCCCCTACAGAGTCGTGCACATCGCCAGGCCTGGCTCCGCGCGGCTCGAGACGGAGGACGGCATCCCTGTCGCCAACCCCTGGAACATCCAGCACCTGCGCAAGTTCTACCCCTGATCGCCCTCGGCGAGCAACCTTTTTTTTGCATCAAGGGAGAGCCACGCGCCATCATCCTCCACGAGGAAAAAACTTCGGGCTCCCCTCTCTACTATACGTTGCCGCGGGCCGTTCGAGAAGACTCCCAAGCCACCAAGCCTCGGCACGGTTACCTCTTCGGGCACCATGCCTTGGCGAGGTGGATCCCCATGCCGGTCATGGTGGAACGCAGGCTAAAAGCCACCCCCGCCTAGGGGCCCCCTGAGCTCTCTCTACATGCGTCTGCCCCGGGCACGCCCCTCGAGAGTCTCAGCCACAGCATGTGGACCCCATGCCTAGAGCATGGCGGATTTTTTGTGTTTCTGGCCACGCCAGTGTAATGAACCTATGTTTCAGGTCAATTTGAACCTTTGCGCATCGCGCCAGCATATGTTGTTGCTTCGGTAAGCTCTAGCGTTATTTGCTTTTCTCTCTCGCTCGTATGATCCCTCATGCGTATCTCACGAGCGGGGGCTAGCATGGTGCCATGCCACGGGAGCATCCCGGCAGCACCTAAAACCCAAGGGATCCGAGCTCTGAACTCGCGGGTCAGCTCTCATGCATGTCAACTCTCAAGGAGCTCTGAACTCATGGGTCAGCTCCTGCACACGTCAACTCAACAAGGATCACCAAAACCTTGGTGCCTGTTCTCCTCGCAAGACACGCATGAAGGAACCTACGAGCACCATAAGATTTCTAGCTATGTACTGCTTGTGGGTATGCCTATCTCTCCAAGTGCAGGAAAGCAGGCTCTCCAAGCCTCAGGCAACATCAAGGCAAAAAACATCTCGCCAGGGAACCAACACCCTCTCCAAGGCAGAATGCCTCGCTAAGCTAAGTACAAACACTTGGTCGAATTTCCTCTCGCTGGTTTTTGCCCCTCGAGTCTCTTTTCTCTCTCCTATGCGTCATGGGCTGCTTGCACGTCAAAGGGGGGCCCCAAGCATCGCGCTTCGAGGAGCTCTTACTTCTTGAGGCCTCACACACCCCCCGGCCTTGTGGAGCCGTGACTCTCACATACCGAAGCGGCGGTGGTGTAGCGCCAAGAGAGGGTCCTAAGACGTAGAGCGAAAAAGACATGAAGGGGAAAGACAAAAGCCACCCGAAGGACATTCACAAGCGCGTTCAAAAGCTTAAAGCAAGTATTTACAAAAGTTGTTACAACCAAAATACTAAGATAATGTGCCCCGTGCACGACCAGCTACAGGAAGGAGTTCAGGCCGTCGCGCCTCCTGAGGTGCCCGCTCCGTCCACGGCAGTTTCCGCCTCCAGGGCGCCTTCCTCACCGTCGCCTTCGTCTTCATCGACCAGGACTTGGTCGTACTTCCTGGCGAGCTCCTCAGCGGCCTCCCCCGCCTTGCTGCGGATCTCGACAGGCCCCATCACGGCCTCGAGGTTGAACGAGGGCCAGAGCTTCAGGAGGTTGCTGAAGACGTGGCTGGTGGCAAGGACGAGGAGATCGCGGCTCTCCGCCACAACGCGCTCGTCGAAGCGTTTCGAGACCTTTTCAAGCTCCCCGAGGAATTGCCCGAAGAAGTACGTGTGTGCGGCCTCGTCGTCGATTCCTCCGGAGGGAAAGTGGGGGACCTCAATCCTCATGTCGTCCCCGATGGCGTTCACGCGGCGGACCAGCTCGTGGAGCATGAGCTGGCGCTGGCATGTCATGGCCCGGTTGTGCTGCGCGGAGTCTTGCGCTTGCTCCGTGCGGTCCGTGCCCGGCCCCACCTGCTGCTGGAGGTCGCTCAAGTCCTCCTTCAGGGCAGCGATCTCTTTCTCCGCGCGAGTCAGCGCCTCCTTGGCGCGCTGGAGGCGAGAGGTCAATTCCCTCTCCGACTTCTCGAGCCCTTCGATCTGATGCAGGAACTCGTTGCGTTTCTTTGTGAAGCGCTCTTCCTGCATCTTGGCCTTGGCGTCATAGTCGTTGGCGAGGCTCTCGCGGATGCGCTCAACCCTGGCGTCGGCCTCCTCCTGGGTCCGTTTCTGCTTCAGCGCAAGGTCGGCGTTGGCCTTGTCGTGGCGCTCCTTGCGGGTGGCCTCGCTCCTGGCCACTGAGTTCTCGCGCTCCTGCAGCTGCCCCTCGCGGGCGTCTAGCAGCTCACGGAGCTCCTTCAGGCTAACCCTTGCGGCCTCAGACTCGGCGGCGAATTTTTGTTCGGCGGCCATTAGCTCTTGGTGCTTGGCGTCGGTCTCCGCCTCCAGCGTCTTCCGGGCGGCGTCCAGCTGGTCCATGACCTCAGCCGCCTCCCACTCGACACTGTCAGGGGTCTCCTTCGCGAAGCGCATCGCTTCTTCGCGTGCCGCCTGTGCCGTCGCGTCCTGCCGACGGCACGTCTCCACCCTCTCGTAAAGGAGGGCCCAGGCGTCAGCCAGCCTTGTCCGCTCCTCCTCCCGGGCGCGCTCCTCCTCAGCGTGTTGCACCTCCAGCTCGTCAAGCGCCCACCGTGCTTGGCCGAAGACAACCCTGTGGCGAGCCGCGCGAGGACGCGGCTCCTGCAGCGCCAAGGTCCCCGCGTCGCCGCAGGGCGCAAAGGCCTCGACACTCGTCGAAGCACCTGGGGCCTCCCGCCTCAGGCTCACGGCCGTTTCCGGTGCGGCCTGGGGGCTGGCACGGTTGCCTCCCTCGTTGCCCAAGGCCAGAGCCCTCTGGGGCCTGGGCGTCCTCTCACCCCCATCTCCGCCGCTCGGGGGCTCCAGGGGCGCCTCCACCTCCTGCTCTTCAGGGGCGCTTCCCGTCCTTTCCATGGTGGCTGCGTCTGCCGTGGCCTCGGGCGCATCCGCCCTCCTTGTGGGAGCCTCCTACGCCTCTGGAGGAGGCTCCATGACGATCTCTTCGTCCACGGCTTCCTCTTGCTCGCGGTGCTCAGCCGCAGGAGGAGTAGCAGCCCGAGTTGACGGGGGCGTCGCCAGCTCAATCACCTCCTCCTCGCGGTGCTCAACCGCGGGGGGAGAAGCAGCCCTAACTGGAGGCGTCGTCGCCCCCTCGACCACCACCACCTCCGCGCGGTGCTCACCCGCGGGAGGGACTGTCTCTTGCTGCGACTCGACAGCCACTTGCTGCGGCTCGTCAGTCGCCTGCCTCGGCTCGTCAGCCGATTGTCGCGGTTCATCAGCCGCTTGCCGCGGCTCGACGGCTGCCCGCTGCGGCTCAACGGCCACCGGCGCCTCCTCGGCGGCGCGGGCGATCTCCCCAAGCTTGCGGAGACGCCGCCTCTTTGGCGCCGCGGGTACGCTGAAGAAACACAAACAAGGCAAAGACCCTTCAGGGGGGAATTCTCAAAGAAAAATGCTGAAGGAAAAAAGAAGGGACAAGACTTACTCGTCGGCCGCTCGCCACACCCTCTTCTTCCCCTTGGGCGGCTGGAGGGTGCTTGCTCCGGCCGTTTCGGGAGGCGTCGTCGCCTCCTCGGGAGGAGCATCCCTCGAGGTAGTCCCGGCGTCCATGTCGTGAAGGGCCTTGGTGCGGGGCTCGTGGCGCCCTCTCCTGCTGCCGCCCTCCTCCTTTGTGGGGCGCTGAGAGCGAACCACGCGGAAGGCGTCCTCATCGCCGCTGGTGGAGATCTCCTGGAGGTCCACGCCAGGCGGCGCGTTCCTTGAGCCTGCGTCGCCCCCCGAGGGATCGGCACCTCTCGAAGCCTCGTCCTCGCTAGAGGAGTTGGCGACTCGGGAAGCCTCATCCTCGCCAGACTCTTCGTCCTCGTCCGGCTCCAGCGCGTCGCCCCCTGCTCCTGCTCTGTGGCCCATGGATTGCGGCGGGTCCCGACAAGCCTTGCGGGCCTGATGCCCCATTCATCGAAAAGGGGCAGGAGCTTGCGGGCTTCGCGCACGCTCTTCTCCACGTAGACGAACAACGGCAAGGCGTCGTCGTTGCTGGGGGACGGAATGGACGTTGAGGCGAAGAGAACCTTCATGATCTGCTTCAGCTCCCCCGGGGTGAGGTCATCGGCGCTGAGGCGCATCCTATCATCCGGGCCTGAGTAGGTCCACATTGGCTCTGAATGCCACTGGAGAGGAGCAATGCGGCGTGCGACGAAATCCATTGCCACTGTCGGAGAACTGTCCCAGGAACTGGGGTTGTCTCGAGAAGGATCGAGTAAGGGGCTAAACGCGGAATCAAACAACCCTCAACGCGCTCCGGCGACGGTGCTCGTCGGACTCGCTGTGGGACAGCACTGCAGAAAGGGAACACTCGGTACTTACCCAGGTTCAGGGCCCTCTTGTGGAGGTAAAACCCCTACGTCCTGCTTTGGTGTATTGCACTGCTTGGAGAGTTTACAGTACAAGGAGAGCTTGCCGAGCTCGAGGTGGATAACAATGGCTACTAGCTAGTCTTCAGATCTAGGGTTAGGGTCTACTGGAGCTGTACTCACCGAAGATCGAACCCTTTGCACGGGCGTGCCTCCCCTCCTTTTATAGGCGTATCGGACCTCTTCTGCCCAAACATTTGGGCGGGAAGGGTTTCCACACGGCGACGATGGAGGAGGCGCGGTGCACGATAAAGGTGAAGTCCACCATAAAGGTAAAACTCATGGACGCGGTCCACGGCAGAGGAACGGTGTCACCAAAGCTGAAAAAGGCCACCGACCAGCCGGACGGTGGGCTGGCGCTTGCTGAGGTGGGAGGTGACCCACGGTGATGTCGTCCTTGGAGCGTAGCTGTAGACGGTTCCCTTATCGCCAAAGAGGCAATACTCGTTGTCCGTTTTGCTTGGCTCCGCTTTGTTGACTGCTTTATACATGGAAACGGCAACTGCGGTGTCGTCGTCATCGCGCGTAGGCACGCGCGTCACTCTGCACATGGCGCAGAACCCATGTGCGCTCTGCCGCGGGGGCAGAGAAGGCTTCGCGAGGAAGGAGCTTCGCGAGGCGAAAAGCCTCGCCGAGCCCTCCGGCTAGGTCCTTAGCGGAACTGCAGGTGGCGTCGGAGACACCTTGTCGAGTTGCGATCCCTCGCCAAGGGAGAGAATCCTTGGCGAGGAGAAAAACCCTTCGCGAGGGGAAATCCTCGCAAAGCTCGCCAGGCTTGGAGAGCCTGGTCCTTAGCGAAAATTGTCCAAAGAACCTTGCGGGCCCTGGCAGGCCGGCCTGTGGTACCCTGGTTTCCACTGTGCCGACAGTAGCCCCCGGGCCCGCGACGGGCACGCCGAGGCCCATGGATGAAGGCGAAGCGTCAAGGGGCCAAAGATGCCTGACAGGGCCGCGACACGTGGAGCGCAGCGGTTGCACCCGCGGCCACGACCTCCTCGGCTCCAACGGGTGACGTGGCGGGGCCCGCCACGACTTGGGAGCCGGTCAATAAAGCCTGGGCGCGCGGTCGGCGCCCATCACTTCTCCCATAACTCCTCCGCACACTTCTCCCCACGCCTCCAATCTCTCCAGAGCGCTCCAACTCCAGAGTCCTCGTCTTCTTCTCCGGCGACCAATGGCGCCCAAGAGAGCAGCCACCGACCCGAAAGGCAAGGCCACGGTGCAGGCGGGCACGTCTGCGGCGATGGCGCGCGCCGCTGCCCTCGAGGGAGCACTGCCGCGGACGCGTGTCACCGCGGCGACGATAGCGACGGTGCGCCACCTGGCGGCGGCGAGAACCAATGAGCACGGCGCCACCGAAATGAGGCCGGCTGGCAGCAGGCTCACCGAGGCGTTCTACCCCATCTTCCTCCATACTCTCTACGCCGGCCTGGTGCCACCGTTCTCCGACTTCCTCCTGGCGATCTTGGAGGTGTACCAGATCCAGTTGCTTCATCTTCATCCCAACTCCATCCTCATCCTCGCCATCTTCGCCCACTTCTGCGAGGCCTACATCGGCATCCGCCCCTCGGTGGTGCTCTTCCGGAGCTTCTACTCCCTCCGGAGCACTGCCGAGGGCGAGCGGCTCGGGTGCGTCTCCTTCCGCATCGCCGACGCCAGGAGCGAGAACTACATCCCCATCGCCTGGTGCGGTGAGGACGCCATCACCAAGGTGACGAAGAAGGTGGATAAGTTCCGCGAGAAGTGGCTCTTCGTCGACGCCAAGGCCACACACCCTCTCCTGGAGGTGCCCGAGGGGCCCCCGAGGAAGTGGGCGCGCTGGGCGAGCACGGACTTCAGGGGCTCGAGGCTTGACGCGGTGTACGAGTGCATCCGTCGCATGCGCGAGGCAGGGGTCACCGGCCAGATGGTGGCAAAAGACTTCACCAGGCGCCGCATCGCCCCCCTCCAACTGGACGCCGAGCCGGTGTGGCAATACGACGGCAAGGGGGACACAATGCGTCTGAGCAGGGATGGCTTTGTGCCTGAGGTACTACGCCAGATCATGGGCGTCCTCTTCGCGACGTCGGAGGTCCCGTCCCACACCAAGGAGGCCGCCAAACCACTCATCTGCTTCGCCGAGGAAAGCATCGTGGAGCAGCGCGCGTGCATGCCCACGTTCGACGAGTGGGGAATTGTGCCCACGAGCACCGCGGGCCTCGCCCTAACCCGTGGGCGGCGGAGCCGGAGTACATGGACGAGCCTCCGGAGCCTGAGGAGGCCGAGGAGTCCGCCGAGGAAGAGGCCTCGAGAAGCGAGGACCCCCTCGGCGAGGACGAGGCTTCGAGGGGCACTGACCCCGTCGGTGAGGACATTGGCTCCTCAAGGAGTGTTCCTGCTGAGGTGGACCTCCAGGTGATCTCTTCCAGTGACGAGGAGGGCGCCTTCCGCGTCGTCCGCTCCCAGCGCGCCGAAGAGGAGGAGGAGACGAGCGGTGGCGGGAGAGGGCGCTGCGAGCCCCGCTCCAAGGCCGTCCATGATAGGAGGTCCGCAACCGCGAGAGGCACCCCTCACGCGGAGACAGGAGCGGCTCGGGAGGAGGCCGAAACAAGCAACACCCAACCGCCCAAGGCGAAGAAGAGGGTGTGGGTGATGGCCGGCGAGTAAGCCTCTGATTTTTCCCTTTTCCCTTAACATCTTGCTTCTGAGAAAACCCCCCTTGAAGGATCTTCAACTTGTCTTCCTTTCAGGCAGCCTGCGGAGCCAAAGAGTCGGCGGCTCCACAAGCTTGGAGAGACCGCCGGCGTCGTCGCGGAGACGCCGGAGGCCGACGAGCCACAGCAGGCAGCTGTCCCTCCAGCGGTCGAGCACCGCGCGGAGGTGGCGGTGGCTGAGGGGGCCACGCTGTCGCCGATTCGGGCGGCGACTCCTCCCGTGGTGGAGCACCGCGCGGAGGAGGTGACTGTAGAGGCGGCGCCATCGCCAACCAGGGCGGTGACCCCTCCCGTCCAGCAGGAGACGGAGGAGGAGAGGGTGGACGAGGACATCGTCGTTGAGCCGCCTCCAGAGGAGGAGGCTTCCTCGAGAAGGGCTGACGCGCCCGAGGCCGCGGCGGACGCGGTCATTGCAGAGGGGGCCGGAGGCGCCCCTGAGGCGCAGGAGGTGGAGGCACCGCCGGAGCCCACTGGCGCTGAAGCTGAGCGCGAGAGGGCGCCCAGCCCCTAGAGGGCAACCGAAGCGAGCGCCAAAGGAGGCGCCCCCACAAGCCCCCGGATTGCACCAGAGGCGGTCGCGGGTCCGAGGCAGGACCCGGGCGCCTCGACGAGGATCGAGGACTCTGCACCCAGCAGCAGTGCGGGGGCCTTGGCGCTGCAGGGTCGTGGCGCCAAGCAATTCGTCGCCGGGTCATCCTCAACCAGGCGCGGCGGGCACTCGACGGGCTGGAGGAGCAGCTCGCCGAAGAAGAAAACGCTCTGGCAGAGGAAAAGGCAAGGCTAAGCGAGGCCTGGGCCCTTCTCCACGATAGGGTGGAGGTGTGCCGCCGGTGGGACGCGGCGGCCCAGGCGGAGCGCCAAGAGGCCCTCCGCTTCGCCAAAGAGACCCGCGACAGCGTCAAGCGGGAGGCGCAGGAGGTGATGGAGGAGCTCGACGCCGCCAGGGAAGCGCTCGAGGTGGAAACCGCCTCCAAGCATGACGAGCTGGCGGCCGCGGAGCAGAAGTTTGCTGCCGACTCCGAGGTCGCCCGGGCCAGCCTGAAGGAGCTCCGCGAGCTGCTTGATGCCCGCGAGGGGCAGCTGGCGTCTCGCGAGGCAGAGCTGAAGCGGCGCGAGGAGGAGCTCTCCCTCCGCGAGAAGGAGCTGCACAGGCGCGAGGAGCAGGTCCAGCTGCTCGAGAAGGACCAGGCCACCCGCGAGGGGCAGCTGCAGGGGCGTGAGGGTCGGGTGGCCACCGACGAAGCCAACCTCACGGCGGAGCGGAAGAGGCTCCAAGAAGAGGCTGACCTCAAGGTCAAGCTCGTCCGCGAGGGCCTCGCCAAAGAGTATGACGAGAAGGCCGCGAAGCACGAGGACCGCTTCAAGACCAAGCGCAAGGAGTTCGAAAAGCGCATCAAGGAGCTCGAGCAGGAGGAGAAGCGGTTGACCTCTTGCCTCGAGGTCTCCCGGGAGGCCCAGGCTCGCGCGGAGGGGAACGCCTTCGCCCTGGAGAGGGACCTGGATGAGCTCCGGCAGCAGGTGGGGCCGGCCGCAGCTCTGGCGGAGCAAGCATGGGACCAGCGCGCGGTTGGCCGGTCTATGACGCGCCAGCGCCAGAGCATTCTCCAGAGCTTGGTGAGCCGTGTGCACGCGGTCGGGAATGATCTGAGGATCGATGTCCCCTCCTTCTCCGCAGAGACCGACGACGAAACCTCGTATTTGTACTTCTTCGAGCAGTTCCTCGGGAAGCTTGAAGGGGCCGCGGGGAGCTTTGACAAGCGCGTCGTGGAGGAGAGTCGCGACCTCCTTGTCGTCGCCATCACCAACATCTTCAGCAACCTCGTGAGGCTCCAGCTCTCACTTGATCTTGAGGACGTGATGGCGCCGCCGCACGCCATCAGCAACAAGGCGCGGGAGACCGCCACGCAGGCCGCCATCGCGTTTGCCAAGAAATGCGACCAAGTGGTGATCAAAGGCGATGACGGGGATGCCCTGGAAGAGACGGAAACCGCCGTGGACAAGGCAGGCACCTCAGGAGGCGCAACGGCTTGAGCTCCTTGCCTGCAGCTGGGCGTGCAGAGGGCACATTTATCTTAGCCATTTTGATTGTAAACTTTGTAAGAACTTGTCAAGTTATATTGGAGTGTGCTTGTGAATGTCCCTCGGGAAGCCTTTGTCTTTCCCCCTCATGTCTTTTTCGCTCTACGTCTAAGGATCCTCTCTTAGCGCTACACCACTGCCGCTTCGGTATGTGAGAGTCAGGGCTCCACAAGTCCGGGGGGTGCGTGAGGCCTCAAGAAGTAAGAGCTCCTCAAAGCGCGATGCTTGGGGCCCCCCTTCGACGTGCAAGCAGCCCATGAGGCGTAGGAGAGAGGAAAGAGACTCGAGGGGCAAAAACCAGCGAGAGGAAATTTGACCAAGTGTTTGTACTTAGCTTAGCGAGGCATTCTGCCTTGGAGAGGGTGTTGGTTGCCTGGCGAGATGTTTTTGCCTTGATGTTGCCTGAGGCTTGGAGAGCCTGCTTTCCTGCACTTGGAGAGATAGGCATACCCACAAGCAATAGATAGCTAGATAACTTGTGCTCGTAGGTTCCTTCATGTGTGTCTCACGAGGAGAACAAGCACCAAGGTTTTTGGTGATCCTTGGTGAGTTGACGTGCGCGGGAGCTGACCCATGAGTTCAGAGCTCCTTGGGAGTTGACATGCATGAGAGCTGACCCGCAAGTTCAGAGCTCGGATCCCTTGGGTTTGAGGCGCTGCCGGGATGCTCCCGTGGCATGGCACCATGCTAGCCCCCGCTCGTGAGATACACAGGAGGGATCGTACGAGCGAAAGAGAAAAGCAAGTAACGCTAGAGCTTACCGAAGCAACAACATATGCTGGCGCGATGCGCAAAGGTTCAAATTGACCTGAAATAGATGTTCATTACACTGGCGTGGCCAGAAGTTTTTCCTTCTTTGATGATGAAGTCTTGCTTCTCTGGCGCCTGGCGCCGCGCTTTTGCTTGACGGGGCGTGCGTTTGGACACACGGCTGAGTGGTGCTCGATCAGCTCCCTCGGTACTCCGGACATATCTGACGGTGTCCATGCGAACATGTCAGAGTTTGCCCTGAGGAAGGCGACGAGCGCGCTTTCCTATTTGGGAGGCAGGTTGGCGCCGATGGTGACGCTAGCCCCCGAGCCGTTTGCCTCCAGAGGCACTTGCTTTGTCGCGGCCTTCTCCTGAGAGAACAGCTGCTTCTTCTTCGCGGGGGGCCTTGGGAGGGGTTCCTCGTCCTCGTCAGCGGGTGACGCCACCGCGGCAGCCTTGTAGGCCGCTTGCGCAGCGTACAGGGCGTCCGAGACCACGCCGCGGATGACAATGGTGCCACCCGAGCCAGGGAGCTTGACGAGGTTGTAGGCGTGGTGGGTCACCGCCATGAATTTGGTGAGGGCGGGGTAGCCGAGTATGGCGTTGTAGGGCAGGCCGATGTGCGCGACGTCAAAGTCGATCAGCTCGGTGCGGTAGTTGGCCTGGGTGCCGAAAGTGACGGCGAGCCTCACCTGCCCCAAAGGGGTGGTAAGACCCTCTGTCACTCCCGAGAAGGGCCTGGTGGGCATGTGACGCTCGTAGGGCACCTGCAGCTTCTCGAATGTCTCGACGGAGATGACGTTGAGGCCGGCACCCCCATCAATGAGCGTCTTAGATACGGCGATGTTGTTGACGGTCGAGGTGGACTTGGGGTGGTCGCCGGAGTCGAAGGTAATGGGGCACTGGGACCACTTGAGGGGCCGGGAAGCCTCGACTCCAGGAAGGGCTGCCGCGACCTCGCGAGCGAGTTGCTTGAAGTGGCGGTTGGAGCGGGGGGCCTGAGCCCCGCCGAGGATGCAAGCGGCCCCGCGAGGCACCTGGTAGCCCTCATCAGCCTCGGCAGGCAAGTTGTCGTTCGCGGGCTGGGCGGCGTTGGCCTGGGGGTTCTGCTGGTAGTTGTCGTTGTAGTTGTTGTTCCAGCGTCGCCCCCCGCGGCCGCCGCGGCCTCCGCGGCCTCCGTTTGCCTCGCGAGCCTCGCGAGCCTCGCGAAGCCTCTTGAGGTCGTAGCAGTCCTCGGTGGCGTGAGAATGTATGTTGTGGTAGATGCAGAAGGGACGATCATCCTTCTTCTCAGTTCCTGCGGCTGGAGCGGCAGCTTGGCGAGGCTGATTGGCGTCGGGTTCTGCCGCGAGGACCGCAGTAGTCTTGCGCTTCTCGGAGGATTTCTTCTTCTTGGACCCCTCGGTGGGGTCCCCTGGCTCGTTCTTGACGAACAAGCGGCCCTCTTCAGCCTTGGCGCACTTGTCCGCCAAGTCGAAGAGCTTGACGACGGTGGTGATGTTGTCGTGGATGCCGAGCTTCTCGAGCATCCGCAAGTCTGTGACCCCAGCCTGGAAGGCCGAAATGACCTGTGCGTCGGTGGCGTTGGGGATCTTGTTGCGCACTTGGCTGATGCGCTGGATGTACTTGCGGACGGTCTCGCCGGGCTTCTGACGCACGGCGCGGAGGTCGTTGTAGGTGAGGCCGCGCTCGTACGTGCCCTTGAAGTTGGCGACGAAGCATCGGCAGAGCTCCTCCCAGGTGTTGATGGACTCGGCGGGGAGGTTGGTGAGCCATGAGGACGCGGAGTCCTTGAGGGCCATGGGGAACCAGTTGGCCATGACCTTGTCGTCGCCCCCGGCGGCCTGGATGGCCAGAGAGTAGAGCTGCAGGAGCTCCAGGGGGTTGTTCTTGCCGTCGTAGCGCGGGGGGAGGTCCGGCCTGAACTTGACCGGCCAGACGACGCGTCGGAGGCTGCGAGTGAACGCGGCCGTCGTACCGTAGGTGACCGTGCCGTTGGCGAGGGTGGCGCGGAGGTGGCGCCCAGCAGTGGCGACGTCCTGGACGGTGCGGTTGCGGCGTTCTTGCCCGCGCTCGATGCTTACGCGTGCGTCCTCAGGGGCTCGCTGCATGATTTGGCAGTCATGTGGCGACGACGCGTGCGATGCAGCGCGGCCGTCGCGAGGAGGAGCCCCCGTCGGAGCAGGCCGCGGTGGAACCGGCGGAGCTGGAGCGGGCGCGGGCTGACGAGGAGGCGCGGGAGGTGCGCCGTGCGCCACGTCCCCCACGAGCGCGGAAGGAACCAGGGAACGAGACGGTGCAGGCGCGGCGGCGCGAGCGGCGCCGATGAGTTCGGAGACGCGGTTGAGCCAGGCCTCCTGAGCCGCCGGCGTGGGGCGGTACTGCAGCAGCTCCTGCGCCATGAGGAGCGCAGTCGCCGGGCTGGGCGCAGGGCGGCCCAGCGAGGAGGCAGCACGGTCCCACGATGGGTGCAGGGAGGAGGCCTCCTCTTCGCTGAGGTCGTCCTTAGCGTGGTCGATGTCATCGTCATCCGGGTGCTCGACGCGGGGCTCGGGGTCGGCACGGCGCGCCGGAGCGGCGCTCCCGCACGGGCGGCCGCGCGGGTTGCCAGCAGGAGGAGCGGTGGCAGCGCTGGCCGTCCGGCGAGCGAGTCGTTCAGCGCGAGAAGGGCCGGCCATGGCCGCGTCGAGGTTGAAGATGCGCCTCAGCCCCCTACCTGGTGCGCTAGATGTCGGAGAACTGTCCCAGGAACTGGGGGTGTCTCGAGAAGGATCGAGTAAGGGGCTGAACGCAGAATCAAACAACCCTCAACGCGCTCCGGCGACGGTGCTCGTCGGACTCGCTGCGGGACAGCACTGCAGAAAGGGAACACTCGGTCTTACCCAGGTTCAGGGCCCTCTTGTGGAGGTAAAACCCCTACGTCCTGCTTTGGTGTATTGCACTGCTTGGAGAGTTTACAGTACAAGGAGAGCTTGCCGAGCTCGAGGTGGCTAACAATGGCTACTAGCTAGTCTTCAGATCTAGGGTTAGGGTCTACTGGAGCTGTACTCACCGAAGATCGAACCCTTTGCATGGGCGTGCCTCCCCTCCTTTTATAGGCGTATCGGACCTCTTCTGCCCAAACATTTGGGTGGGAAGGGTTTCCACACGGCGACGATGGAGGAGGCGCGGTGCACGATAAAGGCGAAGTCCACCATAAAGGTAAAACTCATGGACGCGGTCCACGGCAGAGGAACGGTGTCACCAAAGCTGAAAAAGGCCACCGACCAGCCGGACGGTGGGCTGGCGCTTGCTGAGGTGGGAGGTGACCCACGGTGACGTCGTCCTTGGAGCGTAGCTGCAGACGGTTCCCTTATCGCCAAAGAGGCAATACTCGTTGTCCGCTTTGCTTGGCTCCGCTTTGTTGACTGCTTTATACATGGAAACGGCAACTGCGGCGTCGTCGTCATCGCGCGTAGGCACGCGCGTCACTCTGCACATGGCGCAGAACCCATGTGCGCTCTGCCGCGGGGGCAGAGAAGGCTTCACGAGGAAGGAGCTTCGCGAGGCGAAAAGCCTCGCCGAGCCCTCCGGCTAGGTCCTTAGCGGAATTGTGGGTGGCGTCGGAGACACCTTGTCGAGTTGCGATCCCTCGCCAAGGGAGAGAATCCTTGGCGAGGAGAAAAACCCTTCGCGAGGGGAAAATCCTCGCGAAGCTCGCCAGGCTTGGAGAGCCTGGTCCTTAGCGAAAATTGTCCAAAGAACCTTGCGGGCCCTGGCAGGCCGGCCCGTGGTACCCTGGTTTCCACTGTGCCGACAGCCACCATCCGACCGGTGAGCCCGGCCTCGCGAAGCACCTGAATACGCTCGTATACCGCCTCAAGCTTAGGGCCCTCGAAGTCGCCGCTCGCCCAACGCGCCCACTTCCTCGGCGGCGCCACGGGTACCTCCAGGTTACGGTTCGAGGACTTGGTGCCAACAAAAAGCCATTTCTCGCGGAACTTCTCCACCTTCTTCGTCACCTCTGTGATGGCATTCTCACCCTGCCACGCGATGGGGATGTATTCTTCACTTCTGGCGGCGGCGATACGGAAGGAGACGCATCCAAGCCGCTCGTTCGACTTGGTGCTCCGGAGGGAGTAGAAGCTGTGGAAGAGGGCCACCGAAGGGTGGACACCGACGTACGCCTCGCAGAGGTAGGCGAAGATGGCGAGAATGAGCACAGAGTTGGGGTGGAGGTGAAGAAGTTGGATCCGGTACGCCTCAAGGATCCCCAGGAGGAAACTGGAGAAGGGAGGAACGAGGCCGGCGAAGAGTGTGTGAAAGAAGATGGGGTAGTACCCCGGGCCGACCTTGCTGCCGCCGGGCGCTATGCTAGTGGCACCGAGCTCGTGGGTGTTGGCGGCCACCAGATGCTGCACCTTGGAAATCGCCGCCGCATTGACGCGCGACGACGGCAGCGCCGCCGCAGACGTGGCACCCCGCGCCGCCGCCGCAGACGTGCCCGCCTGCATCGCGGCCTTGCCTTTCAAGTCGGCGTTGTTCCTCTTGGGCGCCATTGGTCGCCGGAGAAGAAGATGAGAACTCTGGAGTTGGAGCGCTCTAGAGAGATTGGAGGCGTGGGGAGAAGTGTGCGGAGGAGTTATGGGAGAAGTGATGGGCGCTGACCGCACGCCCAGGCTTTATTGACCAGCTCCCGAGTCGTGGCGGGCCCCGCCACGTCGCCCGTTGGAGCCGAGGAGGTCATGGCCGCGGGTGCAACCGCTGCGCTCCACGTGTCGCGGCCCTGTCAGGCATCTTTGGCCCCTCGACGCTTTGCCTTCGTCCATGGGCCTCGGCGTGCCCGTCGCGGGCCCGAGGGCTACTGTCGGCACAGTGGAAACCAAGGTACCACGGGCCGGCCTGCCAGGGCCCACGAGATTCTTTGGACAGTTTTCGCTAAGGACCAGGCTCTCCAAGCCTGGCGAGCTTCGCGAGGATTTTCCCCTCGCGAAGGGTTTTTCTCCTCGCCAAGGATTCCCTCCCTTGGCGAGGGATCGCAACTCGACAAGGTGTCTCCGATGCCACCCGCAATTCCGCTAAGGACCTAGCCGGAGGGCTCGGCGAGGCCTTTTCCCCTCGCGAAGCTCCTTCCTCGCGAAGCCATCTCTGCCCCCGCGGCAGAGCGCACATGGGTTATGCGCCATGTGCAGAGTGACGCGCGTGCCTACGCGCGATGATGACGACGCCGCATTTGCCGTTTCCATGTATAAAGCAGTCAACAAAGCGGAGCCAAGCAAAGCGAACAACGAGTATTGCCTCTTTGGCGATAAGGGAACCGTCTGCAGCTACGCTCCAAGGACGACGTCACCGTGGGTCACCTCCCACCTCAGCAAGCGCCAGCCCACCGTCCGGCTGGTCGGTGGCCTTTTTCAGCTTTGGTGACACCGTTCCTCTGCCGTGGACCGCGTCCATGAGTTTTACCTTTATGGTGGACTTCACCTTTATCGTGCACCGCGCCTCCTCCATGGTCGCCGTGTGGAAACCCTTCCCGCCCAAATGTTTGGGCAGAAGAGGTCCGATACGCCTATAAAAGGAGGGGAGGCACGCCCGTGCAAAGGGTTCGATCTTCGGTGAGTACAGCTCCAGTAGACCCTAACCCTAGATCTGAAGACTAGCTAGTGGCCATTGTTAGCCACCTCGAGCTCCGCAAGCTCTCCTTGTACTGTAAACTCTCCAAGCAGTGCAATACACCAAAGCAGGACGTAGGGGTTTTACCTCCACAAGAGGGCCCTGAACCTGGGTAGGACCGAGTGTTCCCTTTTTGCAGTGCTGTCCCGCAGCGAGTTCGACGAGCACCGTCGCCGGAGCGCGTTGAGGGTTGTTTGATTCCGCGTTCAGCCCCTTACTCGATCCTTCTCGAGACACCCCCAGTTCCTGGGACAGTTCTCTGACAACGAGATGAAACTAGATATGGGGATATCGACGATCGAATCTCGGGCAAATTAAATATCAGTGAGACAAAGGGAATCGTATACGAGATTAAGAATCTCCGGCATCGTGGTTCAATCGATAAGGAACTTCGTTGAATATGTAGGAGTCAATATGGGCATCCCGGTCCCGCTGTTGATTATTGATATGATCATGTTTGCATGTTCTCGAACCCGTAGGGTCACACACTTAACGCTCCGATGTAGCTAGGGTTAGCGATGAGATAATTGATGGTATGCACGAATGGTGATTCGGAGTCTCGGATAGGATCCTAGACGTCACGAGGAGTTCCGGAAGAGTCCGGAAGATTCATATATGGAAAGTGGTTTTCGGAGGTATCGGAAAAGTTCCGGGAATTTTTCGGCAGAGTACCGGAATATTCTAGAAGGTTCTAGAGGAGTCTAGAAGTGGGGCCCATAGGAGTATGGGGCCCACATGGAATAAAGGGGTGGTGCACTGGCCTCATGGGCCAGCCGCACCACCTGGCCACAAAGGGCCCATGCGGGCTAGGGCTGAAGCCCATAAGGGGGCCGGCCAACCCTAACCCTAGGGGGCTGGCTTGGGGGCTAAGCCACCCTTGGCCACCGGCCCTAGGAGGTTTTGGGGCGTGCCCCCCTTGCCCCCTCCACCTATAAAAGGAGGAGGGGTGCGGCACACAAAGGGCTGCCCCAATGAAAACCCTAGCCGCACCCCTCTTGCTCCTCCACCTCCTCCTCTTGCGCCACCCCTCCCGGAGGGCTGCCGCGAGTTACACCTCCTCCCTTGCTGCACCACCCCTAGCCGTAGGGCTGCTGCACCATCTCTCCCTCTCCTCTTGCTTGGCTTGGCGAAGCCCTGCTCGTGGAGACTACACCATCAATGCCACCACAACCGTCGTGGTGCCGAGATCCATCTAGCCATCTCCACCTTGCTTGCGGGATCAAGAAGGCGGAGATCTACATCGAGCCGTACGTGTGGATACCACGGAGGTGCTACCCCTTGTGGCACTTCGTCAGATTGTACTTCGAGGAAATACATCTCCTCGCGACTAGATGAGTCTAGTTGCGGGGATCGACTAGCCAACCCCTGCACCGACAAAACGCGTTTGTTGATCTTCAAGGGTAAGAGATTGGATCTCATCTTCGCTACCTCCATCTAGTAGATCTAGATCCTTGGGGTTTATTCCGTCTGTTGCGTAGGAAAATTTTTGTTTTCTATGCTGCAACCCCATCAACAGGAACGGTTGAAACAACATTTTCTAAACCCTAGTTGGTTGTGTGTGTTAGTTAACAATACTAGTGATTATCTAATGTGATGCTAAGTGCTGCAGGATTATTAACATAATTTTTACCCTGAGCATCAACCACCAAAAAGGAAGTTTTGGTAGAGTTATATAGTTGCAGGCCAATCTCAGGCCGGAGTCTCCAGCCTACCTGGGCCGGAGTCTCCGGGCCCTGTTTTGTTTCTGCCATGTGCCAATGTGTGGTGCGGTACTAGATGGGTCACTGGAGGCACCCCGGATGGTGCCCGGAGTTTCCGGGGTGGCCGGAGTCTCCGGCCTCTGGACCCCGGAGTCTCCGGTCTGTCTGCATCGAGCCCTTGAAGACACAAGTGTGGTGCGATACTGGATAGGCCACCGGAGGTATACCGGAAGGACCCCGGAGTCTCTGGTCCGGCCGGAGTCTCCGCCCCCAAGGAGACCGGAATCTCCGGTCGGGCCAGGAGACTCAAAGGTTCCGGTGTTGGGCGGAGTCTCCAGTTTACACCGGAGTCTCCGACCCTCTTACACCGGAGTCTCCGGTCCAAGTGAAGTCCAACGGGCAGATTTTTCAGAGGGGTATAAATACCCCTCCACCTACCTCCAGCCAGTGAGCTCGACCAGCATTTATGAACCCTAATTTCTCAGAGCTCAAATCAACTAAATCTCCCAATTCCTCCATCCAAACTCGTTGATCTTTGGAGGATTGAAGGAGAAGGCCCGGATCTACATCTTCACCAAGCCGTTCTTCATTTCCCCCTCATTCACTTGAGGGATTTCGTTTCTAGGGTTAGCATTGTGTTACCCTAGATTCTCTTGCTTACTACTTGTTGTAATTGTGATAGATTTGTTGATTTGGGAGCCCCCGATTAAGTTGTGGGTGTGTGCCCCAAGACCATTGTAAGGGCTCCGGATTCCACCTTGAAGGATTCCGATAGTGGAAGGTGAACCAAACCCTTGGGTGCGGTTCATCGGAGAATAGGGTGAGGCCTTTGTGGCATCTTGAGTAGGCCTCTTGTGGGGAGCTCACACCCCTCCAACGAGACGTACTCCCTTAACAAGGAGGAACTCGGGAATACATCCTTGTCTCCGCGTGCTTCTACTTTCGGTTATCACTATCCCTTAGTTGTCTTTTCTTGTATCGTGTTAATTGCCTAGTCGTAGTTGTTTTCTCATCATATAGGTAAATTCACCGTAGTTGCATATCTAAAGAATTTACCTTTGTCTCACGCCTAAAATCGAAAAAGTATTAAAATTTGGTGTAGCACCTATTCACCCCCTCTAGGTGCCCATACAATCCTTTCAATTGGTATCAGAGCCTTGGCTCATTATTTAGGCTTCACCGTCTAAGAGAGTATGGCACCCGAGAGTGGAGAGCCGGAGGCCACTATTAGCGGAGTCTCCATGGATGAATTCAAGAAATTGGAGGCATCCATGGGTGCTCAAATGGAAGAGTTGCGCACAATGATGGCACAACTCTTAAATGCTAATAAAGCCCCCGCACCTCCCTCTCTTGAGGTTAACGCTTCTGCCACTCAAGTTGAGGAGGGTGAAGGATCTAAAGAATATCTTCCTAAAATTGATGGTGGGAAGGCGGAGTACCATGGGGTTCCGTTTGTGTACTCCGTCGACCCACCTATCTTGCATCCTCATATAAACAATAGGGCTGATCCACCTAGGCTTAATTCATCTTGTTTTTCTAATTGGCAATTTCGTATGAGATCTTATGTCAAGAGCGCTTCGATCGAGCTATGGAGAATCATTGAGGTTGGATTCAAAGCCGTCGACCCAAACAACATGACAAGAAGAGAGGTTGTGGATTGCCAACTCAATGACTTGGCTCTCAACACGATTCAAACCGTCATGGGAGAAAAGCACATGACTCACATCGAACTTGCCACCACCGCCAAAGAAGCTTGGGAGACTCTCACCGAAGAGTTTGTTGGCAATGAGAGCATGAAGAGGAATAGATTTGAAGCCTTGAGTAACCAAGCCAAGGGATTTTTCATGGTAGATGGTGAAGACCATGAATACATGTATCAAAGGCTCAAACCATTGCCACTCAATTTAGAGCTCTTGGAGCAACCTATGTGGATGATATATGCTTGGATCAAGAGGAAGTATGTGAGTGCTCTCATGCCTTTCGAGCCCACCGACTTGAAGAGTCTCCAAGGAAGACACAACTATCACCTCATGTCATCTAATGAAGTCATGCAAGAGATGGCAGCATTCAAGGTGGCCGCCAAGAATGACGAAGACGCTCGTGCCCGGGCCATTGGAATGCACAAAGGAACTTCGCTTGCTTTGAAGGACAAGGTTGTGGTGCAAGATGAAGATGATGAGACTCAATGAAGATGTGTCACATTGGCATCCCAAAGATCTTGAAGATACTCTCAAGGACTATTCAGCTCTCACATCTAAAGCCTTTTGGAAGAGTCCGTCCAAGGCAAAGGAACTTGTTAACAAGTCAAGTGGAAGGAAGGAGGGTGGCCAAAGGGTTCGTTCTTGCTACAATTGCCAAGATCAATATCACTTTGTGGCCGAATGTCCGTTTGAGAATCGTGAACATCATGGAGGGAAGCTTGTTCGCAAGGACAAGTCAAAGATCACTCACAAGAAACCATTCTTCAAGAAGAATGCCATCAACAAGAAGCCTCCAAGAATTGTGTTGCTTGCACAAGAAGAGTACTCATCCAGGGAAGAAGAAGGAACCACAAGTGGAGTTGCCGCCATTGCCATAGCATCTTCATCATCTCCTTCCCTCTTTGAATCCCCCAATGAGAATGTCTCCATCTCCTCCGCAAGATGTCTCATGGCCAAGACCGACGAGGTATCATCCCCTTCATCTCCTAAGACTATGAGTAATATGGATGATGCTACTAGTCTTAAAGTTAAAGAGGAAATAGTTGCTTTCGATCATTTTATAACTAACTTGCAAGGTGAAACCAAGAAGCATGTTGAGGATCTTATGAGTCAATATGGTGAAGCTCAAGAGATGCTTGAGATCAAGGGCAAGATTGAAAGAGAGGATGCTATAGAAACTGCATCCTTGAAAGACAATCTCGAAGAAGAGCATGAGCTTAGGGTTTCTCTTGAGGAACAACTAGATTCTATAGAAGAGTCAAATGATTTAATTGTTGCTAAACTCATTAAAGAACGTGACCATGCAATTGCTAAATACAAAGCATGTAAGAAAGAAAAGGTCGAGCTTGGTGTTGGTCATTCTAGACTAACCGAGGAGCTAGAGAAACTTTCCATGGCTCACAAGGCATCGGAGAGTGAACACTCTACCCTCACCAAGTCGTATGAACAACTTCAAGATCAACCGTCTAAAGTGATGTGCCTAGTTCCTCCACTCATATTACTTGTGATCATGAAAATATCATTGAGGAAAATGCTAGGTTGAAGATCAATCTTGCTAAGCCCATCTCCCTAGGTAAGAAACCTTTTGTTACTCCACAAAAAGGGAGAGTTGGTGTCGGGTATGTTGAGGAGGAAAAGAAGAAGAAGACCTTCATGAAAGATGCAAGGGCTCCTCTAGCAAAGAAGATCCCTCAAGCCAAGAAGGTCAACATTGCTAGTGGTGGTGCCACAAGGGGCAAAACCACTAGTGATGACTTTGCGGGAAAATCTAACCCCCACTACATTTTATATGTTGATTATTATGGGGATATCTATGCTAAGTTTGTTGGTCCTAGAAATGTTCCTATTGCTCATTCTATTTGGGTTCCTAAGACCCTTGTTGCTAACCAAAGAGGACCCATTGCAAAATGGGGACCTAAATCAAAGCAATGATTTCTTGTAGAACTATGCTTCCGGTGGGTCAAAATGGGTGCTTGATAGTGGATGCACAAAACATATGACCGGAAGCAAGGAGATAATGACGGAGATAAGACCAAATCTAAATGAAGCAACCGTCACTTTTGGAGATTGATCAAAATCCGAGGTATTGGGTTTTGGCAAGGTGGTAATCGCTAGGGATATCACCCTAGTGAATGTCATGCTTGTCAAATCCCTTGGTTATAATTTACTTTTTCATTCGTGCTCTTAATAAGATGGGCTTCGCCGTCTTTCTTATATTGATGTTGTGGTACTCTTGTGGAGCAAGACTTAAAGGTCGCTTTCGTTGGGTACGTTGAAGATGATTTGTTTGTGGTTGACTTTTCGGGGAAAACCACTTCAAATTCGATGTGCCTTTTCGGAAAGGCTGACACGGGTTGGTTGTGGCATCGCTGCTTGGCCCATGTCAACATGAGGACTTTGCAAAGTCTTCACAAGGGTGGCCACATTCTCGGACTAAAAGAAAATGTCTCTTTTGCCAAAGATCGTGTTTGTAGGGCATGTGTTGAAGGAAAGATGCATGATTCTCCCCATCCTAGCAAGACTATTATTTCATCCAAGAGGATCTTGGGGCTCCTCCATGTGGATCTTTTTGGTGCCGTTCCCGAAGCTAGTCTTGGTGGGAAGAATTATTGCTTGGTGATTGTTGATGACTATTCAAGATTCACTTGGGTTTATTTCTTCAAGTCAAAGAGTGAGACCCAACAAACCTTCATCGACTTATCCATTGAAGTGCAACGTCAACACAATGTCCCCATATTGGCAATTAGAAGTGACAATGGCTCCTCAATAACTACACCCTCAATGAATTTCTTAGTGAAGAGGGTATTCGTCATCAATATTCCGCAACTTATACCCCTTAATAAAATGGTGTAGCCGAGAGGAAGAACCGGACTCTTATGGATATGGCAAGGTCCATGTTAGCGGAGTTTAAGACTCTGTTGAGTTTTTGGACGGAGGCCATATCTACGGCATGTCACTCATCCAACCGGCCCTACTTCCGCAAAGGTTTGAACACGACACCATATGAGATTCTCACCGGCAACAAGCTCAACATCTCCTACTTCCGTGTTTTCGGTTGTAAGTGTTTCTATTTGATCAAAGGTTGTTGCTTAACTAAATTCGAATATAAATCTCTAGAGGGTATCTTTGTTGGTTACGGTGCCGAATCCCACACTTATAGAATCTATGATAAAGCCACACGACATATCATAGAATCTTGTAGTGTGATGTTCGAGGAGAATGACGGCTCCCAAGTGGTGCAATTTCATGTTTCCGATGTAGATGATGAAATTACTCAAGAAGCCATAAGAAGAATGGGTGTGGGATTTTACCATCCCATTGAGGAAATCCTTGTGGTGGATCGAGAAGGACAATGCTCTACTAAAGTGGAGCCCTCATCTTCATCAGAATTACAAGCAACTGCTGCTGGAGCCAATGGTGCACCTGGCCAAAGACAAGCTCAAGACCCTCAACATTCTGATCAGAATCATGTCGGCAGACCGGAGACTCCGGTCATATTCACCGGAGATTCCGGTGGGCCGGAGATTCCGGTGCCCCATGCCGGAGACTCCGGTCTACTTCAAGCTGAAGGGAGCGCTGGTCAGGATCTTGGTCCATCTTTCTCTTCCAGTGATGATGCTATGCATTCTGAGGACCAAGGTCAACACTTCAGTCAAGACGGGGACACAAATCATCAAGATGATCAAGTGATACCTCCAAGATGCAATGAGGATATCGAAGCTCGTCATCGAGCTAGAGTTGCTAGAACCATGGAACTTCATGAGCATACTCTTGAGAAGGTGATTGGTGATGTGAGAGGCAAGGTGTCCACCCGGAGGCAATTGGCAAACTTTAGTGATCATCAAGCTCACATTGCCATGGTGGAACCGAAGAAAGTGTCCGAAGCTCTTGAAGATCCGGATTGGTTGGAAGCCATGCATGAAGAGCTCAACAATTTCGAGCGCAATAAAGTTTGGAAGTTAGTTGAGAAGCCAAAGGAGTGCCGCAATGTTATTGGCACAAAATGGATTTTCAAGAACAAGCAAGATGAACATGGCATGGTTGTGAGGAACAAGGCTAGATTGGTGGCTCAAGGGTACTCTCAAGTTGAAGGCATTGATTTTGGAGAGAGCTATGCTCCCGTGGCTCGCCTTGAGTCCATCCGTATCCTTCTTGCTTATGCATCCCGTTATAACTTTAAATTGCAACAAATGGATGTTAAAAGTGCCTTTCTCAATGGTCCCTTAAAGGAGTTGGTGTTCATTAAGCAACCCCCGGGATTCGAGGACCTCAACTTCCCTAACCATGTCTACAAGCTTGATAAGGCGCTCTATGGACTTAAACAAGCCCCACGTGCGTGGTATGAGCACCTTAGAGAGTTATTGTTAGACCGTGGATTTGAAGTTGGGCAAATTGATCCCACTCTTTTTACTAAGAGGGTTAAAGGGGAGCTTTTCATATGCCAACTATATGTTGATGATATTATCTTTGGCTCATCTAACAAAGCTTTTAATGATGAATTTTCAAAGCTTATGACCGATAGGTTTGAGATGTCCATGATGGGTGAGTTGAAGTTCTTCCTTGGATTTGAGATCAAGCAATTGAGAGGAGGGACTTTCATTAGCCAAGCAAAGTATATTCAAGACATGCTCAAGAGGTTTAATATGGCGGATGCTAAGGAGAAGAAGACTCCTATGGATACCAAATGCCATCTACAACTTAACCCAAAGGGTATAGATGTGGATCAAAAGCTCTACCGCTCCATGATTGGTTCGTTGCTTTACCTTTGTGCATCTAGACCTGATATTGTGTTGAGTGTAGGTGTGTGTGCAAGGTATCAAGCGGCTCCTAAGGAAAGCTACATGTTGGCGGTCAAGAGAATCCTACGATATTTGATTCATACCCCAAGGTTTGGTTTGTGGTACCCAAGGGATTCAACTTTCACTCTTAGTGGGTACACGGATTCGGATTGGGCCGGTGATCAAGATGATAGGAAATCAACTTCCGGGGCTTGCCAATTTCTTGGTAGGTCCTTGGTGAGTTGGTCTTCTAAGAAGCAAAATTGCATCTCTCTCTCCACCGCCGAAGCCGAGTATGTGGCCGCCGCTAGTGCATGCACTCAATTGTTATGGATGAGGCAAACTTTAAAGGAATACGGTGTCAATTGTGACAAAGTGCCTCTTTTGTGTGACAATGAGAGTGCTATCAAGATCGCCTACAACCCGGTGCAACATTCAAGAACCAAGCATATTGAGATTCGTCATCACTTCATTCGGGATCATGTTGCCCGTGGAGACATTGAGCTAGCATATGTGCCAACCAAAGACCAACTTGCCGATATATTCACGAAGCCACTTGATGAAGCAAGATTCACTTATTTGAGGAATGAGCTAAATATCGTGGATTCAAGGAGCTTGGCTTGACCATCTTGCACACACATCTATAGGTTGACTATATATTTGGTTTAGGTGTAGGCATGAACTTAGGGGGAGTGTTGTCCTAATAAATTGGGCTCTCCCTCCCCCCAATATGCCTAAAGTAAAAAATCATTTGTCTCTAACTTCAATTCATGAATTGTGAGCTTCAATGACGAGTATTGGTTATGAACCCAAGATATATCTTCGCGGTGTCATGCCATAAACTCTTACATGGTGGCCTAGGCCACCGACCTCTTCCTTATGAAGAGTTGGTTTGTTTGGTGTTTTATTGGTCTTTATTGCAAATCTTTTTGTTCTTATGGGAAACTCACTCAATCTTGGCATTTATTGAATTTGTTTCTTGCAAGTTGAGTGTCAATTACCATCCCAGTTTGTGAAATCTATCCCAAGCCCCATCTTGCCCCAAAACTTGCCTCTTGCCACATACATGTCCAACACCATATATTGCATTTCTGAGCAGTGGGGGCCGGAGACTCCGGTGTGTAACACCGGAGACTCCGGTCTGACCTAAGTCTCCGCCCTAAGCCACGGAGACTCCAGTTACACCGGAGACTCTGGTGTGCTTAGGCCGGATACTCCGATCTCGGCTGTTTCTAGGGGATCTAAAGGGGTTCGGGGTGGGGAGTTGCTGCACAACTCTCCTTCCACCCCCGACTCCAAACAACACCCCTACCGCCGCCCCTGCCTGGAGGTGCCCTCCGACCGCCCCCCAGCCGTTGGAGTCCACCGTGCCACCGGCCCCCTCCACCTCTCCAACACCGGGGACCCTTCTCCCCATTGTTGGTCTCCACCATGAAGGGCCAAGGTATCCTCCTCTCTCCTTCTCCCTAGGTTTCCCTAGTTGATGGATTGAGGGTTGTACTCCTGTTCCTTTTGGCGTAGAATCCTTTAGCTGGCATTTTTTCATCTAGATGTAACAATTTTAGAGTCTTTAGCAACAATTTTTGACCTAACCCTAGGTTTCCAGCCTCAGGGCCGGAGACTCCGGTCTGTCAAAGACCGGAGACTCCGGTGTGGCCGGAATCTCCGGTCCCTGAGACCGGAAACTCTGGTGTAGATCAATTATTGGTGCTTTCGACTCTCCAATTGCTGCTTCTTTTTCCTCTCCTGGACATGTATGCTTATCCCCTTGCTATCCTCTATCTCCTTTTTTCACAGATAATAGGAGGTACAAGTCCACCGCTCACAACCCCAATAAACCATCTCGGAAAGAAAAAGAGGCTCTCAGGCCTATTTGGACGAGACAGAGGATGGTCGTCGTGTTCAGCGTGACAGAGGTGCTGCTTCTAGAGAGGCTGCACAAAAAAAGGCTGAAGCTGCATTTCTTGAAAATGAGAAGGCTAAGTAGGCACGATATGAGAACATTTCCTCAGTGCGTGACTTGGGCAAGATAGATTTTCGGTGTATGAGGGAGCAACAGTTCTTTGACATGCCTCAAGACTCCAACAATCTGCTCTTTTGGAGGAAAGAACAAGAACTTGTGATGAAGGAGATTTATGCAAAGTTGTCCACAACCAAGGCCGTTTGTGAGCAAAAGGTGCTCAATCTCACCTCATTAAGCACTAAGCCATACTTTCAAGAGGCCGTATGGATTGCACAGAAGCTTGGGCTTGAGAAGCTCATGTCCATTCAACAACACTTTGATATCAAGATTGTGCATCAATTCTTTTCCACCATTCAGTTTGGGAAGGATGCCGATGTCACTTTGACGTGGATGACCGGGCCTATCCGGTGCAAGTCCACTATGACACGCTTTGGTGAGTTGCTTGGGTATGAGTTTCGCAATGGTGAGGAGTCCAAAGGGAGGATAATGCATGTGGAGGGCCTTCACTATGAGAAGGGTCGATTGGCTCCTCTCTATCTCAACAAGGCCTCCGTTGGTACAAACAAGGACTTGCTACCCACCTTCAACATCCATCTTCGCATGTTTCGGTATAATATTGCACCTCAAGTCGGAAATTTAGATGCTATTCGTGGTGGGTTGATAAATCTTCTCCGCCAATCCTATGATATTCTCAATGCCGGTGTGAATTGCCAAAGGTTTGAAATTGATGTCATGGATTTCATCAAGTGTGAGCTTCATTGGGCCGTCCATGAGAAGAAGACTCCTATTTATGCACAGTATGTGATGAAGCTTATTCTTGACCAAGTACCTTCTCTTAATCAAGAGCACTTCACATTGCACAAGACTGACACTCTCCAAATTCTCAAGCATGACAAGCCTTCTTCCTCAAGTGCTCCTTCACGGGTCCCTTTTGCTTCTAGTGAAGAAGAAGAAGAAGATGTGGCACCCGTACCAAGGAGAAGTAAGAATGCCGACCCTCCCTCATGGATTATCAAGGGCAAGGAGAATGTGGCCAAGGAGATGAAGAAGCTCACTTGGTTCGAAAGGGTGATGATTCACATGAATGTGTGCCTTCACAAGGAAAACCACCAAGCCTACAAGGAAAGGAATTTGATTATCTCTAATCAACACAAGTTGTACAAGGAGTTGGAGAAGAAGAGGGACAAGACTCCTCCTCCATTGGTTGAAGACAATCCACCGGAGGAATCATCCGGGAGTGAGAAGACCGTGAGCTATGACCGGTGGCATACCAAGCAATTCCCGTGGGCTGATTTTGACTTTGAGGATGTGTCTTCTATGCCTTCTTCCTCGCGCAACACCGGCAAGGCACCTATGGGTGAGAAGGAGATTGAATATGATGATGATGACGAGGCTAGTGGTTCGGAGTATGACGATGATGACGATGGTGATGATGATGGAGATGCCACCGAGGAGGACTCCGAGTGATTTTATGGGTCCCATTAGCATCGCTTTTCTTCCTTTTTTGTGTCTCGATGCCAAAGGGGGAGAAAAGTTCTAGTAGGTTATCCGTGGGATTTGCATGGGTCGGGCACAAGCATTTGCTTTTACCATTTCTTGAAAGCTTGTGTCCCTTTATCTTTAGCTTGTTGAACCTTATGTGCTATGTGCGTTGAACTATATTTGCTATCTTTATGTGAAATGTGGATCTTGGTGCCTTTGTTATTTCTTGAGGAGACATGGTGTCGGATATTATCTATGGTTGAGATATTTGTGGGGTGAGATATGCATTGGAATCATCTATTTACCCTTATGCACAAGGTATGATTGTTATCACAAACCTCAACCCATATAATGTCATGTCTCTTTGTTTTGCAAATGAAGTTCTTGTCTATATATCATGTCATATTTCTTTGTGGTATCCTATTCCTATATGTGTGCTTCCCTTTATATGCAACTTGTTGATATGCACACATTTAGGGGGAGGTGCCATTTTTTACATGATATGATCTATTTGTTTGCAAATCCTAGTGTTGTCATCTAACACCAAAAAGGGGGAGATTGAAAGAGCATTTTCTAAACCCTAGTTGGTTTTGTGTGTTAGTTAACAACACTAGTTATTATCTAATGTGATTCTAAGTGTTGTAGGATTATTGACATAATTTTTACCCTGAGCATCAACCACCAAAAAGGAAGTTTTGGTAGAGTTATATAGTTGCAGGCCAATCTCAGGCCGGAGTCTCCAGCCTACCTGGGCCGGAGTCTCCGGGCCCTGTTTTGTTTCTGCCATGTGCCAATGTGTGGTGCGGTACTAGATGGGTCACTGGAGGCACCCCGGATGGTGCCCAGAGTTTCCGGGGTGGCCGGAGTCTCCGGCCTCTAGACCCCGGAGTCTCCGGTCTGTCTGCATCGAGCCCTTGAAGACACAAGTGTGGTGCGGTACTGGATAGGCAACCGGAGGTATACCGGAAGGACCCCGGAGTCTCTGGTCCGGCCGGAGTCTCCGCCCCCAAGGAGACTGGAATCTCCGGTCTGGCCAGGAGACTCAAAGGTTTCGGTGTTGGGCGGAGTCTCCGGTTTACACCGGAGTCTCCGGTCCAAGTGAAGTCCAACGGGCAGATTTTTTAGAGGGGTATAAATACCCCTCCACCTACCTCCAGCCAGTGAGCTCGACCAACATTTATGAACCCTAATTTCTCAGAGCTCAAATCAACTAAATCTCCCAATTCCTCCATCCAAACTCGTTGATCTTTGGAGGATTGAAGGAGAAGGCCCGAATCTACATCTTCACCAAGCCGTTCTTCATTTCCCCCTCATCCACTTGAGGGATTTCGTTTCTAGAGTTAGCATTGTGTTACCCTAGATTCTCTTGCTTACTACTTGTTGTAATTGTGATAGATTTATTGATTTGGGAGCCCCCGATTAAGTTGTGGGTGTGTGCCCCAAGAACGTTGTAAGGGCTCCGGATTCCACCTTGAAGGATTCCGATAGTGGAAGGTGAACCAAACCCTTGGGTGCGGTTCATCGGAGAATAGGGTGAGGCCTTTGTGGCATCTTGAGTAGGCCTCTTGTGGCGAGCTCACACCCCTCAATGAGATGTACTCCCTGAACAAGGAGGAACTCGGGAATACATCCTTGTCTCCACGTGCTTCTACTTTCGGTTATCTCTATTCCTTAGTTGTCTTTACTTGTTTCGTGTTAATTGCCTAGTCGTAGTTGTTTGCTCATCATATAGGTAAATTCACCGTAGTTGCATATCTAGAGAATTTACCTTTGTGTCAAGCCTAAAATCGAAAAAGTATTAAAATTTGGTGTAGCACCTATTCACCCCCCTCTAGGTGCCCATACGATCCTTTCAACGGTTAAGGCTAGAGATGTGCTGTTGCCACTAGGGAGAAAACAGCGGTGTGATTTCCTCATGTTATTTACATTGCTTACATTATGCACTTTGCTTATTGCAATGATCTGTTGCTTGCAACTTAATACATTTGGGTGACTTGCTAGATAGCGATCCCGGAGTGGATTATTAGTCATCGATGCAGTTGGATAATGGTCTATGTATTTAGACGTAATGCCCATATTAGGTGAAACGGTGAACTATATTGTTTTATGATAGCATTGCTATGCGCCCACAATTCTGTCAATTGCCATGCTGTAATTTGTTTACCCGTCATGTATATCTTTTGGAGAGACACCTCTAGTGAACTGTGGACCCCGGTCCTATTTTCCTACATTGCTTACAACCGTTTTAATAGCTTTTCATCATCATTTACTTGCTGGTCATATTTCACTCTCTTCATATTTTACACTTGCACATTTAATTCTTTGTGTTCGGCAAGCCGGAGAGATTGACAACCTCTCTGTTTTCGCTGGGGCAAAGTACTTGTTTGTGATTGTGTGCAGGTCCGCGTTGATCTACAAGCGCTAGAGTAGATTGACACCTCGCTAAGCCTTCTCCAAATCCGACTGGATCTGACAACCTTGGTTTTGTAATCAAGATAAAACTGCCCCTTTGCTGCATCATACCTTCCTCTTGGGGTCTCCCAACGAATGTGTGATCCACGCCATCAGGCGGCGGCTTCGGGTCGAGTTCGTGGAAAATAATCACCGCCTCATCAAAATTAGGTTAATTAGGTATTTATGGGCGTCGAGGGGGGGCCGAGGTGCCCTAGGGGGTAGGGGCGGGTCCCACCCGCGTGTCCTGGTGGGGCCGCGGCCAGGGGTCGCCCTGGCCCCTAGGTGGCCCCTCTGGCTCCCCATTGGTTCATGTCTTCATTTTGACGAATAAAAATTCCCCGTAAATTTTCGTGCAATTCCGAGAATATTTCCAGAAGTGGATTTTTTGAAATAGAAAACAGCAAAAACAAGGAACTAGCACTGGGCATCTTGTTAATAGGTTAGTCCAATAAAATGCCTAAAAATGATATAATAAGATGATAAAAACATGTGACAATGGCACAAAACAAGCATGGATCAATAAAAACTTATAGATGCGTTTGACACGTATCAGTATGCCATGTCATCCCCTTATTGGGCCCGGGAAGTGGAGTTGGAGTACGAGGGTCGGCTTCACAGCTTCTTCACCACCACAGATGACTGCTCGCGGTATGCCGAGTGGTTCTCATCAGAAGAACTCTGATGAGATGTACGTGCGACAGTGGGGCGAAGTGGACAACCCAACACTAGAAGGGGAAGATGACGAGTAGGAGTTTGGGGACGAGGCCAGGCAGTAGTCCGACATGCAAGGGACAACCGAAACGTCCCTGACAGGGCCTCCACTGCAGTCACCTCCACCTCGAGCTGCGTCAGTCATCGGCATTTACTCCGACTAGTCCAGCAACATCCAAGTTTCTGAAGGAAAGAGCAGAGCCGCTAGATTTAGAGTTTAGTTTAAATTTCATTTCAATTTGTAAAATACATCTAAATTTGAATAAAAACTCACTAGTTTTGGTTTAAATTATTGTTTTAAGCCTTAAAAAAACTATTGGGGTCACCGTTTGGGGCACCCTGCCCTAATAAGACGACAACATGTGTCACCGCTCTCAATAACGACCATCCGACATAATTATCGGACCACCTTATTGTAACGCCCCGGGATCGGCACTATGCAGATTTGAGCGATTCCGCCAAATCCGCATAATAATGATCCTAGGACGCCCACCAGGCATAACGTGCACGTCGCAACACACACGTTATGCGGGTGGAATTGTGATGATCCTTACAATAGTTCACGATGGAACTCACAAAACAACATTTATATACAACGACTCACCGAGTCAAGAGTACAAAGATAAAATACAAAGATCCAAATAACAACGGAAGCGAAATAGTATCCGAGTACGGATAAGAATACAAATGGGACTAAGAGTCCTGAAGATAAACGATGGCACCATAACCCTGCCCAGGCCAAGCCGGAGGGATTCCCAAGCTAACATCGTCAGACTTCAAACCTGTCGGCTGCATTGGAATAGCAGCCCCGAAGGGGTCAGTACTAGTAGAAGTACTGGCAAGGAATACTCACAAGATATCAAAACTTGAATTCCGGGGAAAAGGGTTAGCGATTGAGGCGGCGGCAAGCAGCACTAACAACTTATAGAGACACGCTACAACTTGCGCCTACTTAGAATAAGGAAAGAGAGCGCAGACTCGTAGAACCTATTCAACTCACCAAACAATACCCGCCCTAAGACAACTCCATCGTATCAGGAACCCACGAGGAAGAAGTCCGGGCACTCACACGTTGATCAAGTTTTAATCAGATTATTATTTGAATATGGCTATTTACTAGTCAATTTAGCTATTTATGATATACGGTGATGTCTATGATCTTTTTAGCCAGCACATTACCCAAGTCGTCCATAACCGCGGACTCGGCTTTTCGAAAAGATTTAACCCTGCAGGGGTGCCCAAATGTAACCATACACGTTCGATCAACCACACGCCACAAAGGCATTTAGGTATCTCAACACGACCTTCCCCATCACTACTACATTGGATAGAGAGCCACCTATCTGAGACTGATCCACGTGGGGAGCCCGGCCGAAACTCCTTTGCGGGCCCAAATGTTGCGTGAACGGCTTCGGGAGGATAACACTCATATGATTGCTCCTCCTTCCACATGCGATTAACGCCCATCCCGCAAACTATATGAGCCCCCCAAGTTGTAACCTCTCATCTTCAACATGCATCGTGCGTATGCTCCAAATGGTAAACACCCGAACTACTTTGTGGCTCCCTAACCAATATAGCAGATCCGGTACTGAGTTGCGGGGGGTTCCATAAGTCTTCCCACGTGTGGGTAGGGCGCTCATTCTTGGATAAGCGGAAAAGAACAGTTTTCCTACGCGACACTAGCAGAACAAATCACCATAGCTGGCCTTCCGCCGGTGCCTTATCTTTATTATATAAGTTCTCCCACATAACAGGTCTTCATTAATTAAACTATACCATCTAGAAACAGCAGTGTATTAGAACTCCACAAGCAACTCCTAAGCATGCACTACGACTCGCAAGGCTAACAATCAACAGGTTAAAAGGAGGTGGGGGTGTGGCTATATTGTGGCTGCAAGGTAAACATGCAAATAGGATCGAGACACAAGCATCGATACATATGGCTAGCAAGGAACAAAAGATAGGAGGAGTAAGAGACAGAAAACAAGCAAAGATAGCAAGTGAGTAGTCCTTGCCTGCAATCCGGTAGAGGTAGCAGAACCTGTCGTAACTCACATCAACTCATCGTCCTATTCCCGAAGAAGCAACGAACACTGGAATAAAAGATGCATTTTACTACTACGGCAAAAGATCCGGCATGTTTATGTAATGTATGCATGACATGGCAAAATGCAACTTAAGCAAAATTAAACGGAACCGAGATTCTGACATTTTAATTATTAGGTTCAAGTTATTTTTCTAACCATCAAAAATTAAATGTTGATTAACAAGTTTAAAGAATGCATGGGTGGGCTACTCAAAATTAAATGGAATTGGGACATTAATTATATTTATTCCCTTCACATTCCATATTTAATTATTTAGGTGTTATACAAAAATACAACTAAGGTGCAACCTACATGATGCAAACATGAGCATAGATGGCATATTCAAATTCTACACATTTTTCTGAACAACATTCATATATAACATTTTTAATTTGGATGTATAGTTCACAAGATATGAAAATAATTAGGTTTGCAAAAGAAATAAACAAAATAAAAGGGGTTGGCCTATATTGCCGTAGATGGGATTCGAACTTGGGCCATCAGGGAAAGGAAGCAGGAGCACTGCCACTGGGCTAGCTCGGTGTTGGTGATTGAACAAGGCTCGGGATTTACATGAAGGAAGTCAGGCGCTGTTAACTGAATTTCCAGAGGAAGGTTTCAGACTTTGGGATGCAGTGTGACTGGGGATGAAAAATAGGAGCAGGCCGCTGGTTCTTGTGCGATCTGGAGGCCGACTGTTGGCACAGTGGAAATCAGGGTACCACAGGCTGGCCTGCCAAGGCCCACAAGATTCTTCAGAAGATTTCGCTAAGGACCAAGCTCTTCAAGCCTGGCGAGCCTCGCGAGGGTTTTTCCCTCGCGAGGAACCTCTCCTCCTCGCCAAGGGTCTTTCCCTCGGCGAGGGACCTCTCCTCGAGAGGGCGTCTCGGACGCCACCAGCAATTCTGCTAAGGACCAAGCCGAAAGGCTCGGTGAGGCCTTTTGCCTCGCGAGGCTTCCTTCCCCCCGAAGCCAGCTCTGCCTCCGCGGTAGAGCGCACATGGGCTCTGCATCCTCCGCAGAGTGACGACCGCGCCAGCGCGCGGTGACAGCAGCGCCACAGTTGCCATTCTTGTGTATAAAGGAGTCAACAAAGCTGCACCAAGCAAAGGAGCCCCAAGGATTGCCACTTTGGTGATAAGGGAACCGTCTGCAGCTACCCTCCAAGGACGACGTCACCGTGGGACACATCCCGCCTCAGCAGCGCCAGCCCACTGTCCTGTTTGGAGGGTGGCTTTTCCAGCTTTGGTGACGCCGCCCCCTGCCATGGACCGCGTCCATGGACTTTACCTTTATGGTGGACTCTACCTTTATTGTGCACCGCTCCTCCTCCTTCGTCGCTATGTGGTAGCCCTTCCTGCCAAGGTGTTTTGGGGAAGAGGCCCGAGACGCCTATAAAAGGGGGAGGAGCGCGTTCGGGCAAGGGGTTCCAAGATTCACAAGCCCAAACCCTAGATCTGAGTTCTGCAAGGTTAGCAGTAGCCATTGTTAGCCACCCAGAATTCGCCAAGCTCGCCCTGTACTGAAACCTCTCCAAGCAAGTGCAATACAACTCGAAGCAGGATGTAGGGGTTTTACCTCACCTAGAGGGCCCTGAACCTGGGTAATACCGTGTGTCCCTCTCTGTAGTGCTTTCCCGCAGCGATCCAGGCGAGCACCATCGCCGAGGCACGTTGAGGGTTGTTTGATTCCGTGTTCAGCCCCTTACTCGATCCTTCGTGAGACACACCCAGTTCCTGGGACAGTTCTCCGACATTTGGCGCGCCAGGTAGGGGCGCTGAGGCGCATCTTCAACCTCAACACCGCCATGGCCGGCATCTCTCGCGCCGAACGTCTCGCTCGCCGGACGGCCAGCGCCGCCACCGCTCTCGCTGGCAACCCGCGTGGCCGCCCGCGCGGAAGTGCTGCTCCGAAGCGCCACGTCGACCCCGAGCCCCGCGTCGAGCACCCGGAGGACGATGACATCGACCACGTCGAGGACGACCTCGGCGAAGAGGAATCTCCCTCTCTACACCCATCGTGGGATCGTGCTGCCTCCTCGCTGGGCCGCCCTGCGCCCAGCCCTGGCAATTGCGCTTCTCATAGCGCAGGAGCTGCTGCAGTACCGTCCCACGCCGGAGGCCCAAGAAGCCTGGCTTAACCGCCTCTCCGAGCTCGTCGGCGCCGCTCGCATCGCCGCTCCTTCTCTGTCCCGTTCACTGGTCCCCTCAGGACGCGTGGGAGACGTGGCGCAAGGCGCCCCTCCCGCGTCTCCTCTCCATCCTGCGCCTGCTCCAGCTTCGCCAGTTCCACCGCAGCCTGCTCCAGCAGGGGCTCCTCCTCGCGACAACTGCGCCGCATCACACGCATCGTCGCCGCACGACTGCCAAAACGTGCAGCGAGCCCTGGAGGACGCACGCGTGAGCATCGAGTGCAACCAGGATCGCCACAACCGCGCCGTCCATGACGTCGCCACCGCGGGGCGCCACCTCCGCGCCACCCTCGCCAACGGCCCGGTCACCTACGGCACGACGGTCGCGTTCACTCGCAGCCTCCGTCGCGTCGTCTGGCCGGTCAAGTTCCGGCCGGATCTTCCTCCGCGCTACGACGGCAAGAACAACCCCCTGGAGTTCCTGCAGCTCTATACCTTGGCCATCCAGGCCGCCGGGGGCGACGACAAGGTCATGGCGAACTGGTTCCCCATGGCCCTCAAGGACTCCGCGTCCTCGTGGCTCACCAACCTCCCCGCCGAGTCCATCAACACCTGGGAGGACCTCTGCCGGTGCTTCGTCGCCAACTTCAAGGGCACATACGAGTGCGGCCTCACGTACAACGATCTCCGCGCTGTGCGCCAGAAGTCTGGCGAGACCCTCCGCAAGTACATCTAGTGCTTCAGCCAAGTGCGCAACAAAATCCCCAACGCCACCGACACGCAGGTCATTTCGGCCTTCCAGGCTGGGGTCACGGATGTGCGGATGCTTGAGAAGCTTGGCATCCACGACAACATCACCACCGTCATCAAGCTTTTCGACTTGGCGGACAAGTGCGCCAAGGCTGAGGAGGGCCGCTTGTTCGTCAAGAACGAGCCAGGGGACCCCGCCGAGGAGTCCAAGAATAAGAAGAAATCCACCGAGAAGCGCAAGACCACTGCGGTCCTCGCGGCTGAGCCCGACGCCAAGCAGCCTCGCGCCGCCGCTCCAGCCGCGGGCACTGAGAAGAAAGACGACCGCCCCTTCTGCGTCTACCACAACAGGCATTCCCATGCCACCGAGGACTGCTACGACCTCAAGAGGCTTCGCGAGGCTCGCGAGGCAAACGATCGGCAGCAAGGCCGCGGAGGCCGCGGCGGCCGCAGGGGGCGACGCTGGAACAATAACTATGACGACAACGACCAGCAGAACCCTCAGGCCAACGCCGCCCAGCCCACGAACGACAACCTCCCTGCCGAGACTCCTGAGGGCTACCAGGTGCCTCGCGGGGCCGCTTGCATCCTCGGCGGGGCTCAGGCCCCCAGCTCCAACCGCCACTTCAAGCAATTCGCTCGCGAGGTCGCGGCAGCCCTTCCCGGGGTTGAGGCCTCCAGGCCCCTCAAGTGGTCCCAGTGCCCCATCACCTTTGACTCCGCCGACCACCCCAAGTCCACCTCAACTGTTGGCACCATCCCGCTGGTCTGCACTCCCACCATCAACAACATTGCAGTCTCCAAGACGCTCATCGATGGGGGTGCAGGCCTCAACGTCATCTCTGTCGAGACATTCGAGAAGCTGCAGGTGCCCTACGAGCGGCTCATGCCCACCAGGCCCTTCTCGGGGGTGACAGAGGGTCTCACCACCCCTTTGGAGCAGGTGAGGCTCGCCGTCACTTTTGGCACCCAGGCCAACTACCGCACCGAGCTTATCGATTTCGACGTCGCGCACATCGGCCTGCCCTACAACGCCATCCTCGGCTACCCCGCCCTCTCCAAGTTAATGGCGGTGACCCACCACGCCTACAACCTCGTCAAGCTCCCTGGCTCGGGTGGCACCATCGTCATCCGCGGCGTGGTCTCGGACGCCCTGTACGCTGCGCAAGCGGCCTACAAGGCTGCCGCGGTGGCGTCACCCGCTGATGAGGATGAGGAGCCCCTCCCGAGGCCCCCCGCGAAGAAGAAGCAGCTGTTCTCTCAGGAGAAGGCCGCGACAAAGCAAGTGCCTCTTGAGGCAGACGGCTCGGGGGCTAGCGTCACCATCGGCGCCAACCTGCCTCCCAAATAGGAAAGCGCGCTCGTCGCCTTCCTCAGGGCAAACTCTGACATGTTCGCATGGACACCGTCAGATATGTCCGGAGTACCGAGGGAGGTGATCGAGCACCACTTAGCCGTGTGTCCAAACGCACGCCCCGTGAAGCAAAAGGCGCGGCGCCAGGCGCCAGAGAAGCAAGATTTCATCGTCAAGGAAGTAGAGAAACTGAAGAAGGCCAGCATCATCAAGGAAGTGGTCCATCCCACTTGGCTTGCCAACGGTGTGGTCGTACCCAAGCACACAGGAGGAAGCCGCCTTTGCATCGACTTCACCGACCTCAACAAGGCCTGCCCCAAGGACCCCTATCCCCTCCCGAGGATCGACCAGATCGTGGACTCCACCGCCGGCTGCGCGCTCCTCTGTTTTCTGGATGCCTTCTCTGGTTACCACCAGATCAAGATGGCGAAGGAGGACGAGGAGAAGACAGCATTTCTCACCCCTTGTGGTGTGTTTTGCTACGTCTGCATGCCCTTCGGCCTGAAGAACACCGGCGCCACTTTCCAGCACCTCATGAGGATCGCCTTGGGGGCTAAAATGGGGAAGAATGCAGAAGCCTACGTCGACGACATCGTGGTCAAGACCCGCGAGAAGGACACGCTCATCCAGGACCTCGAGGAGACCTTTGCCAACCTGCGCAAGGTCAACATCAAGCTGAACCCCGCCAAGTGCGTCTTCGGGGTCCCTTCAGGCAAGCTCCTCGGGTTCCTGGTATCCCACCACGGCATCGAGGCCAACCCCGACAAGATCAAGGCCATAGAGCAGATGCAGCCTCCTCGTCGCCTCAAGGACATGCAACGCCTAGCGGGATGTATGGCCAGCCTTGGCCGTTTCATCTCCAAGTTCGGCGAGAGGGCGCTGCCATTTTTCAAGATCATGAAGAGGTCCGGTCCTTTCAAGTGGACCCCTGAAGCAGCAAAGGCCTTTGAGGACCTGAAGAAATACCTGGCGAGCCCACCCATCATGGTTGCCCCACGCCCTCGCGAGCCTCTGAAGCTGTATCTTGCAGCCACTCCTCAGACGGCAAGCGCGGTCTTGGTGGCTGAAAGGAAAGAGCCAGTCCTCGCCAAGCAGAGCTCCGCCTCGCCAAGCCCAGAACCACCCGACAAGGAAGCACCCTCGTCAAGCCTCCAGCCTCATGCCGAGCCTCTACAAGTGGGGCCTCAAGAAACCCTCGCCGAGGACTCCACCGAGCCTGGAGAGGAGCCAGCCGCTGCCATGCCAACGACTATCCTCGTCGAGCATCCCGTGTACTTCGTCAGCACAGTGCTGCAGGACGCTCGTGAGCGCTACCCCATGCAGAAAAAGCTCCTGTTCTCGCTCCTCAGCGCCTCCAGGAAGCTACGCCACTACTTCCAGGGTCACCCCATCAAGGTGGTCACCTCATACCCCCTGGAGCAAGTCCTGCGCAACCCAAACGCGACAGATCGCGTCGCAGGCTGGGGCATCAAGCTACAACCTTTCGAGCTGGAGTTTGACACCACCAGGGTCATCAAGGGCAGGGCGCTGGCTGATTTCATGGCCGAGTGGACGGACACGCGTGAAGAAGAGCCTCCAGAGGAGGAAGCCACAGCCTCAGGTGGGACGGAACCAGGCTACTGGACCATGCATTTCGACGGCGCCTTCGCGGCCCGGAGTGCAGGGGCTGGTGCCGTCCTCACCTCACCAACAGGCGACAAGCTCTACTACGCCGTCCAGCTGTGCTTCAAGGACAACGACAAGGTCTCCAACAACATTGCTGAATACGAAGGCCTCCTCGCCGGGCTCAGAGCTGCCATTTCCCTCGGCATCAAGCGCATCCTCATCAAGGGCGACTCTCAGCTCCTCGTCAACTTCTCCAACAAAAGCTACACGCCTAAGGACACCTACATGGTGGCCTACCTTGAAGAGGTACGCAAGCTGGAGAAGCACTTCAGGGGCATGGAGCTCAAGCACATCCCGCGAGCAGAAAACCAAGAAGCAGATGATCTCGCCAGGCGAGCAGCAAGAAGGGAAGTCCAGAAGCCTGGAGTGTTCGAGGAGAGACTCACCAAGGCCTCAGTCAAGCAGCCAGTAGCCAATATCAGCATCGACGAGGAGCTCCCACTAGCCCGATCAAGTGGAGCACCAAACTGCGGGCTGCCCTCAGGCGATCACTTGCTGATGACCTTGGTATGCCAAGACACTGGTTGGATCGACGAGATCAAGAACTACCTGCAAAATCAAGTCCTCCCCGAAGAAGATGCTGAAGCCGAAAGGGTTGCTCACCAGGCCAAGTCCTACTGCCTCCACGACGGAGACCTGTACCGTAAGCGCCCCAATGGGGTTTCCTTACGGTGCGTCCCTGCTGAGGAAGGCCGCCAGCTCATCAACGACATCCACAACGGAGAGTGCGGCCACCATTCATCCTCATGCACCCTTGCGGGCAAAGTCTTCCGGAGTGGCTTCTACTGGCCTTTAGTGCTTCAAGATGCAGCCGAAATCGTCCAATCCTGCGACGCCTGCCAATTCCACGCCAAGCAGATCCACCAGCCCGCGCAAGGACTCCAAACGATCCCACTCTCCTGGCCGTTCGCGGTCTGGGGGCTGGACCTCCTGGGACCCTTCCCGTGAGCGCTCGGGGGCTACCGCTACCTCTACGTCGTCATCGACAAATTCACCAAGTGGCCTGAGGTGGAACCCGTGCGCACCATACCGGCGAAGTCAGCGGTGAAATTCATCAGGAGCCTGGTCTGCCGCTTCGGCGTGCCCAACCGCATCATCACCGACAACGGCTCACAATTCATCAGCGGCGCCTTCAAGTCCTACTGCGGCAGCCTCAGCGCCCAAATCTGCTACGCCTCGGTGGCGCACCCACGAAGCAACGGGCAAGCTGAGAAGGGCCAACGCCGAGGTGCTCAAGGGCCTCAAGATGAGAAGCTTCAACCGCCTCAAGGCCAGCGGCAAGCACTGGATCGATGAGCTCCCCTTGGTGCTCTGGTCCATCCGCACCACGCCAACAATGCCAACTGGTGAGACGTCGTTCTCCCTCGTCTATGGTGCTGAAGCCGTCCTCCCCAGCAAGATCACTCATGGCTCTCCCCGAGTCCTGGACTTCAAGGAGGCTGAGCTGGACGAACTGCGCAACAACGACCTCCTGCTGCTTGAAGGGCTCCGCCGCAATGCGGCCCTGAGAGCAGCAAGGTACCAGCAAGATCTCCGTCGCTACCACAGCCGCCACATCCGCCCACGCACTCTCGAAGCAGGAGACCTCGTCCTGAGGAGAATCCTCTCCAGGGCAGGCCTCCACAAGCTCTCACCAATGTGGGAAGGACCCTACAGGGTCGTCCACATCGCCAGGCCTGGCTCCGCGCGGCTCGAGACGGAGGACGGCATCCCTGTCGCCAACCCCTGGAACATCTAGCACCTGCACAAGTTCTACCCCTGATCGTCCTCGACGAGCAATTTTTTGCATCAAGGGAGAGCCTCGCGCCATCATCCTCCACGAGGAAAAATTTCGGGCTCCCCTCTCTACTATACGTTGCCGCGGGCCGTTCGAGAAGACTCCCAAGCCACCGCGCCTCGGCAAGGTGACTTCTTCAAGCACCATGCCTTGGCGAGGTGGATCCCCATGCCCAGCCATGGTGGACCGCAGGCTCTACAATCCACCCCCGCATAGGGGCCCCCTCTAAGCTCTCTCTACATGCGTCGCCTCGGGCACGCCCTCTCGAGAGTCTCAGCCACAGCATGTGGAACCCCATGCCTGATATGGCAGATTTTTTGTGTTTCTGGCCACACCAGTGTAATGAACCTCTGTTTCAGGTCACTTTGAACCTTTGCGCTTCGCGCCAGCATATATTGTTGCTTTGGTAAGCTTTTATGTTATTGTTGTTTCATCCTTGCTCGTATGATCCCTCCTGTGTATCTCGCGAGCGGGGGCTGGACATGGTGCCTGTGCTTCGGGAGCATCCCAGCTGCGCCTAAAACCCAAGGGATCCGAGCTCTGAACTCACGGGTCAGCTCTCATGCATGTCAACTCCCAAGGAGCTCTGAACTCATGGACCGGCTCCCGTGCACGTCAACTCACCAAGGACCTTGGTGCCTGTTCTCCTCGCGAGACACACATGAAGGAACCTACGAGCACGCATGAAGTCGTCTAGCTATGTATTGCTTGTGGGTATGCCTATTTGTCAAAACGCAGGAAAACAGGTCCAAAGCAAGCGCCAGGGAACCAACACCCTCTCCAAGCGAAAACACCTCGTTAGTGAACCAACACCCTCTCCAAGGCGAAAACACCTCGTCAGGGAACCAACACCCTCTCCAAGGCAAAGCACATCGTGAAGCTAAGTCCAGACACTTGCTTGAAATCCCTTTCGCTGGTTTTCGTCCCTCGAGCCTCTTTTCTCTCTCCTACGCCTCATGGGCTGCTTGCACGTTAAAGGGGAGCCCCAAGCATCACGACTTGGGATCTCTTACCTCTTGAGGCCTCACGCACCCCCCGGCCTTGTGGAGCCCTGACTCTCACATACCGAAGCGGCGGTAGTGTAGCGCTAAGTGAGGGTCCTAAGACGTAGAGCGAAAAAGACATGAAGGGGAAAGACAAAAGCCTCCCGGATGACATTCACAAGCACATTCAAACAAGGCTTAAGAAAAGTCTTTAAAAAGCTATTACAAAGGAAATACTAAGATAATTCGTGCTCCTGCACACCCAGATACAGGAAGGAGCTTAGGCCGTCGCACCTCCTGAGGTGCCCGCTCCGTCCACGGCAGCCTCCGCCTCCTCCTCCAGGGCATCCTCCTCGTCATCGCCTTCGTCTTCATCGACCACGACTTGGTCGAATTTCTTGGCGTACGCTTCGGCGGCTTGCTGCGCCTTGTCGCTGATGTCGACCGGCACCATCATGGCCTCGAGGTCAATCGAGGGCTGGAGCCTCGCGAGGTTGCTGAAGATGCAGCAGGTGGCGATGACAAGGAGATCGCGGCTCTCCTCCACGATGCGCTTGTCGAAGCCCTTCGCGGTCTCTTCAAGCTGTCCGAGGAATTGCTCAAAGAAGAACGAGTACGCGGCCTCGTCGTCGCTCCCTGCGGAAAAGGGGCGAACCTCGATCCTCAGGTCATCCCCAATGGCGCGCGCGCGGGCCACCAAGCCTTGGAGCATGAGCTGGCGTTGGCGCGTCATGGTCCGTCCATGCTCCGCGTTGCTCCGTGCCTCCTCCACAAGGTTCACGACCGGCCCCACCTGCTGGTGGAGCTCGCTCAGGTCCGTCTTCAGGGCGGCAACCTCCTTCTCCGCGCGAGCTTGCGCCTCCTTGGCGCGCTGAAGACGGGAGGCCATCTCTTTCTCCTGCTTCTCGAGCCCCTCGATCTGGTGCTGGAGCTCATTGCGTTTCTTCTTAGAGCGCTCCTCCTGCTTCTTGGCCTTCGCGTCGTAATCGTTGGCGAGATTTTGGCGGATGAGGTTGACCCTGGCGTCAGCCTCATCCTGGATTCTTTTCTGCTTCACCGCGAAGTCGGCGTTGGCCTTCTCGTGGCGCTCCACGTAGGTGGCCTCGTTCTTGGCCACCAGGCCCTCGCGTTCCTGCAGCTGCCCCTCGCGGGTGGCCTGGTCCTCCTCGAGCAGCTGGACCTGCTCCTCGCGCTGGCGCAGCTCCTTCTCGCGGAGGGAGAGCTCTCCCTCGCGTCGCGTCAGCTCTGCCTCGCGCGGCGCCAGCTGCCCCTCGCGAGCATCCAGCAGCTCGCGGAGCTCCTTCAGGCTGGCCTCTACAACCTTGGAGTCCGCAATGAATTTCTGCTCTGCGGCCGCTATCTCCTGTTGCTTGGAGGCAGTCTCCACCTCGAGCGGCGTCCAGCTGGTCCATGACCTCCGCCGCCTCCCGCTTGACGCTGTCGCGGGTCTCCTTGGCGAAGCGCATCGCCTCCTCGCGCGCCACCTGGGCCGTCGCGTCTTGCCGGTGACACAAGGGCCCAGGCCTCGCCAAGCCTTGCCCACTCCTCCTCCCTGGCGAGTTCTTCCTCGGCATGTTGCGCCTCCAACTCGTCAAGCGCCTTCCGCGCTTGGCCGAAGACGACGCTACGGCGGGCCGCGCGACACCCGCAGCGCCAAGGTCCCCGCGTCATCGCGGGGTGCAGAGGCCTCGACGCTCGTCGAAGCACCCGGGGCATCTTGCCTCGGGCTCACGGCCATTTCTGACACGGCCTGGGGGCTCGTGCGGGCGCCTCCCTCGCTGCTCGCGTTAGGAGCCCTCCGGGGGCTGGGCGTCCTCTCGCCCCCGGTTCCGGCGTTCGTGGGCTCCGGAGGCGCCTCCGCCTCTTGCTCCTCAGGGGCGCTTCCCACCCCTTCCGTGGTGGTCGCGTCCGCCGCGGCCTCGGGGGCTTCAGTCCCTCTCATGGGAGCCTCCTCCTCCGGGGGCGGCTCCATGATGATCTCTTCATCCACCCTCTCCTCCTCCGTCGTCTCCTGCTGTACAGGAGGAGTAGCAGCCCGAGTTGGCAAAGGCGCCACCTCTTCGATCACCTCCTCAGCACGGTGCTCGACCGCGGGAGGAGTGGCGGCCCGAGCTGGCGACGACGCCACCTCTTCGATCACCTCCTCAGCGCGGTGCTCGACCGCGGGAGGAGTGACGGCCCGAGCTGGCGACGTCATCGCCTCTTCAACCACCTTCTCCGCGCGGTGCTCACCCGCGGGAGGAGCAGCCACCTGCTGCGGCTCATCGGCCACAGGCATCTCCTCGGCGACGCTGGCGGTCTCCCCAAGCTTGTGGAGCCGCCGCCTCTTCGACACCGCAAGATTGCTGAAAGAAAGATAAACAAAGATCCTTCAGGAGGGTTTTCGAAAGCAAGATGCTAAATGAAAAGAAAGGACCAATGCTTACTCGTCGGCCATCCTCCACACCCTCTTCTTCGCCTTTGGTGGCTAGAGGTTGCTCGTTCCTGGCTCCTCGCGAGGAGCACCCCTCGCGGCGACGGCTTTCGGGTCGTGGATGGCCTTGGTGCGGGGCTCGCAGCGCCCTCCCGTGCCGCCGCTTCTCTCCTCCGTGGTGCATCGGGAGGGAACCACGCGGAAGGCGTCCTCGTCGCTGCCGGAGGAGATCACCTCGACGTCCTCGCCAGCCGGCGCGCTCCTGGAGGAGCCCGCATCGCCTCCTGAGGGGTTAGCGCCTCTCGAGGCCTCGTCCTCGCCAGAGGGGTCGGCGCCTCTCGAGGCCACATCCTCGCCAGAGTCTTCTCCTTCGTCCGGCCCCGGCGACTCGTCCATGTACTCCGGCTCCGCCGCCCACGGGTTGGTGCGGGGCCCGCGGTGCCCTGCGGGCACGATGCCCCATTCGTCGAACACGGGCAGGCGCCTGCGGTGCACCTCCACGCTTTCTTCAACAAAGTTGAAGAGCATCTTGGCCTCTTCGCTGGTGGGAGATGGGATGTCCCTCGTGGCGAAGAGGATCCCCATGATCGGGTGCAGCACCTCCGGCTTGAAGTTGTTCGCGCACAAGCGCATCCTGTCCTCCTTGCCCGTGTACCGCCACACCGGCTCCGAATACTGCTGGAGGGGGGCAATGCGGCGCCTTGTGAAGTCCTTCGCCACCATCTGGCCGGTGAGCCCGCGATGCGAAGCCTCCGTATGCACTCGTACACCTTATCAAGCTTCTGGCCCTCGAAGTCTGCGCTCGCCCAGCGCGCCCACTTCCTCGGCGGCGCCACGGGCACCTCCAGGAGAGGGTTGGTCCCCTTGGTGTCGACGAAAAACCACCGCTTGCGGAAGTCCTCCACCTTCTTCGTCACCTTGGTGATGGCGTTCTCACCGCACCATGCGATGGGAATGTAGTTCTCGCTTCTTGCGGCGGCGATGCGGAAGGAGACGCATCTGAGCCGCTCGTTCGACGCGGTGTTCCGGAGGGAGTAGAAGCTGCGGAAGAGTGCCACCGAGGGACGGATGCCAATGTAGGCCTCACAGAGGTAGGCGAAGATGGAGAGAATGAGGATGGAGTTGGGATGAAGATGAAAAAGCTGGATCTGGCACGCCTCCAGAATCGCCAAGAGAAAATCGGAGAAGGGAGGAACAAGGCCGGCGTAGAGAGTATGGAGAAAGATGGGGTAGTACCCCTCGGGAAGCCTGCTGCCGGTCGGCCTCATCTCGGTGGCGCCGTGCTCGTTGGTGCTCGCGGCCGCCAGGTAGCACACCCTTGCAATCGTCATCGCGTGGATGCGGGACTCCGGCAGCGCCCCCTCAAGTGCAGCACCCCGCGCCGCCGCCGCAGATTTGCCGACCTGCATCGTGGCCTTGCCCTTCTGGTCGGCGGTTGCTTTCTTGGGCGCCATGGATGCGGTGGAGATGAAGACCCTGGAGTTGGAGTGCTCTGGGAAGAAGGAGCTGTTTGGGGGAAGAGTGCGGCGGAGTAATGGGAGAAGTGATGGGCGCAGTCTGCGCGCCCAGGCTTTATTGACCGGTTGCCCGGGACGTGGCGGGCCCCACCGGGTCGCCCGTTGAAGACGAGGAGATCGTGGCCGCGGGCACAACCGCTGCGCCCCACGTGTCACGGCCCAGGCAGGCATCTTTGGGCCCCCGACGCTTCGCCTGCGTCCATGGCCTTCGACGTGCCCATCGCGGGCCCGGGGGCTACTGTCGGCATAGTGGAAACCAGGGTACCACGGGCCGGCCTGCCAGGGCCCACAAGATTCTTTAGAAGATTTCGCTAAGGACCAGGCTCTTCAAGCCTGGCGAGCCTTGCGAGGGTTTTTCCCTCGCGAGGAACCTCTCCACCTCGCCAAGGGTCTTTCCCTCAGCGAGGGACCTCTTCTCGAGAGGGCGTCTTGGACGCCACCAGCAATTCTGCTAAGGACCAAGCCGAAAGGCTCGGCGAGGCCTTTTGCCTCGCGAGGCTTCCTTCCTCCCGAAGCCAGCTCTGCCTCCGCGGCAGAGCGCACATGGGCTCTGCATCCTCCGCAGAGTGACGACCGCGCCAGCGCGTGGTGACAGCAGCGCCACAGTTGCCATTCTTGTGTATAAAGGAGTCAACAAAGCTGCACCAAGCAAAGGAGCCCCAAGGATTGTCACTTTGGTGATAAGGGAACCGTCTGCAGCTACCCTCCAAGGACGACGTCACCGTGGGACACATCCCGCCTCAGCAGCGCCAGCCCACCGTCCTGTTTGGACGGTGGCTTTTCCAGCTTTGGTGATGCCGCCCCTGCCATGGACCGCGTCCATGGACTTTACCTTTATGTTGGACTCTACCTTTATTGTGCACCTGCTCCTCCTCCTTCGTCGCTATGTGGTAGCCCTTCCCGCCAAGGTGTTTTGGGGGAAGAGGCCCGAGACGCCTATAAAAGGGGGAGGAGCGCGTTCGGGCAAGGGGTTCCAAGATTCACAAGCCCAAACCCTAGATCTGAGTTCTGCAAGGTTAGGAGTAGCCATTGTTAGCCACCCAGAGCTCGCCAAGCTCGCCCTGTACTGAAACCTCTCCAAGCAAGTGCAATACAACTCGAAGCAGAACGTAGAGGTTTTACCTCACCTAGAGGGCCATGAACCTGGGTAATACCGTGTGTCCCTCTCTGCAGTGCTTCCCCGCAGCGATCCAGGCGAGCACCGTCGCCGAGGCACGTTGAGGGTTGTTTGATTCCGTGTTCAGCCCCTTAGTCGATCCTTCGTGAGACACACCCAGTTCCTGGGACAGTTCTCCGACACCGACGATGCAGCTGGGTGCGACGTGTGGGTGACCAGCTGTGGAGGGTGTGGTGCTTGGTGTGCAAGGGGCGGGTGCAGGTGCAAGAAAAGAAGCAAAGGGGGCGGGCTTGCTTGCTGCCGTGGTGGCCATGGCGGACGACCACGTGCACGAGCGGAAACGAGTTGACGCAGGCGACGGTCACAGGAAGCGATTGAGCCAGAAAACAGAGGGGATCGAGAGAGGAGCTCACGGTGAGGTTGCTGGTGTAGGCGTTCAAGCTCGAGGTCGACCATGGCGGCGAGGAGTCGAGGAAGATCGTCGGCGACCGTACTGGAGACGAGGAGGCTGCGGTCGTCCTGGGAGTCCTCCGGCTCGTGCTTGATGTCGAGGAGGAAGAGGGGATCGTGGAAGTTCTTCTCCACCGCTCAGCTTGGCGCAGGGGCGTTCATGGCGTCGACGGCGTGGTGCTCCTCCGGCTGAAATTTTGGTGGGCTCGGGAAGAGGGAGAAACGGAGATGAAGAGGGGAGAGGTGGCGGCGGCGGAGAGGGGAAAGGAGCTAGGGTTGGGGAAGGAAGAGGGGAGGCCGGCTGGTGGCTGGCTTTATAGGAGGGAAAAGGTGAGGAGGTGGCATGGTGGAGGTGGCCAAGGGCGACGTCAAGCTGTGAGGGCGGACAGCGACGTCTTCGTCCCCGCTAGAAAGAAAAGATGGGCGAAGGGGTATTGGGCCGTGGGCCGGTTCGGGAGAGAGGGAAAAGAGGGCTGCGGCCCGAAACTAGTTTTTTTTTCTTTGCAATTTTCTTTTTCCAGAGAAAATAAAAGAGAGAAAGAGAGGAAGAGAGTTAAATAAAATAGGAGTAGGTTTTATTTTTCTTCCACAAAAATATATATTTGAAACATAAAGTTTATAAGGTTGTTTAATTGTTTACCAAAAGTTTATAATTGAAATATTTTTTTTGTTTTTTTTTATTTTAGTTAGAGGTGTCACATGTGATGATAAAAACTAGTTAACTCATTTTGAAAATTTTGTAAAACCACAAATGCAACAAGAGGCATGATGATGTCATGGCATGAATTAAAATTATCAAGCAAATCTAATTTGGTGAAAACCCCGGGACATTACACTTATGGAGCACCATGGAGATGCTCTAAGGCCACGGTTCCGCCTTTTCGACATCCTGGACCCGCATAGAAGCTGAATGCTTGCTCCAACAAAAAAAACATGTGCATCAATTTGACTGAAATGCACGATCTTCACAGCAATACTTTTCATACCTAAAAGGTTGAATAGGGATTTTCGAACCATTTCCTATAAGAGAATGGTTTCCATAATTTGAGAAATGGATTCTTATATGAAACTATAGCTATTGCATTAAAGAAGAAAAAACTAATAGAAGTCGAAGACGCGGAATGGTAGTGAATGGAGAGAAAGATTCTTTTGATTTTGCTCTTGAAAATATTTTATCTATCTCCTAGGCGCCGTAGAGAATGGAGAATTTTCATGTCTTTCAGTTCTCGTGCTCGTAATTGGAAAGTTACGGAAGGAGACCCATCATTCGAAGTATCGCTCATGTCGCTCTGGTTTTGGTCTTCTCATGAAACAAAGCATGTACATTTAATTCAGTGACTTTTTGGTCGCCTCACGCGTTTAGGCTAGTCATAGTGGAGAGTAACATAAATTAGTAACATGCACATGTTACTAGTTTATGTTACTACCTTTATAGTGGATAGTAACATAAGTGTGGTGTCATGCAAGACTTCATTAATTAGGTTGTAGACTCACATTGCATTGGAATATGTGATGTTATGGTAACTAGCTATGTTATTCCAACCTCTTCTCTACTTATTAATTACTTGCTACATCACTCTTTTTGCCTACGTGGCATTGAAGTTACTAACTATGTTACTCCCATTATGGGTAGTCTTAAAGGCCCAGTGGCATCAAAATACTTTAGGGCCCGTTTGTCACCCGTCATTTCATTTCATTTGGACCAAATGAAATTAAATAAAATGAATTTCAGACAAATGACAGGGTTAGGGACAGGAATTGATTTAATATACTTCCTCCGTCCCAAAAAGGATGTCCTACATTTATCCAAATTCGAATGTATCTAGACATGATTTAGTGTATAGATACATTCAAATTTGAATAAATCTATGACATACTTTTTGAGACGGAGGGAGTAGCAAAGGTATTCTCTGAAATTCTAAATGAAATGAATTTCATACAAATTGACAGGGCGATGCCCATGATGCGATCACCTTCACCATACCAGCACTACTCTCATGCCTCCCGCACGGCGCCTAGCCATTCGTGCGCGGGCAGCTCGTGGAGCGCGGCGCGGCAGCAGCCGGCCAGCGCCACCGCATCCAAAGACTCCGACCGGCGCAGTAGCAGCCTCGCGGAACGTGTCATCGCCAGTTCGCCACAGGTCCAAAGTCCACATAACCGCGATAGACTCCTGTTCCCCACCCCGACCGTGACGTCGGTAAGGTGTTCGATCAAATGTCTGCCCGCCCGCCAGCCAGCCAGCGAAGAGAAAACTGGCGACGCATCCTCGTGATTCTCTTGTCTCCTTTTCTGTGGTCCATCAGAATCCACGGACGCTTCGTCTGATTCTGGATCGATCGAACCGGTCCTTACCGGATCAGTGAATCTGCATCTGCGGCAGCGTCTGGACGCGCCGGCGCCTGCGTGGACAGCGGAATCGCGCGCCATGCGTTGGTTGGACAGCAAGCGCAAGCGCGGCCGATGCTTCGATCCGATGGGCGCTATCAGGGGCTTTTGGGACCATGGAAACTGGGCGGAGACGACGTGGTCGCCAGCCGCGCGGAGCCAAAGCAGGAGACGCCACTTCACTTTACCTATGGTAGGTAACGTAGCCGCGGCCTGCGCCACCAGTCACCCACCGAGCGCCCCCTCTTCAGCCATGGGATCCTCGAGGAGAATATCAACCGGGCCAGTGAAGAAGATTCACCTGCCGAGGCCGAGCTGAGTCGCCGGTCCATTCCTTGCTTCATTCCCTCCCTCATCGTCTCTTTTCCCTCTGCCTCCGCCGGCGTCTGGGGCCGTGGGCGAGCATGAGCGGCATGTCACTTGATCTCCTCTCGTGTAGGTTCTTGTTCTCTTCTTGCGCTGTAAAGAAGCCCTCGAGCGCGAAGAGACTCACGTTTCTTGCAACTGCTGCTCCCTCGTCTCCGTCGACACCGTCTCCGCGGTCACCGGGTAACTCTTCTTCCAGGCAAAGGCCTGTACGAGGCGTGACATTCATTCCCAGCAAAGGTGCGTCTCGACCTGTCGTTAGCAATGGCAGGACTAGGAGGAGGAGGCGGAGCATGACGGCCGAGGGAGAGCAAGAACAAGGTGTGTGCGTGCCGTCGGTGGAGGAGGCTTCCATAAGGGTGGGGACGCTGTACGAGAACGGCGATCCATTGGGAAGGAAGGAGCTCGGCCGGTGTGTCGTGGAGTGGCTAAGGCAGGGGATGCAATCTATGGCATCCAAGTTCGCTTCGGCCGAGCTGCAGGGTGACGTGATGGACCTCACCGCAGCGGCATTGACTCTGGATTGGGGATCGGCAGAAAGACAGCTTGGGTTTGTGATCCAGGCACAACCTTATCTCTCAGCCATCCCCATGCCCAAGGGTCTGGAGGCACTCTGCTTCAAGGCCTGCACACACTACCCCACCCTGTTCGACCATTTCCAACGTGAGCTTCGTGATGTCCTGCTGAGTTACCAGAACCAGGGACTCATATCTGACTGGCGCTCTACGCGGACATGGAAGCTGTTGAAGGAAATGGCCAACTCTACGCATCACCGAGCGGCTGTGCGCAGGAAGACACCACGGACTAAAGCGGTGCACAGTAGCATTGGCATAGGCCTCAAGAAGGTGAGACTGATGCAGGATAGGATTGAAGAATTTGTGAGGCATATGTCAGACCTGCTGCGTGTTGAGCGAGATGTGGAGCTGGAGTTTACACAGGAGGAGCTGAATGCTACCACTATGCTCGAGAACAATTCTGAGCCACCCAGGCCAGTTGAGTACTTGGTGACCCATGGGCAGGCTCAGCAGGAGCAATGTGACACCATTTGCAACTTGAATGTAATCAGCAGCTCGACTGGTGAGAAAAACAGCACTTGGCTTCTCTTTTCTTTGCATGTTCACATTTCATCCTCATTTACTCTGGAAAATTGACACTTTATCCCTGAATGTAGGGTTGGGAGGCCTACATTTGGTTCTATTCAGAATTGAAGGTGAACACAAGCTGCCTCCGACCACACTGTCACCTGGGGACATGGTTTGTGTGAGAACATGTAATAGCCGTGGTGAGGGAGCCACTTCTTGCATGCAAGGTTTTCTTTATAATCTCGGGGAGGATGGTTGCAGCATAACCGTGGCTCTGGAATCTCGGCATGGTGATCCAACCTTCTCCCGGTTATTTGGGAAAAGTGTGCGCATTGACCGGATACAGGGATTGGCTGATGCACTTACTTATGAGGTATTCGAATTATGCACATGAACATTGAATCTTGTCAAGGAGTGAAGGGTCTGAAATTCTGAATAATTGGCCTCTTTCAGCATATTTTTGTATTAAGCTTTCTGAAAATTCTTGCCAGGAGCAGCTACAGCTTGTGGTTCTTGCATGCTTACGTTAGTATAATCTTTCTATATTGATGATCTGCAATTATGTTCCGTTTCTGGTACATATTGTATATTGGACTGGTATGAAATGGAGAAAATCAGAACAGAGAAATTTTCAGCCTTCAGAAAGAACAGTCAAATTAGGATTCTCATTTGTTCTATCACAGTATTATTCTTAGCTTAACAATATGAGTGAGAAGTTCATTTTATTCACCCAACTATTTTATTTGACAGCGGAATCTTGAAGCATTGATGCTTCTTCAAAGGAACGGTTTGCAGAAAAGTAATGCTTCCATTGGTGTTGTAGCTACTCTGTTTGGTGACAGCAAAGACGTGATGAAGATGGAGCAGAATTGCCTGATTGATTGGGGCGAATCGAGTCTACCTGATCCAAGGCTATCAGAGAGGCATGCATTTGACAACTCCCAGTTAAGGGCTCTCTCATTAGGCTTGAACAAGAAGAGGCCTGTTCTAGTTATCCAAGGGCCTCCTGGCACAGGCAAGACAGTGTTACTTGCAGAACTCATTGTACATGCTGTCCGACAGGGTGAGAATGTCCTAGTTACAGCTCCAAGCAATGTGGCAGTCGATAACATGGTTGAAAGGTTGTCAAGTACTGGCTTAAATATTGTGCGAGTTGGAAACCCTGCTCGGATATCACCATCTGTTGCTTCAAAGTCTTTGGCAGAGATTGTGGCTGGAAGGCTTAGCCAGTTTAGGAAGGAGCTTGAGAGGAAGAGAACTGACTTGAGAAAGGACTTGAGGGACTGCATAGAGGACGATTCTTTAGCTGCAGGAATTCGTCAACTGCTGAAGCAACTTGGAAAGGATCTGGAGAAGAAAGAAAAAGAAACGATCATGGAAGTGCTATCTGATGCACAGGTTGTGCTTTCCACTAACACAGGGGCTGCCGATCCGCTCATCAGGAAAACTGGTTGCTTTGACTTGGTAATTGTAGATGAAGCAGGTCAAGGAATTGAGCCCTCTTGCTGGATTCCCATACTGCAGGGGAAGCGTTGTGTTCTTGCGGGTGATCATTGCCAACTTGCACCTGCAATATTATCAAGGAAGGCCCTGGAAGGCGGGCTTGGAAAATCTATGATGGAAAGGGCTTCATCATTGCACGATGGATTACTTACTACAAGACTGACAGTCCAGCATAGAATGCATGATTCAATAGCGAGTTGGGCTTCTAAAGAGATGTATCAGGGGTTACTCCAGTCTTCTCATTCTGTTGCTTCGCATCTTCTTGCCGACTCTCCAGTTGTGAAGGTATGTATGTTCATACTTTTCTCAGGTCTGCATGATCATGACTATTTTATCTGGTTCGGTACTCAAGATGAACTTTGGCTATGATTGGGTAATATTTTATTTAAGAAATCATGGACTCCACTGAGCATTGGGTCTAATTGCAAAGTTGAGATCCGATTCCACTGAATAATTTGCAATGTTGTTCCAGTGAATCTGAATCATATGCTATTTAATCTTTTAACCCTTTCCTAGCACATTGGTTCACTACCTTTTTAAGACTGCAACTTAGGATGTAGTTGTAGATCATTTTGACTGTACTTAGTGTTCTGGTGAGTTTAAAAAGAGTAGATGCCTTAAATCACTTTTCCGCATACTATATTCTTTGGAAATAGATCTGTTAGAAGCATAGCCGCAACTTAGCGATCATGTATGACTATTATTTCCTTCTCACTGCAGTTTCTCTAAGCTCTTTCTAAGCATATCTATTTCAATCACTTTTCCGCACACATTTTAGACGCAACACTGGCATTGTAAATGTTCTTGTCTTTCAATATCATGTGTTTTCATAGCTAGTCTGCCCACTTCCCTTTTCTTTCTCGTGCCAAGTGTTCACACCTATTCAAGATGTGGGTTTATTTCTGCCACTTTTATTTTTGCATTAGAAAAATATATTCCAAAGGAAGGTAATGCACAAGAATATATAGATCCAAATTTGGTCGGACCCTTAGAAAAAGGAGACCTACATATTTACCGGTCGTCATGATTTTACTCAACTCAGAGGGTAAGAACCATGATCGCTCTTTCAGAGGCAAATCCTGATATTAATTTCTTCAGTTTTATGATAAATTTCTGAGAAAATTTGGCCATACCCATCCCTATTGAAATTTGGTAACATCAACTCAAGTCACCAAATATTACATACGGGAACGACACATGGTGTTTGGTTAGGCTTTTTACTTGGCTTTTGGCTTTGGCTTATAAGCCCAAAAAGCACCTAAATAGGTGCTTTTGGCTTTTGGCTTTTGACTTATGTTTTACTATGGTATAAGCCAAAAGTCAAAAGCCAAAAGCACCTAATTAGGTGCTTTTATGGCTTATAAGCCAAAGCCAAAAGCCAACAAAAAAGCCTAACCAAACACCCTGCAGCATGGTTAACCATATGTCGATATGGAGCATGATGAAATCTATGGGTACTAGCAGGTTGTGATAGCCTCCACTTCACTCTTCAAAGAATTTCCGACCCAACACCCGAAATGAGGTTAAAAGTTTATATGTCACATTTAGATGCTGTGGGTAATTGTTTTTGTTTATTGGGAGTGTTATGTGTGAAACATACTCCCTCCCTTCTCAAAAAGAAGGCGTATAAATTTTGTCGAAGTCAAACAGTGTAAAGTTTGACCAAACTTATAGAAAATACTATCAACATTTACAATACCAAATCAGTATCATTACATACATAATGAATATATATATTCATATTTATCTATTTAGTATTGTAGATTTGATAATTTTTCTACAAGTTTTTTCTTCTATAAACTTGGTCAAACTTTACACTGTTTGATTTCAGACAAAATGTTATACACCTTATTTTTGAGAACGGAGGGACTATTGTAGATGTTGATAATTTTATACACTGTTTGGCCATGAATGCATCTGTATGTACTGCTTCTGTATCGCTCCCGTGTAAGTTGTACCTAAGATGTACCTTATGATTTCAGGATACATGGATAACACGGTGCCCACTGCTTTTACTTGATACCCGAATGCCATATGGAATTCTGAACATGGATTGTGTGGAGCATTTTGACCCTGCTGGCACAGGCTCATTTTATAATGATGGAGAAGCAGATATAGTTACACAACATGTTCTTAATCTTGTACATTGTGGTATATACATATCTTTTGCTTCTCCATCATTATAGTTTTACGCTCTTATTTTTCAGTCATTCAAATCCTTATTCAGTTTTGTCTGGTTTAACACATCAGGATGATCATTCAGCATTCTCATTCATTAGTCCGACTTTCCCCTAACTTTTACGCTCAGATTCTTGAACTTACGAGCATATTACAATCATGATTGCAGGAGTATCTCCAAGTGCAATAGCTGTTCAGTCACCCTACATTGCTCAAGTGCAGTTATTAAGAGAGAAGTTGGAAGAATATCCAGGGCTTTCTGGCGTTGAGGTTTCAACCATCGATAGCTTTCAAGGGAGGGAGGCAGATGCAGTGGTCCTATCAATGGTAAGCACTGCATGTGGCATACATCTTTCTGTGATGATTATGTATTTATGTCACCCAGATAAAACATTGAAGCAAATGATGTTTATAAAGGAATCCACCAATCAGACCGTAGTCATTTCATAGTGCATTCCAACTCCATGATTTTTTCACCTACTTCCAGTGATGTGTATTTTTTCTGCTGGCTTCTAGGTTCGATCAAACCCACTGGGAGCTGTAGGGTTCATGGGCGATAGCAGGCTTATGAATGTGGCTATTACAAGGGCCCGTCGGCATGTCACTGTGGTATGTGACACGTCTACCATTTGCCACAGCACCTTCCTAGCCCGGCTCCTTCGTCACATCAGGCGGTATGGGCAAGTAAAACATGTTGTACCTGGTTCCTTAGATGGGGTTTCTGGCCTCGGCTTCAATCAACCCTCTCTCCCTTCCATCAGTTAGCACTCACCTCAAGTTACATTCTTGGGGACATCATTCATATGCTCATATGAGCATGTATATATATGCAAAGAGCCAAAGGATGTACATACGCATATAGAACTCAGGGATGAGAAACCATAATGCCCGTCTGATACCCATCTGTGAAGAAGATATGAAGGGTGATTCGTGAAAAGACATGGAGGAGCTTCACCAGGTGTGTGGTTGAGATGATGCGTCATGCGTGACCCATCGATCTGCCTGCTGAGCTTAACTGAAGGCTAGCTGATCCTGCATTTCTGGACTGGGCGCACATGATTAATTCAGCAGCAGGAAGAGTTCCACTGTCCTTGGATTCTCTAACCTCTTGCTTGCCTGGTACGATGCTCATGCTCCTGTAAATTCTAATACTGTTGACATGGATACCCAACACAGATATGTATAGCAAATTGACAATTCAGTATTTAACTGGAAAAGAAACAAAAATTGCCTCGTGGGAAATTCAGGACTCTCGGTTGATGACACATCATCAAGTTACAACGTGTCTCTTTCTTTCCCTTATCATGTTGAATTATGTGTCGTAACATCCGCTTCATGTAATGTGACAGATGTACGTATAGTCATGCCACTGGTGAAAATAAGTAGATAAACCAAGTTTCCGCTCACATCGCGTTTTCGGTATGGTACTCGTGCTCCTGTAAATTCTGGTACTACTGGCATGGATACCCCAACACGTAAATTGAGTTAAAAAAAGAAATGCATTTTATTTGAAAACTCACGGCTTTCAGCTCAATGACACATCATCAAGTTACCGATGTGTATTTTTTCCTTGACTGACATCTTTGTTAACTTATTTGTTGTAATAACATCGGCATCTCGTAATGTGATGGAATCACGTGTAGTCGTGCCCTCTCTACAGCTAAGAATTTAAATGTAAATACAAACACATACGTACTGAGTAACAATATAAAAATCATGTATGCGAGAGTTGAGTTTGAGTTAGCTCCCATTGACACCATAGTTTTCGTTTATTTTTCAAAGATTTTTTATGAGAGCATCTCCACCGGGTGGCTAAATTGTGTCCGACACCACCAGTTTGGAGCTCAATTGCGGGGTGCCGGACACATGTCCGGCGTTTTTTACGCCTCCCACACCGGCACCCCCTAAACGAATCCCCAAACACAAATTATCATCAAACCCAAAATATACAATTGCCAATCGGCCAACATAGGCCAAGTAGTTTCACCGGCCGGCCAACACAGGCACGGCCAGGTAGTTGCATCGGCCGGCCAACACAGCCACGGCCAGACAGTTTCTCACCGGTCAACACAGGCACGGCCAAATAGTTCAAACCGGCACGCCAACAAAATATGACTAGACCTCGACACCGCGACCAAATCATCCCTCCTGGGTGTCGGCGTCCTCGGCCATTTGTTTCCTCGCATTCATGATGCGCGCCACCTCCTGTGCAAAGTACTCTTGGCGATCCGCCGACATGTTTAACGTGTCCGTGGCCATGATCTTGAGCTCCCGGGCTTCTTGCATCTCCTTCACCTTCATCTCTTTCACCCTCCTTATTTCTTGCATCCCCTTCATCTTGTGGCCTTGCACGGTGTAGTACATATCCCACCTTTGGCTGTTGGCTTCGTGCATCTTCTCTTTGACAATGGTGGATTTGGCTATGAGCGTGGCAATTTTCTCGTGTAGGGCGGTAGATGCACCGGCCTTGTGTGGCGCCGTCTTTGCCTTCTTATTCCCAATTGGCCGAGGGGTTGGCCCGGACCCCGACATCTGGGTTTTGTCGATGCCACGTTTGGCAATGGACGTACGCAATGTAGCCCATTTTTGACAATCTTGAAGCAACTGCCAACAATGCATAAATTTGAATGGCTTATTTTTGTATAATTTTTGATGCATCGTGTTAGCTTCCTTCAACTAGATTAAAAGAGACATGTTAGTAGAACAATTTAAACTTTGGTGCATGTCAAAAAGAAGGGAGCTTTTGATGTATCATCTTACCACATCGACTTGGTTGTGGCCGCTCTCGTTTCTTGCCTTCACTTGATCAAAAACCCCATGGAACCGGTTGGCCCCCCACCGCTTCTCTATAGCATTCGCCTTGCGAACCGGAGGCACATTGAGTGGCGGGTACTTCGTCCTCTCGAGAAAGTCCTTGTGAATGCGGATCCAATAGGAATTGCTATTTTGTCTAGCGTCGATGATGGCATCCTGGCTTACACCCGTCCATGCCATACACAAAGCCTCGTCCTCCTTTACCCTCCATGTCTTGCCTCTATTGCCCTTCGGCAGCTTGATATCGTCGCCGGTTTCAACATCGTGCACAAACTGGCTCTCCTCCTCCTCCTCCCCCTCCCCCTCCCCGCACTCCTCCTCCTCCTTCTCCTTGCCGCCCTGTTCGTAATCGTCCTGGTTGAGGTCGACCAGAGGGGTCGGGCCACGGATCATATCGTTCATTGCGTCCTAGTTTTTGAATATTATTAAATGCACAATTCAAACTACCGGCGACATCAATAAATGCACAATTCAAACTACTGGCGCATCAATAAATGCACAATTCGAAGCATACCTCGCCACTCGCCATTCCGCCGAGCACGTACGCGGCGTCGGTATCTTCATCGGTGAACAGCTGCGTCGGCGCTACGGCCGCGACGCCTGCAGTTCGACGAAGCACAGGCGAGTCGCTGAAGTGGGTGTCCTGGTTGAGGTCGATGCCTCGGCTTTCGTTGTCCTCGTCCGGCGAAGAGGAGAAGCGCGATTGCTGGAACGCCGGCAACGATGCATCGTTGAAGTAGGTCGGGGAAGACAGCGACGACGATCCCCGAGGAGGGCGAGACGATGAGCTCCCTTGGCTCATGCCATCTAAAGATTGGACGGCGAGGCCCTACGCTATCCTCAATTTCGCCCGATGTCGCCGGTCAGCTCGTAACCGGGCCGCCGCCGCCCGATCCGCTTCGTCTTGTGGGCGGATCACCGCCGGCTCCACTTCTTCCGCCTTCATCACCGGTGTCTTCATCGGCACGGCCCTCCTCGTACCCTTTTCCTTGGCGGCTTTGCTATGGGTGGGCTTTCTCAGACCCACTCCTGCTGGCTTCGGAGCCATCGTCGCCGGCTATTGGACGCGATGAATGCGCCGGCGGAGGGACGAGGAAGGAGTATGGGTGGGGGGCGGCGGCGGCGGCGAGGTAGAAGGGGAGGGGTTTGTGACAATGGAGGGAAGAAGCTCAAGATTTGGCGGCCGGCGCGGCAATGTAGAGGGAAATTTCCCGTCATTCGTTTCGTGTGGCTGACGAGCGGGCCATATCTGTCGGAGGCTCGGGCCCGACAATGTCCAGCACCGCGAAGGCAGCCCCCAACTTTGGAGGCCCTGTTGGCGGTGCCGGACAGTTTTTAGGCCGGACAAAGCCTTTGCGACCCCCCGATGTGGCCTGTTTTTCTGTCCGGAACCGTAATGGAGCTTTAGGTGCCCTATTGCGACCCCCGGTGGACCTCCATTTTTTCCTTCATCTGGTGGATCTCACCCAAAGTGGCGTATCATAATCAGGGGCAGAGAAACAAACGCCTCCTGAAGCAGTGAAGGTTGCCTCGCCTGGCTCAACCAAAACATATCCTGACAGTGACATCCAACTTGCAACCAATCCACGGAATGAGCATAAAACATCTTTTCAGAGCGCCCTCCACGCCTCGCCGAGAAATATCCTGAACTCCAAAACAACCTGAAACTGGGCACTAGAGAGTGGCCTCGCCGATCGCTCCTGAACAAAGCATGCAGCATCACGATGTTTACAGCGTCTTGTCGCCAATGGCCCGGTGATGCCCCTAGTCCACAGGTCGGTCGTGCGTTAGGTGAACCACCATCATCCAGACATATGTGTGTGGCAGCAGGACGCTAGCGCACGCAGATATTGCCGCATCGCCGTCGCCGCCGTTGCCGTCTCGCCGTCACCGGCCGCTACGTACCCCACTTATCTATTTTTTCAGGCTCCGGTCAGTTTCACGTACTCCAACCAAATTACCACGGCCGATCTTGCCAGAGATTCAGTCGGGTATAGATATGCTCTGTGCTCTGAATTCTCTTGTGAGCTTAAATTACTGTATTGTTTCCTCGCAAAAATAAAATAAAATAAAATACGGTATCGTTGGGATTGAGTGGAGGCAACGGCAATCCGCGGTCGACTCGTCCATTTCAGGCGTTCCTGTGGCTCGTGAACCACAAGGGAGACGGCGAGCGATGTTCATGTGGTCCTGCTCCGGCAGGATTCGACCAGTTTGCCGATCCACTGCATTATTGTTACTGTATTATTATTCCCGGAGCAGTACGCACGCTGATCGTTCCAGATATTATCGTCGGTCGATGAGACTGATTGGACAAGAACGGGGTTGCTTCTCACGCTTCAGCTTTGCTCTGTTCGGAATTGGAAGACGAAGCATCAAGCATGATTTGCATTCTTGTGAAACAAAATGTGCACTTGGTGTGAGCTCACGTGGGTCCTCGGCCGGATCCTTGCCGGTTGCCGTATATCGGCGCTGTTGTTGCGTGCACGCGTTCGGCCTTGAGCGGAAAGGAAAAAAGTTCATTTTAGTCCGTTTTAAATCCTGAACTTGCAGAGTTTCGGCCAAATGAAACCTTAAACTCTAAATTCCTGCCCGCTTGCATCCTGAACTTGCGAATCCCGATCTAAATAGAACTCTAGACCTATTTGACGCACCGGCAAAAATAGTATCCAGCCCGGGATTAGCTACTCTCACTGACAAGTGGGACTCAGATGTCATATTCATCTTCTTCTTCCCTAATTAATTTGATTCATGTGTAAAATCTCCCACGCGGGAGCAGGAGCTGTTGGCGGGCGTGGCGGGGGTGGAGCAAGTCTCGCTCTCCGCGCTCACCTCGGGTCACGTCGAGTCCTGTCGCAGCTATGGAGCAGTGGCGCGTTGTGGGTAACGGCGGCAGGGGAACGGAGGAACTCCGGCGTCGTGGTGGATTCACTCTCGGTGTTTCAATTCGGAGCACTACGCGGGCAGAAGGTCGGGCTTGAGTGCGTCTTCTGCCTCGGCCGCTTCGAGCCCATAGACGTGTTGCTCCTTCCGAAGCCGCCCAAGCCATCTACCACGGGGCCTCCGACCCGCCGGTGCAGAAGGCGGTGGCTGCGATTATTAAGGACAAGGACGCAGCTCTGGCGCCTGCCCCGTCTCCGACGTGGAAGATATTCTCCGGTCGACACTCGACGGGGTCAATGCATGCGCCGAGGCGGGTGTGCCCAACGTCTCGCCTTTCAGCCGATCTGGAGGCGGGGGGCGGCGGTGCGGCCACGGTCGGCTGCTTCGAAGTCGAGGCCGAGGTGAGGAAGGACCGGGTGCTTGGTGGATTGGATCTGTTCTGTTGCAAGGGGAAGAAATTGGGAGAAGAAGATGAATATGACATGTGGACCAATGTAGTTAGTGATGGTGGAAATTTAAAATTTTATTTTTTACTATAATTACATCTTGAAGGTTTGATTTAAACCGGGATTCGCAAGTTTAGAACCATAACAAGTTCAAGGGTGAAGAAAATGGATTTTTTTCTGAGCAAAAACCCAGGCCAGAAAATTCAGGGTGATCGATGCAGATGTGATTCGTCGCTTCTGAACTGTAGGCCACCATGAAACTCCGCCGTGTTCTTCCAAGTGTTCAAACTTAAGAAAGCCATAACGATACTGGATGCATGGCTTTGTTTTCTTCACAAACCGGAGGGGCTTTTCCGTTGTGATACTACGAAAATACACATGCATTCGTTACAGAAATTGCTGAGATGCAACTTGCCAGAGTGCAATTTCAGGTAAACAAAAAAGGAGTGGAACATCAGGAACAGTGTTGTGCACTGAGGAGCTGCGATTGATACCCCGAGGAAGATAGAAACGGAAAGGAGGATGGGGACGAGGAAGCAAGCAGAAACCATGGATGGGTGCTGGCTGGGGCCGGGCATTGATTGCTGACATGGACTGTGGGTCCCCTCAATCCCCATCCAAATAATAAGATGATAAGTTGGGAAAATGTGCTGAAAAATGGTTGTTCATTATCCTGTCCAGCCCAATCATGTTTTGGATAATTAACGGCGTTCCACACACGTTTGTACGGAAGTGATCCAGAAAATTGTAGGGATGTTCTATCATATCAACCGTGGCCACTACTTCAACACTTCATTACTCTACGTAAATTGACCCAGGCATTCTAGGTAACACAACCTATACACATATATAGCCGCACCATGCAAGCGAGATGCATGTAGATTGGCAGGATTTTCTATTCACTGCTGTGCAAAAATAGACTGGTTTCCACGCGTCACAACCCACATCCAAATGGTAAAATATACTGAAAGTTTTGTATTCATGTTCTGGATAACTACAGTTAAGGAGTCGAATGGGATCCCTGCAAAATCTTTTGTATTTTCCAGTTCAAATTTTGAGGCAATTTATTCTAGGTTCTCTAGTTTAAAATTTAATCTCAAATTTTGAACTAGAAAACACAGTATAACATAGAAGTGGAGTTTTGGCGAGATGCCCGCTTGCATCTCTAACGGCACATGTCCGCTTGCATCTCTAACGGCACATGTCCTGAAGTTCTTCATTGCAAATATGACCTTTGCAATCTCGATAGCCGCTTGTAAATTTTTACACGGATCCGGTGGCGACCCTAGTTATTTGGCAAAAACCTTACAATAATGAGTGATATAGGACACTTTGAAAATTGCACATGCATCTTGACATCTCGGCGTTGTCCTATCTGTCTAAAGTTTTGAGATTCTGCTAGATATTGCCTCCCAACAAATTCGTGTAGGGCGGTGGTGGTGGCTGGGGGGGGGGGGGGGGGGGTTCATTTTGATGGTGGTGGTCGAAATCGTGGCAGTGTACTGGTCCTCTCCCCCCTTGCAGCAAACGAGGTATGGGTGGAAACCTAGCCGCGCCCGCGACTGTGAAAGTCAGTGGCAGGGCATGGTTGCTCGACTAAGTTCGATCTGGGGCGGTGGTGCGGATCTTTTCCTTTTGTGCTCCAGGGCAATGTCAGGCATAGCTCTTTCTGGTGAGGTGGTAGTCGGCAGTGATGTGCTATGTTGCCGGTGTTGGTCCTTGGTAACCACTCCGGCCTGCGGCGACAACCTCGTTGTGGTTTGCGGTGGCCACCGAAGGATCTTCATGAGGGTTCCTTTCTCCAGATCCGGCGGTTCACTTCAGTGATGAGATGCAAGCGATGGACGACTTATTGACATAGAGGGATGGTCGTGCATCAGCGATGGTCGCACATCGCATTTAGCTGCAGAAAAGAAGTGGTGACAACACATGAGTGACTTTGATGGTGGTGCTACTCGGGCACCTGGTCTCGAGCTCCGAGGTGAAAGCCTAGGTCCAACCCGAGTTGGTTATACCTGGCAATTGCGGTGTATTTACGTTGTTACCTTGTTGAACGCATTGCTCGGATATGCTTGGACTGGTTCTTCAGGATGAAAACCTAGAATCTGGTCTTGGGTTGGTTCGATCCATTGTCAGCGGCGCTTGAGCGTCGCTCCCTTCCTTAAGATGTTACAGTTGAGCGTTTGGTGTCATGAGATGGTTGGTGTGGATATGGTCATTTACGCATAGCTTTGGTCTTATATAACTTTGCTAGGAGTAGTCGTTCTTGCGGGGCCGGTTTTTGGCAAAGTTGTAACCTAAACTCTTCTTAATTGATAAAATAGGCAAAGTTTTTGTCTTTGTTTAAAAAAAGTATATAAATTTGCTACTTGTTGGCATTTTTTTTAGTGTGTGCGTTGATATTGATTGTGTGCATCCTATCTATGTAGAGATCGATTTGTGTACATATTGTATTTGTACCCTGGATGCTCCACTTTGAGCCAAGAAAATCCACCCTATTTTGGGAAAAGAATAATTAGCTTGATCACCATTGTGCGAGCCGCGCGAGCATTGGGCTTGTGGAAACCGCATTGGCCAGGCTCTCCGGTAGGGATCCAGCTGTCCATATAAACTTTCGAGTTATCACAAAATTTACACTTTCACCAAGCAAGCTTGCCTTTATTGAGGCTATATATAGCCACAGCATAAAAGCAAGCAAAGGCAGTAGCATGCAAACTGGTGCCACAACTCAGCTGAGTTCCAACAACAACAACAAAAAGCTTGCTACTTCGCCACTGGCAATCTAAACAGCAACTGATCTGCAGGTTGCAGAAAATGGAGGGAGCACTTGTCACCTCCAACTTCAGCGTGCCTGATCTCTACCCATCCAGAGCCAATGCTGCTCATGCTACAAGATCAAAGAGGCTCTCCTACATCTCACCTGCTGCCTCTTCTGCTGCTGCACCGAACCCCAGCTACCGAAGGAAGAAGAGCACGTCGTCTCCACCGCCGTCGGCTGCCGCCTCTGCCGCCGTCCTCACCTCGCCGCCGAAGCAGGTCGAGCAACAAGAGCGAGAGGAGCACCTGGTGGCCAAGCAGACAAACAATGCAACTGCCACAAGAGTCGCTACCGCGAGAACGAGCAGGGCACCCGATGCGCCGAGGCAGCAGGTTCACTCGTCTCGGCCTCGCGGGCGGCCAACTGCCTCTCTGCCGGTGGCGTTCTGTAACGCGCTGGAGGAGGCGATCAACACCTTTGTGGACCCGCCGGCGCTGCGGCCGTCGGTGGACCCGCGGCATGTGCTGTCCGCCAACTTCGCGCCCGTGGACGAGCTGCCGCCCACGCCCTGCCCCGTCGTGCGCGGCACCATCCCACGCTGCCTCGCCGGCGGCGCCTACATCCGCAACGGGCCCAACCCGCAGCACCTCCCGCGCGGGCCGCACCACCTCTTTGACGGCGACGGCATGCTGCACTCTTTGCTCCTCCCCACGGCGTCGGGATCCGACCCCGTCCTCTGCTCCCGCTACGTGCAGACGTACAAGTACCTCGTGGAGCGGGACGCGGGCGAGCCGGTCATACCCAACGTCTTCTCCGGCTTCCACGGCCTGGCCGGCATGGCGCGTGGCGTGGTCACGGCGGCCAGGGTGCTGACGGGCCAGATGAACCCCGTGGAGGGCATCGGGCTCGCCAACACCAGCCTCGCCGTCTTCGGAGGCCGCCTCTACGCGCTCGGCGAGTCGGACCTCCCGTACGCCGTGCGCGTCGACCCGGCAACCGGAGAGGTGACCACGCAGGGAAGGTGCGATTTCGGCGGCCGCCTCAGCATGGGCATGACCGCGCACCCCAAGAAGGACCCCATCACCGGCGAGCTCTTCGCGTTCCGCTACGGCCCCATGCCGCCCTTCGTCACCTACTTCCGGTTCGACCCGGCGGGAAACAAGGGCGCCGACGTGCCCATCTTCTCCGTGAAGCAGCCGTCCTTTCTGCACGACTTCGCCGTCACGGAACGGTACGCGATATTCCCAGAGATACAGATCGTGATGAACCCCATGGGTATGGTGGTGGGCGGCGGCGCGCCAGTGGGTGCGGACTCCGGCATGGTGCCCCGGCTCGGCGTGCTCCCCAAGTACGCCGCGGACGAGTCCGAGATGCGGTGGTTCGAGGTGCCGGGGTTCAACATGATGCACTCGGTGAACGCGTGGGAGGAGGCCGGCGGCGAGGAGATCGTGTTGGTGGCGCCCAACATCCTGTCCATCGAGCACGCACTGGAGCGCATGGAGCTGGTCCACGCCTCCGTGGAGCTGGTGCGCATCAACCTCCGCACCGGCAACGTCACGCGCACGCCACTCTCGGCAGGGAACCTCGACTTCGGCGTGATCAACCCGGGCTGCCTCGGCCGCCGCAACCGCTACGGGTACTTCGGCGTGGGCGACCCCATGCCAAAGATCGGGGGAGTGGCCAAGCTCGACTTCGACCGCGCCGGCCATGGCGACTGCACGGTGGCGCGACGGGACTTCGGGCCGGGGTGCTTCGCCGGGGAGCCGTTCTTCGTCGCCGACGACGTCGAGGGAAACGGCAACGAGGATGACGGCTACGTGGTGTGCTACGTGCACAACGAGGGCACCGGCGACAACCTGTTCGTGGTAATGGACGCCCGGACGCCCGAGCTGGACATTGTCGCTGAGGTGCAGCTACCCTCCCGTGTCCCCTACGGCTTCCACGGCCTGTTCGTCACGCAGGCCGAGCTCCGGTCACAGCAGCAATGATCATCAAACATACCAACTCCGCGCCTTAACCTGCCAAAAAAATAGAAACACGGCCGCGCCATAGACTGCGCGCGTGATGTACAATACACACACCAACACAGTGGTGCATGATATAGGTCATGAATAGGATTCCATGACGCACACACATAGGAGAAATAGGTAATGTATATAGCATTTGTAAATTTACAAGATCGAATTATTCGTGAAAAGATAGTTACAGCAGAAATCGGCCTGAAAAAATAGTTAATGATTCACGTAGTACAGCTTCAAGAATTGTGAACTCAAAAGACCGAGTCAAGATGACAGACGAGGTATGAATTGTCAGAACTTCACAGAGATAAACATATTTGTTGCTTGCCCAAGTCTTACAAGCATGACCCCAATGGTTACAGACTTCATAAATATGCAGTGATTTAACATGATATACATACTATTAGATTTCAGTAAGCCCAATGGTTACAGAGTTCGTAAATATGCAGGGATTTAACAGGATAAACATGATATTGGATTTCAGTAAGCCGGTGGAGCTAGCTTTGCATTTGGTACAAGGATCATCAATTCAGTATCCTCGGTGTTATCATTCTCACAAAACTGAATGAATACGACCTCTCTTGTGCCTAAACAACCTAAAAGTGTTACTAGGAAAGTTATAAGTACGATTTCTGCAGAGGAAGCCGTATAAGTATAAGCAGATACAGATGACTAAAAATCCTTACTAGAATCTTCTCCACAACAATCATCTTTCTAAATTCTAGTGTATTTTGCATCTATATTCTCAACAAGGAGATGCCAAAAATAAGTTGGATAGCTCAGACCACCAAATTGTCAAGATTCATGTGGCACATTCCACAGCCTAGAAAGGGATATAAAAGGTTTGGGGCTCAAGTTTCCGCCTTTTACTACTTGAGAAGTATCGTCACGTGGTTCCAATGCCAATTTTGCATAAGATACTCCAATGCCATTCAGCTTTTCTCTACGCCGGGCCCAGGTGACAAGGTATAAACCAGAGATGATTAGGAGCCCTCCAATGACACTGCAAGCAAAACAGAGCAGATTGTACTTCAGATGAAAATAAATGATAAACATCAACTGCTAGGAAGGAAACTTTATCCATCAATGTTAGAAACCTGGACTATTGATCTATCAGATTGACATCAATGTGCAAACATCCTATATTACTGTACATAACTACATATTAACATGCAAGTAGGACCTGTTCTGGAACAGTATCTTTCACATTAAAGAGATCGTAAAAATTAAATGGTTAAGTTTTTTTATTTTAATAAATGGTTAAGTCGATTAAATAGTAGAACATATGATAAACTAACTCTTACCTTCCGAAGTAAATTGGACTTCCAAGAAAAAGTACCGACAAGAGAGCAGAGAGCACTAACTGGAGGGGGATATACAGTGCCACCATAGCAGGGCCCAGAATTTTGTTGGACCATGTTAATAAACCATTATTAAGAGCAGATGCAACAACTCCCTGAAATTTGGGATAAAATAAGAGAATTTAAATACAATTTTCTTATGGTGGCATGCGTCAACCATTTCTTTTATGGCCTACACAAACTGGTGTAAATTGCAACCGATATCTCCTCCATGGCACTACATATAACTTTACAATTTCAATTCATGGATCCATGGATGGGATGCAACAAAATTTCACTTACATACGAGAGCATATGTATGTAATGATGTAATAGTGTAAAAAGGAATACATAGAATCTACATCTACGAAATCTAAGAGCTTACAGCATATACAGCAGCAGAAAACTCGGATTGAGTCAAAGTCCAGTCTTCTTTATTAGTTGTTGAATAAACTCCTGAGATGACCATTAAAAGAGCTCCAAAAAAATATGAGTAGGCTGTCAATGACAAACTGCAGGGGTACTTCACCAAAATTGGAGCCTGAAAGAACACATGAACATAAGAACAAATAAGAAAGAAGAACGACTCACAACACATTGCTTCTATCATAATTCATAAGGTTCAGTTCTGAAGGCAAAATATCAAGATACTTAAGTAAAATCAAATACAACACAAGCATACAGTTATTCCAACAATGTCAGATGCGTGATATCCTCATAAATATAACAATCTCTATTCTTCAAATGGGGTACAATTGCTCAGCCCCATATCGTCTTTTAACAATTCGCCAAACTAACAGACCAAATTCAGTATTCAGTGCCCCAGTTGCCAGTTGGACATACTCACACAGCTAGGATGTGGGACAGAAACTGAAAAACTGTTAACACCGAAATGATCATAAAAGTAAAATGCTCTCAAATCTCAAAAGATTCGATACCATCTTAAGTTACTGATCTAGGTTAGAGAGGCTTTCAGAACTGTGCCACAAATACGCTTCATAAAAACTAAAGTTTGAGGTGTCCTAGTTGACAAATATCAAAGCACGTAAGGAATAGTTGTAACAATAGCCTGAAAATGACTAATACCTGCAAAGAAAAATAAATTGCCATACAGAGGCAGTTCCCAATCAAGCACAAAACTCCAATGTGCCACTTTTCCAACCCAAACGTAATGAACCAAGAAGATACTGGCTCTGGCTGCAACATGTCGGTGATTACTTCATTGCTATGAATATCAAGGCCAAGCTCGCTGCTACCAAATACAGCTGTTCCCCTGTAAAGCACCATCAGAACAGCGCCAAGCACACAGACGATGGTGCCGCCAACCTTCACCCGGCCCTCGCGTGTGCCAAAGCTCGCTGTTTCAGTACTGGAAGAAGCAAAATCTTCAAACTGAAGAACAAAGGAGAATATGAATCTCTGAAGATTTTCACAAGTGAGCGAGACTTACCCCATGAAGAGAGCCAAGATGAAGGTGAAGACGGGAATGGACGGCTGAATGGCGGCGGCATAGGTGGGGTTCGTGTAGCCGAGGCCAACCAAGAACAGCAGCTGGTTGCCAAATATGCTACAGCACGAACACAAATACGGATCAGCTGGCAGCATTGCTTCAACCGACCAGTTTGTCTGACCCGGAGCAAGCGAGCGGGTGGCTAGGCTTACCCCGTGAGCCCGAGGAGGAGGAAGGAGACGAGGAGGTGCCGAGTAACGGGAGGCGGTCGCGCCTGGGCGGGTGAGCTGCGATGGCGGAAGAAGGCGAGGGGAACGAGGACGGAGAGGGCGAGGAGGTCGCGTAAAACGCAGAAGACGACACGGTTGACGCCGACGTTAAGCGCCTGCTTCGCGACGACGTGGTACCCCGCGTTGATGAACTGCGCCCCCACCATCGCCGCGTGGGCTCGCCTCGCCTCCCCGTCCCGCACCGTCGCCGCCATCGCCGCCGATCCCGATTCCCCGGTGTCGTCGCACGGTCTGAGTGGAGATTACTCCTTTGATTGAACCTTTCCCCACTGGCCAGTGGCAACCGGCAGTCCATGTGCAGGGCGGGCTCTGCTGGGCTTTCTAATTTTTGAAAGGGATCTAGTGGGCCGTGCTGACTTGTAACATCTCCAGTGGAGGGTGGATATACGCGTGTAAACTGGGCTCGTTTGGTAACCCAGTATCCTGAGGGGATCCGCGACTTTTCCCCGGCCGTAAAAACCACGGGCCGAATGGACTCGGGGCAGGCCACCGGGCCATTTGGTTGTCGCGAGGGGGAGGAACTCCATCTCTTTCCGGATGCGATTAAGAAAAGAGAACCCTTCCCAAAGAGAAAGTTTCTAGCGACAAGCGACGCTACGGAGGCTACGTGGCAGCGACAGAAAGACTTGCGCACTATCAGGAGCGAACGCGCCCGCACGCGAGAAAGCTCCATACGGCTGCCGCCGAAGCCTCGCGCCCGTGTACATTCACATGCTTGTTGTACGTCCGTTCGTCCAGCGTCTCTCACGTACTTGTACGGTTGTGCATATAAGACATACTATAGACTATAAAAAATAAAGTATGATGTACAAATTATTACACATAATATGGAGTACGAACTATACATAATATTTAGTACAAGCTACACAACATGAATGATGTATAAATCTAAATCTCTTTTGCATACCGATATATAAGTTGCTTTACTTGCCACCCCCACCCTAAATCCTAAGTTATTTATACAAGTTACAAGTTTTTCATGATCTAGCGGCTCGGCTTCGTCCCCCGTCGCCGCTACCACGACGTACGGGCGGACTCAGCCTCGGGACGTTAGGGTACAGAGACTTCATCGCTCGTCGACGCTATCGCGTCGACGGCGACGAATGCTCCGTACCATAACGCCTACGCTAACGCGACACACGGAGTACAAGTACAAGTAAACGGAGTACAAAGTACAAGTAAACGGAGGACACTGAGTACATTGTACACAGACACATGAAGTTCAAATACACAGAAAACAGAGTACAAAGTACGTTGATAGCCGAAGTACAAGTACGTTCAAACCCGAAGTACAGGTTCAAATCGAATGTACATGTATTTAACTTTTGGATATACAAAAAAAGTTCGTCAAAACCTATCGATATGGGATCTAGTTTTGAAGATCTCGACGCAAGGTATTTAAAAGTGAAAACAGTTCGTAATTTGGATAAATGGTTCTCAAGATATTTCGTTTTTAAACTTCGGTTCAAAAAAATAAAATGGAAAAGGCTACCCTCCCAACGAGTACAAATAAACAGAAAACGGAGTACAAAGTACGTTGACAGCGAAAGTACAAATACGTTCAAACCCGAAGTATAAGTACGTTCAAACCGAATGTAGAAGTATTAAACTTTTAGATGTATAAAAAAAATTCGTTAAAACCTATCGACATGGGATCTAGTTTTGAAGATCTCGACGCGAGAAGTTCGAAACTGAAAACGGTTCGTAATTTCGATAAGCAGTTCTTAAGATATTTCGTTTTTAAAATTCGGTTCAAAAAAATAAAAGGGAAACTCCCTCCCATCCGTACCCTTTTTTCTCTCTCTTCCTCCCCACTTGCAAAGTTTTCCTGAGGAAGGGTTCCGTTATTCTAACAATTTCCTCCTTTTCCAGGTCTCTTCCCCGGACGAGACTTCCGCGTGTAGATAGGTCGGGGAGGGTTTCCTCGGCTCGCTCGCTCTCGCGATGGAGAGGCGGCGGCTCTGGGTGTGACGCTCCCATCTCCTTCCTCCGGCGACCGGAGTGAGGTCCTCTCCCAAGCGCTCCGCCTCCGTCCGAGGTCTCCTCCAACTCCGTCCGAGCCATCCTCCGCCTCCGCACCCCTTCGTACAAGCTCTCCTCCGTCTTGAAGCTTTCTCCCCTCCGGCGACAACGAAGGAGATCCGGCAACAAAGGTAGTTTCCTTCACCTATTCCTCATTTTCCCTTTTTTCCTTTTATTCCTTCCCCTTCCGTATTGATGAGATGCTACCGATCCACATACTCCCCCCCCCCCCCCCCAATATCAAGCTCGTTGGTCGAGATCAAGAAAAGATTTCGTACGCATCCAGTTCAAGCTCGTTGCTCAAGATCTGTAGCGGCAATGCGAAAAATTCTTGAGGACATCAGGTCATACCTCATGATCTCTCGATTTCATACGCAAAATATGTTTTGTTCCAATTGACGGGTGTCCAAACCATAGCTCAGTAGTCTGCAATTTGTCAGCTCGACATGTTAAGAGAGAGAAACAAAATCGATGGGGCTCAGTAGTGTGCAATTTATCTCATTTCAGATTGCAGTTCCAGTATATTTTGACATTATTTATATCCCAATGATCAGATCAGGTTTAATGGAAATGGTTTTTCTCCATGCTGTCATGTGCACTGGCAGGGGTATGTTGTTTTGGTTTTTGTTTGATCCGTGTCCCCATCGTCAAGAAAGACATCTCCCAGGTTTGTCCCCTTGGTCAGGGAGCAGTCCATGTGGAGGCAAACCAGTGTATGCAATGCGTGATGGATAGTGTCATTGCTCTGTTGCTGCTACTAGAATTTTTGCAACTGTCTTCCTGAAGCATGCATATACCTGCCCGAAAAACTTGGATCTCAAGTTCTGTGATGAGTGCTTGAGTTCTGTGTGCATTCTTTTGGCTTGTACCATGAAGTTTAATTCAATTTATGTTATTAGATTCTTATGTGCCAATTGGAGTTTAACTCAATTTCTGTGATTAGCTTCGTGGTTGTCTTTGCAGTGCCAATTGGAGTTTAACTCAATTTCTGTGATTAGCTTCGATAGTTGAATTCTTGTACATCACCCCTAATTTACTACTGATCTCCTGTGCAAGAAATGTACTGGTAGTCTTGCCTTCCTTATGCAACATATAGATATTTGTAGATAATGTTTTCTGGTTGTGCTTGAAAAACAATAAACTGAAACTTATACTGTTAGTCTGAAAAATAGTTTACTGAAATTGTTCTATTTAGAAACAGTTTACTAACCAACATGTTGTGTTTGTTAATGTCGTCACCATGCAAGTTTAGTTAGTATATTGAGGAGTAGAGAAACTGCAATCTGCAATGTACATAGAAAAGCCTGCCTGAAACTATTTCCATTGTTGTCTTGATCTTTGTCTTTATGAGTTCAATGTGGATAGGATACCGTTGTAGCCTAAAAAACAGTTTACTGAAATCGTTGTATTATGAAACAGTTTCTTACTTCCTCAATGTTTTGTGTAATACAGCAAACTTTGAGCTGCGGTACCTGATGGCGGTGTCAGAGTACAGAAGACCAAAGCAAGACTCGTGACTGTCGTCTTAGCTCACCTCTTCTGTAGTGTCGCCGCCTCGGACACAAGAACTTGAAAATTCAGAAAAAATGTATTGAGATATAGTTCCGAGCAACGCATTGTGTTTATGGTAGCTAAATGTGTGGCAATTCTTATTCTAGTGGTGCAGTTCTAAAATTCGGAACTTTTTGAACAGTGATGTAGCAAATATTTATTGTAATGGTTGTTCTTAATTTATCACACACAAAAAATAGTTCCGACCACCACTTGACTTGCAACTGCAAAGGTTAGGCTTCCCCCCCCAAACGAACACAGGGAAATGGGTGGATCTCCCCCCCCCCCCAACCCACCCACCCACCATGGGATGAGGGGATCCCGTGCGCACCATAGAATCCCCCGTGGGGCTCTGGTTCCCTGGGTTTTTCTCCCCTGATAACCAAACAAAGCCAGCTCCCAGTCCCACAGGTGATGTATAATTCATGAAAAAATAGCATGCTCTTTCGGCGCTAATAGCACGATATAGCATATCTGGAGAGTTCATGCTAAATTTTACTGATTTTTCCCGCTATGACGTTATTCGTGAAATAGCATGTTATATCGCGCTAAAACGTTATAACTTCACCACACTCTTTCTTTTTAGCGTTGTTTCGTGTTTATTATGGTGATGAACTGCAATTTGTCGTTTCCTCTTCTGAATCGGAAGACATTGCTAATGCTGATGTTGCCCTCTAGGTTGTTGATGTTGGGCTTCTAGACAACTGAAAAACTATTTTTATACTATGTGTTATGCATATATTGTTCTGATATTTTTGGACTATATTTTTTTTGGATATATATCGTATTTTTTCAAAACACTATTTAAAATATAGCACGCTATATCGTGTATAGCATCTGAAAGAGGCTGACGCTACTTCTTTTAGCACGCTATTTTGAACCCTAATACACCACCAGTTTTCGTTTTTACAACACCTGTTTTTGCGTTTTACATCACTAAATTTGTTTGGTCCATTCCAGATGATATATAATAGGTCACCACTGGAATTCCAGATGATGTAAAATAGGATACCGACTAACACAACAAGAATTGAATTTTTTTTTTACACATTAAAAATTGAAATGTAGAACTCTCAGACATCCAAACATTGAAATTTCAAACTTGAACACAACCAAACTTTTCATTACAAACTAGAACACATCCAAATGTTGAAATTTTCAAGTTTTGATGCATGAAAACTCGACTAAGCTTAACAATAAACCGAAACTTGACAAACTTGAACAAAGACACTCGACAAACTTGACACTAAACTCGACACTTACACTCGACACTACCACTCATCATCAAGCTTAGAATCGGAATCGTCAGAGAGGCCAAGATTATTCCACCAGGTCTGGAACGATTCGTCAGAGTCCGACGACACGTTGGAGGTGCCGGAGGGGCCAGCTTCCCCGCGGGATGACGAAGCTTGTTTCTTCTTCATCACGTCCCTCTCGACGTCGAAGTCCATCAGCACCCACACGAGCTTCAGATGCTCACGGCAAAACCGCTCCATCGCCGCCTCATCGTCATGGGGGATGTGCAGCTCTGCGTAGGCGCAGCGGTTCTCCATCTCCTCCTCGCGCATCACCATCCAAAGATCATCGATAAGGAACTTGGCGTTCTCCCGGCTCTCCTCCGGGTAGTTGAGGTTGGAGCGTGGGCGACCCAACCACATTGCCGCCATGTCGTACGCGCGGGCGGCGAGCTCAGCCGACTTGAAGGTACCCATGTACCACGCTAGCGGGCCTGGGTTATCTCCACGGACCAGGGCCCGGACGGCCGCAGCCGCACGCCGTGAAAATCCGAGGTGCTTTTCACACGGCGACGAGGCGGCATGACGACAGCGAATCGGAGCCCGGATGCGGCGACGGTGTTGGGGAGATGAACCCCGGATACCCCAAAGAGGCTCACTCCTTCAAACTCCTCATGCCGCCTGCACCACGCCGGCTGGATCACGCCGGTTGGACCGGGCCGCCTGCGTCCACCCGGACACCAACGTCTGGCTGGACTGGAGCCGGACCAACCAACCGACAGTTCCGTACCAGTGGGCCAGCCCCGCGTAACCGTTCCCAGTGAACAGTACTTCATGTCGGGTGTTCTCTGTACAGAATCATGACAACAAGCTCCAGCCGGACCAGAGAGTAGTTGATGTCATAGGGATAACCTTGTAATTTCCTTATAACCCAAAACCCTAGCCCGTTGCCTATATAAGGCGGGCTAGAGCTCCCTGGGTAGGGGGGCAAGCGAGGAGAGAAGGGAGAGAGACGAAGGACAGTAGAGGAGAGCAGGAGAATCATCATCAACCTCCAGCCGGCTTGGACTTCCAGCCGGCTGCCACCTGAAACAGCTCCAGGAGCACTTTGTAGCCCGTACTCTGTGATCGAGCAATAAGAAACAAGAAAGGCAGGACGTAGGGGTGTTACCTCCACAAGAGGGCCCCGAACCTGGGTACATCGCGTGTGTTTGCGTGCTTGCTACCCAATCCCGCGCGAGCGCCATCGTTGCCTTGTCCCACACTTCTTTCCATCCTTGATGGATATGCCGTGCAACCCACCACGACATGTGGCGCCCACCGTGGGGACAGCGACGAGCGGAATCACGTTCTGCGTGGGATCCCGGACCGTAGATGATCAGCGGGTTGTCTCCGGCCTCGTGCTCTCCATCGGCTCCATCGGGTGCGTCATCGACAACACCAAGAGCTTCTCCGACGTGGGCTTCATCAGCGGAGGCACCGTCATCACCTTCGGCGACTTCCACGTCAACGTCGCCGTCGCCGCCAAGGAGTATCCGGAGGAGGTTTACTCGTGTTTGGCTCCATCGGTCTTCGACGCCAGCATCTGCGATGGCAACTCCTTCGGCTACCTCCGCTCCGGTGACGCCGACTACGACGACGCCAAGCTCAATGTCTACGCCGAGGTGCACATGGTCGAGCACGTGGCGGCAGGAGGTGGCATCGCCACAACTGTTCACGAAGCCGGAGAACCCTCTCGTTTCCAGCGCAACCTTGAGGCAGACTTCGAGTTGCTGAGCACTCCCATCACGCCAAGTGCAGACCCGTCCAAGGCGGCAGCCGAACTAGAGAAGATGCGTCAACAAATGTACGACAAGGCACTCCACCTCGCGTCGACGCAGCGCCGACTCAACGCCACGATGCGCAAGTACAACACCGTCCACGGTTTCGAGCCGGCAAGGGGTAACACCGAGAAGCTGAATGAAGTTAGGCGCAAAGGAGGGGATCTCGGCGGTGCCCTGAACCGTGCTGCCCAGCCGCACGTGCATTCGGACATCGTCTTGCCCGAGTACAGCTGCCCTGTGCAAAACATGAAGGCTGCGGAGGCGGCAACAGCGGAACTACCTCATCTTCAAGGCGAGGAGCTACGCCAACAAGCGCACCGGGTCCAAGAGCTCATCGCCGCGGCTAACCGGTAGCAACGCGAAGCTGAAGCAACGGCGAGCAGGGAGCATCACGATCCGCCTCCAGGCTACTACGCAGCTGGCAAGTCTAAGCAAGGCGTCGAGGTGTCATCCACGAGCCGCGGCAGGGCGAAGGACAAGCAACCACGAGCTCATCGCGAGAGGAGCGCGAGTTCGCATCCTCGTGATCACGGCCGCGATCCGGCTGGGCGACGTGAAGACGGCAACCGGAACGAGCCGCAAGCCGGCCGTAGCGCCAAGGAGCGAGTCGGACACAAGGTCACCATCGACCAGCGCCTGGGACCACTGGGGCCCGAAACAAGCCACGGCGCGCGCAACCACATCGAAGCGCTCAAGGCGTCAAGCATCATTGAGGAAGAAGATGTCGCCGCGCATAGCTGCTTCGGACCTCGCATCCGGACCGAGCAGTTCCCGAGAGGATTCACCCTCCCAAGGGACACACCCAAGTACAACGGCACCGCGAAGCCGGAAGACTGGCTCGCCGACTACGTCACAGCAGTCAACATCGCAGGCGGCAACAAGCGGGTGGCTGTACGCTACGTGCCTCTCATGCTACAGGGATTAGCTCGGGACCTGGTTGAACAGCCTTCCGGTTGAAAGCATCAACAGCTGGTTGGACTTCGAGGAAGTGGTCAACCGCAACTTCACCAGCACCTACTTGCGCCCCGGCAACGCACAGCTTCTCGCGATGTGCAGGCAGAAAGAAGGCGAGTCGTACCGTGCTTACCTCACCCGATGGACCAGCTTACGCAATTCCTGTGAAGGGATCCTGGAGCTCCAGGCCGTCCAGTACTTCGTCCAAGGTTGCCGGGATCAGACGCTACTCAAGCATAGGCTCCTGAGGAAAAGTCCGAAGACCATGGCGGAGCTCATGGCAATCGCCGATGAGTACGCCACCGCCGACACGGGCATGACCAACCCGATCCGACTCGACGAAGCCGGAAGGATCATCACGGTAGAGCCGGCTGCACGCCGAAGCCGGACGGAGACCCAGGAGGGAGGGAAGTCAACCCGGCGTGACTCCGACACATCCGGCAAGCGCAAGTTAACGGACGACCGTGTCGAATCCAAGGTCGTCGCCACCACCGAGGGAAGGCCGGCAGGAGGCTTCGACAACCGCCGCATGAGGACAAGCGGCGACATGCGCTGGACAAGGGCGAGGAACAACTACGAGTCTTTACTCGACCGGCCATGCCGGAACCACGGCGACCGGCCGGCAAACCACACTGTCAGGCAATGCAACCTCGGCCGTCCAAGGCCGCCACCGTACGAGCGGCGAAATCCGCATCCGGATGAGGCCGGACAGGATGATCGGAGACACGACGACATGCGGCGCAAAGACAGGAATCGCGATGACCGCCAACGCGAAGACCAAAGGAGGGAGCATCTTCCATCTCCACCGCTAAGGGATCCTGACGGATACCGGAACCCGGATGCGGCCTACATCGTGTTCATCAGCGAGCACGATGACAAACGAAGCCGGCGAGAACGGTTCAAGGAGGTGAACGATGTGGTTCCGCCCGTCCCCCAGTATCTCAACTGGTCGGAAGGAGCAATCACGTGGGATCGCAGCGACCACCCAGAGCTGATGCCTAACCCGGGCGGCTATGCTCTAGTCCTGGAGCCCATGATCATCTCCCCCAAGCGCGCCTGCACCTTCTCACGAGTCCTCATCGACGGAGGCAGCAGCATCAACATCCTCTACCGTGACACGCTGGAGAAGCTGGGCATCCCCGAGTCCAGCTTGACACCGAGTCGGACGGTCTTCCACGGCATTGTGGTAGGGCGAGCTGGCTCATCCATAGGGCTCATCCGGCTTGACGTCCTGTCGGCACCAAGGGCAACCACCGCCATGAGACCATCTCCTTCGAAGTGGTCGACCATACCAGTGCCTACCATGCCATACTTGGGCGGCCGGCGCTCGCCAAGTTCATGGCGGTACCTCACTACGCCTACCTTAAGATGAAACTACCAGGCCCACGCGGAATCATCACCGTCTCCGGAGACTACAAGCGCTCCATCGCCTGCGCCACTGACAGCGCGAAGGTGGCCGAGACCATGGTCTGCAACGAGGAAATGCGACAATTCAAGCGCAAGGCCAGCGAAGAGAAACTGGAGATACCGGAGTCGGCCAAGCCGGATAGCGAGTCGAACTTTCAGGCGGCACGAGATACTAAGAAGATCTACTTCGACGACAGCGACAAGTCCAAGTTCGTCACCGTGGGGGCGAGCCTGGACCCCAAATAGGAAAGCGCGCTCGTTGAGTTCCTCCGTGAGAACCGGGACATCTTCGCGTGGTCCCCCAAGGACATGCCTGGTGTATCGAGGGAACTCGCCGAGCACTCTCTACATGTCCGGCCAGATGCCAAGCCGGTGAAACAGTCTCTACGTCGCTTCGCGGAGGGAAGAAGAAAGATAATAGGAGAAGAGATAGCCCGGCTGCTTGCGGCCGGCTTCATCACGGAAGTACAACACCCAGAATGGCTAGCCAATCCAGTGCTGGTAGAAAAGAAGAACAAGCGGTGGCGGATGTGTATCGATTACACTCACCTCAACAAGGCTTGCCCCAAGGACCCTTTCGCATTGCCGCGAATCGACCAAGTGATCGACTCCACAGCCGGCTGCGCCCTCCTCTCCTTCCTCGACGCCTACTCCGGCTACCACCAAATCCCATTGAACCCGGACGATCAGCTCAAGACCGCCTTCATAACCCCCTACGGCCCGTACTGCTACACCACCATGCCGTTCGGCTTGAAGAACGCGGGGGCGACCTACCAGCGTTGCATGCAGAAATGCTTGCGCGACCAAATTGGTTGCAACGTGCACGCCTACGTTGACGAGATCATCATCAAGACCAAGGAGAAGCACACTCTGCTCGCCGACCTCAAAGAAACCTTCGACAACCTGCGCCTCTTCCAGATGAAGCTCAACCCGGAGAAATGCGTGTTCAGCGTTCCAGCCGGACGGCTACTCGGCTACCTGGTGTCGGCATGGGGAATCGAGGCCAACCCGGAGAAGATCGCTGCCATCAACAACATGCGACAGCCGAGAAACGTCAAGGACATCCAAAAGTTCGCCGGCTGCCTGGCGTCCCTTGGCCGTTTCATCAGCCGACTTGGAGAGAAGGCTCTCCCACTGTACCACTTGCTGAAGAAGACGGACAAGTTCGTCTGGAGCGACGCGGCCGACGCCGCCTGCAAAGAGCTCAAGCGCGCGATGGTACCACCCCGGTCCTGGCACCGCCGGCTCCAAAGGAGCCCATGCTCTTGTACATCGCCGCCTCCAACCGGGTCGTCAGCGTCGTCTTGGTGGTGGAACGAGAGGAAGCCGGCAAGCAGCGGCTGGTGCAGCGGCCAGTCTACTACCTCAGCGAAGTGCTCTCTCAATCGAAGCAAAACTACCCGCACTACCAGAAGCTCGTATACGGCGTGTACATGGCAACGAAGAAGCTGAAGCACTACTTCCAGGAGCATCCGATCAAGGTGATACGTGATGCTCCACTCGCCGAGATCATAGGCAACAAGGATGCAACCGGCAGAGTCGCGAAATGGGCGATCAACCTGACGGTGCATGGAGTCGAATATGACAAGAGAACGGCGATCAATTCACAAGGGCTGGCTAATTTCCTTACCGACTGGACGGAGACGGACCACATACCACCACCACCCGATTCCGGCCAGCATTGGCTCATGCACTTCGATGAGTCCAAAAGATACTGGGGGCTCGGCGCCGGAGTCGTCCTCACCTCTCCCAAAGGGTGCCGGCTCGAATACGTGCTACAAATCCACTTCACGGCGTCCAACAACGTAGCCGAATATGAAGCTCTCGCGCACGACCTCAAGCTCGCCAAGGCTATGAACATCAAGCGAATCCTCTGCTACGGGGACTACGATCTGGTGGTCCAGCAAACTACCGGTCATTGGGATGCCAAGGACCCCAACATGGCCGCCTACCGCTTCTACGTCTAGCAACTCGCGGGATGCTTCGACGGATGTGAATTCCACCACATCCACCACTCCAACAACAAAGCAGCTGACACCTTGGCGAACATTGGCTCTCTTCGGGAGGAAATCCCACCCAGCGTCGCCCTCGAGAAGCTGTACAAGCCATGTATCACGCCATGCCCAGGCTCCGACTCCGTTCGGATACCGCCGGGCGCGGAGCTGGGCGGGCCGCCTTCAGGCAAGCCGGAAGCCGTCGAGGTCCTCGTCATCGAAGAGGCTCCGCCATGGACCCAACCCTTCCTCGCCTACCTCGCCAACGACGAACTCCCGGCGGAAGAGCTCATCGCCAAGCAGATCAAACGCCGAGCAAGTGCTTACGCCATCATCAACAACGAGTTGTACAAGCGCAGTGTCTCTGGAATATTCCAACGCTGTGTAAGCCAAGAAGAAGGAATCAAGATCCTCAAGGAAATTCATCAAGGCGAATGAGGCCACCACGCGTCATCAAGAGCAATCGTGGCCAAGGCGTTCAGGCACGGTTTCTACTGGCCGACTGCGCTGGCGGACACAAACCAGCTGGTCCGACTCTGCAATGACTGTCAACGATTCGCAACGCAGAAACACACGCCGGCTTTAGCACTCAAGACGATTCCAATCACCTAGCCGTTTGCCGTCTGGGGACTGGACATGGTCGGTCCGCTGAAGAGGTCCAGTGGCGGCATGACACACCTACTGGTAGCTGTCAACAAGTTCACGAAGTGGATCGAAGCCAAGCCGATCAAAAAGTTGGATGGACCAACAGCCGTCAAGTTCGTCAAAAGCATCATTTACCGGTTTGGCTACCCCAATAGCATCATCACGGACAACGGATCAAACTTTGTCAAGGGAGAATTCGTCAAGTTCTGCGGTAGGACCGGCATCCGGCTCGACGTCGCCTCCGTCGCGCATCCGCAATCAAATGGGCAGGTTGAATGGGCAAACGGCCTCATTCTATCCGGCATCAAGCCTCGGTTGCTCGAACCGCTTGAACGGGCAGCCGATGCATGGGAAGAAGAACTACCATCCGTCCTCTGGAGCCTAAGGACAACTTCGAATCGCTCAACCGGCTTCACCCCCTTCTTCCTCGTCCACGGGGCTAAAGCCGTCATGCCAACCGACATCGAGCACGATGCGCCTCGAATCGTGTTGTTCACGGAAGCAGAAGCTAAACAAGCCTATGAATATGGTATGGACCTACTCGAAGAAGCGCGCCAACTCGCCGAGTCAAGGTCGGCGATATATCAGCAGTAACTACGCAACTACCACAGCCGGCAAGTCAGGCCTGTCCGCTTTCGCGAAGGCGACCTCGTGCTCCGACTAATTCAAAACACCAAGAATACGCATGAGCTATCATCACCCTAGGAGGGACCATTCATCGTAAGCAAAGCGCTCATCAACAATGCCTACTACTTGATCGACGCCCGCGAGCACAAGAAGGACACGATGGACAAGGAAGGCGATGAAACGGAAAGGCCATGGAATGCTTCACTCTTGCGTCGATTCTACACTTGAGAAAGAACCATGTATGTATCACCCATGCTATCAATAAAGGAACGAGAATGATGGGCACATGAGCAGTTTTTTCGCAATTTTTCTGCATTTCCCTTTTTAAACTTCCGGTTGCTCCGGCAGCCAGCAAGCTTGCCTTCAGCGGCCGTGTAGCGTGACTAACCTCTAAACGGCTAACTCTTCGAATCCGGTTAAGGCCGGCAAGAGAATAAGCTGGAGGGGGCCAACCACGTGAAAAACGCTCAAAGGAAAGTACTGCCGGCTGAAAAATCGCTATTCTGCAAACTCGGCCAAGCCGGCAGTCGGCAACCTCTTCTCCTATTACGGATGATTAACTACACGACGCTAAATGGCTAACTCTTCGGATCCGGTTAAGGCCGGCAAGAGAATAAGCTGGAGGCCGACTGTATGCGAAAGACGTAAGAAACAGAAATCGTTGCCGGCTGAGAAAACCCTGGCCCAACAAACCGGACCTCAACGTTATAGTAGTGTGCATGATCCCGCTAGACGGTGAAGTGCACACGAATGGCGGCGGGGAAGGCTACAGGCGAGTGTAAAATTGAGCTAAGCGAAATAAAAGTATTCTCCATAATCGAAAGAGCAAGCTAACCACTTTGTCATTTCATCCCCCGCACAAAAATGCCGCTTCCCGGCTTGGGAGATCTCAACCCGGACACAGGACGACGCGTAAAAGATTAAGCCGGTCATCACCACACAAATGCAAGAACAAAAGCGAGTGACATTCAACATCATAGATAAGGGCTTACAATCGGAAGCAGATTAATAGGAGCAAAAGGAGGAAGTCCACAGGCGAACAACCTCGCCTACAGGCCAAGCCGGCTACAAGATAACCTAAAGTTAAGCGGGAGGTGGAGTCATATCGTCATCGCTCTCCTCCCACTCCTTGAGGCACAAAGAGCCGTCGAAGACCTTGATGTAGAAGACCCCAGTCTGGCGCTTCAGCTGGAAGCGGACGATGAAGGGAGGCTCCAGGCGGAAGAACTTAGCAAAAGCTTTCCAGCCGGAGAAGAACTCAGCCCGCCGGCGAACCTCCCCACCTTCTTGGCTGACGACGACGCGAGCAAGCACATCCCAAGGCCCCTGACGAGCTCCAACCCGATGAAGAAGGAACCTGAAGGGGCCTTCCCCCTCTAGTGCATCGGCGACGGCCCGAGGAAGCCACTAGATGCGCTGGATGGGCTCGTACAGTGTCAAGATGATCTCTGAAATGGGGAACTCGTCCTAATAACCACCTACCGGAGACTCCGAGCGGGCAGGAGAGGGGCTCCGGTTACCCCTAGTCGCCGCAACAGCGGCATCCCCACCGCCGCCGCGTCCAAGCTTTGGCGGCCGGCCCCTACCGCGCTTTGCTGCCGCATTGGAGGATTCTCCAATGTACTTCGGCGGACGACCCCGACCGCGTTTAGCCACAATGGGAGAATCCACCCCGATCTCTTTCTTCGGTGCCATGCCTGGATGAAGAGGGGCGAAGTGAAGGAGAGAATGAAGCAAGAAAAGCGCACCCGCACCGCTACTTATAAGGGAACACGAAGGTAGCTCAACCGTCAGTGCCCCGTCTCTCAGGCGACACGTGGCCACCAACGCAAAGGATGGCGAAGCCGAGGAGACAAAAAGTAGAGCGCAAAAATCAAACCAAAGCAAATTCGACATGCAGCCACTGCATGGAGCAAGGCGGTAAAAAATATACCCAGGGGCTGCGCAGCCGCCAAGCTGGCTCCGCAGACACGGACGAATCAAAACACCCCGAGTCACGGACTCGGGGGCTGCCACGCCGTCAGCCAGCAAAGGAATCATTCCCGGGGGCTGCGTAGCCGCCAAGCCGGCACCGCAGACCCTGACGAATCAAAACACCCCGAGTCACAGACTCGAGGGCTGCCACGCTGTCAGCCGGCAAAGGGATCATTCCCGGGGGCTGCGCAGCCGCTAGGCCGGCTCCGCAGACCCGGACGAATCAAACACCCCGAGCCACGGACTCGGGGGCTGCCACGCCGTCAGCCGGCAAAGGAATCATTCCCGGGGGCTGCGCAGCCGCCAAGCCGGCTCCGCAGACCCGGACGAATCAAAACACCCCGAGTCACAGACTCGGGGGCTGCCACGCCGTCAGCCGGCAAAGGAATCATTCCGGGGGCTGCGCAACCGCCAAGCCGGCTCCGCAGACCCGGACGATCAACTACTACACCCCGAGCCACGGACTCGGGGGCTGCCACGCCGTCAGCCGGCAAAGGAACCATTCCCGTGGGCGGCGCAGCCGCCAAGCCGGCTCCGCACAACCGGACGATCGACTACTACACCCCAAGTCAGAGACTCGGGGGCTGCATGTCACCAAGACGACGGAAGAAAGCGCAAGATGAATAAAAGACATAAAATTTCGACCCGACTCGATACTCAAGACGGCCCAAAATTCAGGGGCTAGACATGGTGATCATCATCACCAAGACGAGCACAAATTCTGGCACGAAGGCCCAACAAGCACAAAGACAGCGTTCCAAAAGGCAGCAATTAATAACAAAGAAACAGATCCACATTACGACGAGTAGCAGATCAAACTAGTCATCAACCCAAAACAACAACTCCTACAAGTACGCTCGGCATCACGGGGAGAAGGCAAATCAGGGAAGCGCAGCAGCAGTGTCGCCGGCTTCGGCACCCTCAGTTGGCTGCACAGTTGTAGAAGGCTCAGCAGGCACCAGTTGCGTCAAGTCCACCGCCTTAGCAATCCGCCCTGAAGCCATGAGGATCTCCGGGCGCAAGCTCGCAAGGGACGTTCCTGTGCGGAAGCCACCCACCAGCATATCCATCTTCACGTTCGGATACCAAGACTTCACCAAGGCCAAAGCCATGTCAGTGCCTCCTCGTGCCGCCATCTCCACCTGCTCGTCGATGCCGGCTGACGCCCCTTCGAGCCGGACGGACAAGTCGTGGAGAGCATTTGGCAAGGGAGCATCTGGCCACAAGTTCTCGAGGACGCTACCGGCCGCTTCCTTCAGCAGTTTGAACTCTCGGTCAAATTGGAGAAGACGGGAGGAAGCAGACGGCGCAGCCCCAGCGGCAGCACCAGAAGACTCTGGCCGTGAGTGCGTCGAGGCAGCGTCCCTCTGGACCTGTGTATCCGCCTCAGGATAAAAGCCTGCATTTCAAGCCGGTGAGACCGAGAAGAAGATTCCAAGCAGGAGATAAAAGAGAAGGAGACGTCACGTACCAAGGATAAGCTCGTTTACATGCTCAACCTCCCCAATCAGACCGCCCACCAGTTGCTCATGCTCGAGCTCACGTTCCATGGCCGTTTGAGCGAGCACGTCATTGGCGTCGATGGACTCCTTCAGCTAGCGCCTCAGATCATCCCCATTCTTCCGAAGGGACTCGATCTCTCCCAGCCTCCGCTCCTCAGCTTCCTGCAACCTCTTCACCCCCTCTCCCAGCCGGACGACCTCCAGGCGGCGTTCCTCCGACACTTTTTCTGCCGCCTGGAGATCGGCCACGACCTGTGCATGGGCAGCATCCTTTTTCTTCAGCTGAGAATTATATGTGCTGAGAGGAACCGAGGCCGCTAGCTGCTTCTCCAGGCCGGCACGGGAGGTAGCGTCGCTTGAAGAGGCCGAGTCATTGTCAAATCAAGCCGCACAAGGAGAAGACCAGGCACCAAGACGGAAGAATACGACCGAGAAGGGAAGCCAAATCTTTAGCCGCCTCAAGCTCCCGCTTGAGCATCGTCGCCTCTTTGGCCACCTCGGCGAAAACATATTCTATCGAGGAACGGAGCAGCATGATGTTGGCCAGCTGCTCCTTACCTTTTTGCTCCACCAACGCGGTGAGGGGGAATTCCCCCGATGCGTCAGGCCGGGCCAGCACCGACCCGGAATACGGAGGACTGCACACCAAAATCGACTGACGAGGGCCAGGGAGCGAAGCCATTGCCCCCGCGATGGCCTTGTCCTTGGCCGTCTCGGCCACAGACGAAGAAGGAATGGGGAAGGCGTCGTTTCCGGCCCCGGTGCCCGGCTGAGGAGCTGTCTTGAAGGCATCCACCATCACCTCGGCACCACCACCAGAAACCGGAGGGTCAAAATCGACCACTAGAGGAGCTGCATCTACCGACACCCGGCTGCCCGACTCCACGTCCGCCTTCGCCCTCACCACCTCTGGAGGCAGACCAGCCGCCTGTGCCACAGAGGCCTCGGGGACGGGCTCCGAAGCAAGCTCGACCACCACGCTGGATGCTGCCACATCAATCGAGAGTGGCTACCTGCATAATGACGAAAGCATCACCACAAGAAGCACGGACTACAAAAATTTCTGCCTCAACGTGAAGATTTACCCGTCGCGTGTGCCCAGCTCCTCCGGCCTTCTCCTCCTCGAACGCTTTGGTGGAGGAGCCGGCACGTCGTCGGGCATGCGCTTCACGCCACCGGTGGGCGCCTCCGCGCTCTTCATGGGAACGACAAGGTCGTCGGCCAGCCGCCTCGCGGAGGCCGGCGGCGCTTCAACCTCAACACCAACCTCTGTGGTCTTCCCGGCATCCGCGTCCGCTTCCGCCTTCGGCTCGACTTCCCTCGAGGCCATCAGCTGCTCCACAGTCAAACCAGCGTTAAAAGCGTCCCTAGCCAAATCCGCCTGCGCCATACGAGCATAAAACTCTTTTTCCAAATCACCCGGATTCAAGTCATAAATGAAGTTACCACCAGAAGTGTGACCAATCACCTCAGCACTGACGCTACCGGCAGGGATATCCGCCTTCTCCCCCATCCTAGCATCGACCTCGGACCTGATGTCGGCCATGATCGCATCCGCCTACGCCTCCGTCGTGAGTTTCCCAGCGGGCGTCAAGCCGGCTGTAGTGGCCGGCTGGACGCCGAAGAAAGCTTCTTCGCGGGGAGCGCACCCCGCTTCATGAACGATCCACCTCGCCTGCGGATTCTCTCGCCCGCGTCTGAGTCGGCGGCCGCCTTCGAACGCCTCTCCTTTACAATCTGGGGGGAGGGCATCGACCGAGCCTTCTGGACGCTCGCCTCTAGCGCCTTCGTTCTGCGGCTGGACACGCCCGGCTTGGAGGCTAGCACAGAAGAAGAACCCTCAGAGTCCGGCTCGGAGCTACTGGAGAGATCGACAAACACTCGCACGCCACCGCCACTGGTTTGTTCGGCGAGGCTGGGCGCGGGAGACTTACCACGGGGAGCCGGAGCCGGCGCCACTTCACCGCGCTCCAAGCCCGGGCCCCCGCGGGTGGCCTGGTCGGAATCGGAGTCGGCCGCGGCGGGGCTCGTCACGGCGTGACCACCATCGCCATCGTCCTCGACACTGGCACCAGCGGCGCCATCAGACGACTCCGTGGAGTCGTCATGCCTGTTCGATCGCTTCCCCGCGTCAGACGCGACGGGGGAACCGTCGTCCGCCTCACCGTCCGAGGTGGTCTCTTCGTCGTCCGCCTCACCGTCGGAGGCACTTTCTTCATCAGGGGCCATTTGCTCCTCAAGGAGGGGACCGGGCCGGTCCTCCCCGAAGACAGCGACAAGGTCTTCAGCCCTCTGATGCTCGCAAATCTGCAAAGACACGCCAGCCGGATCAATTCCCCAGCCGGTTCGAGGAAACTCAAGACAAGAAACGGTGAAAGAAACTAACTGCAGGAGCGCGCCGTGCACGAGAGAATGGCTCCAAGCCAAACCACCATTTCCGCTTGATCACATCGGTAATCACCTGGCCGGCCCAGCGGCGCAGCTTGTTTATCTCCAAGACCTCCGTGCAAGCCCGGGTGGGATCCCGGATACCCGAATAGAAGCACATCTTGTGCGCCCGAGCCTGCAACGGGTACACCCGTCGGGCCAGCCAGGCCAGCGTCAAGTCGCTGGAGGTCAGCCTGCCGGCGATCAGGTCCTTCATCCGAGCCGTCACGGCCGCCTCCAGATCTTCATCAACAGCCGCCTTCCGGTTCCAGGACTTGTCGGCAGGCTGCGAGTTCACGAATCGACGAAGCCCAATCCGGTCCGATGTCGTGAGATTCCGGACATAGAAGTACCTACTCTGCCACTTCATGACAGATTCAAGCAGGTGAACTTTAGGGAAGAGAACATTCTTCGTGGACACGGATACACATCCACACTCCCGCAACCTCTTGTCGCAAGTCTGGGCGCGAAGGAAGAAGAACATCCCAAACAGCTCCATGCAGGGCCAGAGGCCCAGGTACGCCTCGCAGAGGGTGACGAAGCAGGAGAGCAGCGTAATGCTGTTCGCCCCCAAGTGGTGAAGCTGCAAGCCGTAGAAGTCAAGGAACTCCCGGAGGAAGGGGCTCACCGGCAATGCCAACCCCCTCGCCAGATGCGAGGAGAACACCACGGACTCGTTCGCCGCCGCGACCGGTGAAAGTTCATCGTCGGCGGGAACATGAGTTCCGACCTCCTCTTTCCGGCCAATGAGCATCCCGCCGTGGAGCCTCTTGAGCTCCGCACCATCAACGCTGGACCCCATCTTGGCTCCAGAACTCGCCATTGATGTTCGATTCCCCATCGGAGAAAGGGCATCGCCGGCGAAGAAGAAGAAAACGCTGGAAGAATGTGAGGAAATGCGATGCACTCGAAGAAGGCCGAGGCTAGGGCGCAAGCTGGAGAATGGGGAATGGTAGCCTGTACCGTCCCCCCTCCTTCCTCTTTTAAAGCGAGGAGCTGTGGGCAAAATCGTGCCTCCGCACGCCGCGTGGCGCGCGGTTATGGCCGAACCGCCCGCAAAGGATCCCACTAACAAACGGTTGCCACAGAAGATCGCAGCAACGAAGATGAAGCGCTCTACCTCGATTCCCGGAAAGAGCCTCCAGACGGACAAGATGTGGGAACGTGGCTGACACAAGCCACGACCCGAGCCTTCAAGCCAGCCATGCGATGCTGCCAAGGTCTTCAATTCCGGCCCCGCGCAGCCGGACAAGCCAACGTCAACTTCAACAGCATGCAGCCAAGGTCAAGGGAGCTCGCGGAGCTTTCCCCGCACACGGGTTTCAACTTCATCCGGCTTCAGCTCCAACCGGCTCCAATTTCAGCCGGCATTGTCTCCAACTTCAACATTTCGACCGCGACAACCAAGACAAGGGGAAGCTCGTGAAGTCTTCCCAGTGAGCTAGCAAGACTCCACGATCTCGGGGGCTAGTGTTGGGAAGATGAACCCCGGATACCCCAAAGAGGCTCACTCCTTCAAACTCCTCATGCCTCCTGCACCACGCCAGCTGGATCACGCCGGTTGGACCGGGCTGCCTACGTCCACCCGAACGCCAACGTCCGGCTGGACTGGAGCCGGACCAACCAACCGATAGTTCCGTACCAGTGGGCCAGCCCCGCGTAACCGTTCCAAGCGAACAGTACTTCCTGTCGGGTGTTCACTATACAGAATCATGACAACGAGCTCCAGCTGGACCAGAGAGTAGTTGATGTCATAGGGATAACCTTGTAATTTCCTTGTAACCCAAAACCCTAGCCCGTTGCCTATATAAGGCGGGCTAGAGCTCCCTGGGCAGGGGGCAAGCGAGGAGAGAAGGGAGAGAGACGAAGGACAGTAGAGGAGAGCAGGAGAATCATCATCAACATCCAGCCGGCTTGGACTTCCAGCCGGCTGCCACCTGAAACAGCTCCAGGAGCACTTTGTAGCCCGTACTCTGTGATCGAGCAATAAGAAACAAGAAAGGCAGGACGTAGGGGTGTTACCTCCACAAGAGGGCCCCGAACCTAGGTACATCACGTGTGTTTGCGTGCTTGCTACCCAATCCCGTGCGAGCGCCATCGTTGCCTTGTCCCACACTTCTTTCCATCCTTGATGGATATGCCGTGCAACCCACCACGACAGACGGGGCCATGAATCGGCAGCGAATCGGGGCGGTTCGGCGGTGGGTGGCGGTGGGGAGGCGCGGCGAAAGGCTATGGCGGTGGAATCGGCAGCGGCGAGGCGAAGCGGCGGGAGGTCGCGCCCGGTGGGGAATGGATATGAAGAAGACAAAGTGGCGGATGGGCATCAGACTATTTTTATGCGATGGGTCACCTCTTTGGTGATGTATATTTACATCACCAACCTCTGATTATTAGTTCATGTTGTAAAAAATTGGGACATTATTTCATCCTCTCCTAGATCTCCCCACCTCCCACACCATATCGCCGGAGCCGACGACGGTGCAGCGACCCTTAGGAAGCCACATCGGAGAAGATGGCGGCGAGACAAGAGCGAGGCAGAGCTGAGCTCTAACCTTAGCTGTGTGTGTGTGGGGGGGGAGGGGTGGTGCGGGGAGCTGCTGGGGCCGACCGCGCATCCCAAGAAGGAACCCATCACCGGCAAGCTCTTCGCGTTCTGCTACGGCCCCATTATCGTGGTGGATAGCACGACATACCCATCAGTGATGGGGAAGATTGTGGGGCAAGGCAACGATGGTGTTCACTCGGGATTGGGTAACAAGCACGCAAAGACACATGATGTACCCAGGTTCGGGGCCCTCTTGTGGAGGTAACACCCCTACGTCCTGCTCTTCTGATTTCTATTACTTGATCATAGAATTCGGGCTACAATATGCTCCTGGAGCTGTTTCAGGTGGCAGCCGGCTGGAGGTTCAAGCCGGTTGGAGGTGGAAGATGGTGATCGTCGTGAGTAGAATCAATGCCTCTCCTCCTCCCTTGCTTGCTTGCCCCGCGCATGGGGCTCTAGCCCGCCTTATATAGGCAACGGGCTAGGGTTTTGGGTTTCAAGGAAATTACATGGCTATCCCTATGACATCAACTACACTCTGGTCCAGTTGGAGCTTGTTGTCATGATTTTGTACAGGAAACGCCCGACAGGAAGTACTGTTCACAGGCAACGGTTACGCGGGGCTGGCCCACTTGGTACGGAACTGTCGGTTGGTAGATCCGGCTTCGGTCCAGCCAGACGGAGGCATCCGGATAGATGCAGCCGGACGAGTGCTGCCGGTATGACGAAGCTGGCGCGTTGCAGCCGGCTTGAGGAGTTTGAAGAAATGAGCATCCTTAGGGTATCTGGGGTTCATCTCCCCGACACTAGCCCCCGAGCTCGTGGAGTCTTGTCTGCTTGCTGGGAAGGCTTCGCGAGCTTCCCCGATATTTGTTGTGCGTTGCTGAGGTTGAAGGGCCCGGCTTGCGAGTAGCCAGCTCGTCTGGAGATCTTGACGATGGCTTGTCCGGGTGCATGTAGCCGGAACTGGAGACCTTGGTGGTGTTGTTGAAGGGTTCGGTTCATGGCCTACGTCAGCCACGTTCCCACGTTCTGTCTGCCTGGAGGCTCCTCCCGGGATTCGAGGCAGAGCGCCTCGGCTTCGTTGAGGGGATCTTTTGTGGCAACTGTCTGTTAGTGGGATCTTTTGCGGAAATTTCGGTGGTAACCGCGCGCCACGCGGCGTGCGGGCACGCGGTTCCTTCGTGGCGTCCTGCTTCAAAAGAGGAGGAACGGGGGAACGGTTCGGGATACCGTTCCTCACTCTCCTGCTTGCACCTTCTTCTTCATATTCTTCTCGAGCGCATCGTCCTCCTTCACATTCTCCCGGTGCTTTCGTCTCCGCCGGCGCCGTCCCACCTCCGACGGGGAACCGGACATCAATGGCGGGCACAGGCGCCTGGATGGGCTCCAGTGTCACTGGCGTGGAGCTCAGGAGACTCCGCAGCGGGGGGTTCATTGGCTCGAAGGAGGAGGTCGGGACCCGCGTCCCTGTCGATGAAGAGATTTCACTGGCTCCAGAGGCGAATGAATTGGTGGTGTTCTCCTCGCATCTGGCGAGGGGGTTGGCGCTGCCGGCGAGTCCTTTCCTCCGGGAATTTCTGGGCTCCTACGGCTTGCAGCTTCATCATCTGGGAGCTAACAGCATCACGCTGCTTTCCTGCTTTGTCACCCTCTGCGAGGCATACCTGGGCCTCTGGCCCAGCATGGGGCTATTTAGGATGTTCTTCTTCCTCCGGGCACAGACCACCGACAAGAAACTACGCGACTGCGGGAGTGTCTCCATATGCACGAAGAACGTCCTCTTCCCCAAGGTCCATTTGCCGAATTCCATCAAGAAGTGGCAGAGCACCTACTTCTATGTCTGGAATCTCACGCCGGAAGACCGTGTTGGGCTTCACGGCTTCGCGAACACACAACCGGCCGAAAAGTCTTGGAACCGGAAAACACCTGTTGATGAGGCTCTGGAGGTGGCCGTGACGGCTCGGCTGCGGGATCTGATTGGAGACGGACTAACTTCTAGGGATCTAACTCTGGCTTGGATGTCCCGATGGGTGTTCCCGCTGCAGGCCCGGGAACACAAGATGTGTTTCTACTCGGGCGTCCGGGATCCCACCCGGGTTAGCACGGAGACTCTGGACGTGGACGAGATGCGTCACTGGGCCACCTCCATGATCACTGACAAGATAAAACGGAAGTGGTGGTTTGGACTCGAGCCGTTCTCTCGGGCGGTGCGCGCTCCCGAGGTTGGCTTCCTTCGTCATTTTTTTATCTCGGGTTTTTTCTGGCCGACTGGAGAGTTGATTCGGCTGGCACTTCTTTGCAGATTTGTGAGCGTCAGAAGACCGAAGACCATGACGTCGTCTTCGGGAAGGATCGAACGGGTCCTCTTCCAGAGGAGCGGATGGTCGCCGGTGAAGAGTCCGCCTCCACCGAGCAAGCGGCAGACGATGAAGAGACCGCTTCGGAAGGTGACGCGGACGACGATTCCCCCGTCGCGTCCAACGCGGGGAAGCAGACGGACGGGCACGGCGATACCACGGAGTCGTCTGGCACCGACGTCGACACTGGTGCCGTTGGTGATGACGATGGCGGTCATGCCGTGACGAGCCCTGCTTCGGCCGACTCCGGTTCCGACCGGGCCGCCTACAAGGGCTCGGACCTCGACCGCGATGACGCTCCTCCAGCTCCGTCTTCTCGTGGTAAGTGTCCCGTGCTCGATGTCGCCGGGCAAACCGGTGGTGGCGGCGTGCGTGTGGTTGTCGATCTCTCCAGTAGCTCCGATCCGGACTCTGAGGGTTCTTCTTCCGTGCTAGCCTCCAAGCCGCCCGTGTCCAGCCGTAGACTGAAGGTGCTGGAGGCGATCGCCCGGAAGGCTCAGGCGATGCCTTCCCCTCAGATTGTGAAGGAGAGGCAGTTAAAGGCGGCCGCGGATTCAGATGCGGGCAAGGTCATCCGCAAGCGGAGGGGGTCCTTCATGCAGCGGGCGGCGCTTCCTGCGAAGAAGTTATCTTCGGCGTCCAGCCGGCCGACCACTGCCGACTTGACGCCCGCCGGAAAGCTCGCCGTGGAGGCACAGGTGGATGCGATTGTGGCCGACATCAGGGCCAAAATCGCTGCAAGGATGGAGGAGAAGATGGATGCTTCCGCTGGCGGAGCCCGCACCGAGGTGATTGGTCATGCTCCTGGGGGTGACTTCATTTTCGACTTGAGTCAGGATGATTTAAAAAGAGAGTTTTATGCATGTATGGCGCAGGCGGATTTGGCCAAGGACACTTTCACCGTCGGTCTGACTGTTGTAGCGCCCCGACCCCAAAACTATATAGTGAAGCTTTGTGCAACCGGTCATGCTACACAATCGAAGGTTACTGGGTTTACCAATCCCAGGCCAAAACCTTTGGCAGGTGTGCTCGGAATGGATCATCGGCACACAACAACTCGATCATGCCATAAGCTCAGACATGGCTATCATGTATAGTTAAGAGATCAAGACTTGTGGAACAACTGGCACATTGCAGACTCTACGACACAAAAACTCATATAGCAACTCATATATGAGAAAGATACAAATTACACACAAAGGGATCACAGATCCATCAGTACATCAAACGGAAGCGAAGTAGCGTTGTCTAATACAACAAGATGCAAATATATGGCCTAAGAGGCCTACACATAAGAAACCCAGCCAGCTTGTTCCACGGTCCCAAGCTGCCACCTGGGAACCCCGAACTATTCGTCGATGTCCACTAAGAACCCACCTGGGTGCTCGGTGTCGTCCTCCTCTGAAACAAAGTAATAAAGGCAGCAAATAGAGACTAAGTACGACATACTCGCAAGTTTAGTAGGGCGATATAGGCCCAATGCTGACGGAGGCTCTAAAGTTGTATGTAGCTAGTTTGCATAAAGCCAGTTTTCATTTAAAAAGGTAAATAATGACACATGGCATCGACGACTCTGAATATTTTTCATAAAAGGGGTAAGAGAGTAAACTTTCATCTTGGTTCTCATCGAACCATCTTGTAGCCAGAACCACTCATCTCCACCAAAGGCACTCCCTCGAATCACCCTCGAGGAAATGAACCTTTTGTCACACGTTGAAATGCAACCTTTAGCTGCCAAATTTTAATTAGGTTAAAGTTCTTTATGATCCCGTAAATCCATTCCCGCATCCATAACCGCGGACATGGCTTTTCAAAAAGATTTACCCTGCAGGGGTGTACTAATTTACCCACCGGTACCGTCCGGCTCACCTGATTGGCCCTCTTCCAGGGAAGGCCGGCGAGTGGGCGCGGTTAAACCTTTACCTCGTGTGAGACTATCCAAGAGTCATCTGTGGCCACAGGACAGGTTTAGTGCCTATTTCAGCACCCTGCCCCATCGCCACGTCCTAAACACCACCGTCATCATCATTCCTTTTTCCACCCACACACTCACACGCAAGTGGAAAATCGAACTAGAGGACCCTTGGATACGCCTGCACAAGTTATTTAGTTAAAGGGGATTCCATATGTCCCCACCAATGGCAGCATGCTCAGACCTTGGTTCCAAAGACAGGAACTCGCACCTAGGGGCAAGAGTGAGGCAAAACACCATCCCCGATGGCAACTCACCCAAGCCTTTTAAGCAAATTAATTAAGTACCAACAACAACCACCATGTCCGAACATTCCATCATCATTCATCAATATGGAATTTAATCAACGGAAATAAATAGCATTTAACTAAGCATGGCTAAGCAAAGCTAAGCATATAACAACAATATATTTTGTATCCGGCCATCACATCATACCTATGGTTCATAGGAGGGGGAAACATGTATTGGTTCGGGGAAAAACATGCATTCATAGGATACTCTAGATCTTGATCAAAAGTGGCATTGGAATCGCATGCAATATTATGGTGGATAAAATAAGTTTGTAAATCAATAGGATGCTAGAATGCCAAGAGGGTTAGGTTATCTCTTGCCTTGCTGCCGCGCGTGTAGTACGGCTCGTCGGGATAGGTCGGGGTGACCTCAACTCCGGAATCTATCGATACCCAAAATAATACAAAAGAGCAAATAAATCACACGAACACAAGGTGCAATGCTCAATCACATGATGACATGTCAAATTGATGCCAAGATACCATCATATAAATTAAATAGCAAAATTAAATGGGGAGCCAAATAATTAGTGCAATTATTTGGAAACAACCCCATATTTAACTTAATGACTACATTATGTATAAATTATTAAATTATTAGAGAAGTGGCTCAAATATGCATGATCATGATATGAGTGGATAGCGTTTGTCCTTCCGACCATTTTGGTACCTCATTTGAGAATTTCCAATTAGCGATGATTAAATAGTGAATTAAATAATTATTTGAATTTAATTCCTTTAATCAAATTAAGAATAACATCAAATAAATATTTGTGATCATGATGTGATATTAGCATGGTTTGATTGCATGTGAAATGCTGATCACATTGATATTTTATTCACAAATTTTGGTTGAATATTTATCGAATTATGATTTTCCCAAATTAGGTTCTATTTATACCATTTTAGGAATTCCTAAATAAATAGCAAGAATATAATTTCAAAAGAAAGTTACAATGATTCTAACAAGTAGAGTTTGTTTTCCTGATCATTTTGAAATTTGATTTGCCAAATTTAGATCATTATTTAAAAAGATATGAATTATTTAAATTAACTCTATTTCCAAAAAGGAAAATTCAAAAGCCAGACAGGCCGTCCTTGTGCCGGCCAGGCCGGGCTGCAGGCCGGGAGGGCTCCCGAAGCCACCGGCCTAGTGGCCGGCCCAGGCTGGGGGTGAGGCCGGGGGTGTGGCCGAAGCAGCCGGCCTCGTGTCGGCCCAAGCTGAGCCCAGGTCGGCAGCAAGGCTGGGCTCCTGCCCGAGCCAACCGGCCTCGTGGCCGGTCAGGCCGAAGCCCAGGCCGGGCTCACAGGAACGGCGACACGGTGGTGGCCGCCGGCGGATCGATGGCCAGAGAGAGGAAAAGGGCGCAGAAAAATTGCCAAAATGGAAGGGAAGCTCACCCCGGTTGCTTGGGGGCGCTCGACGGTGGCGAGGGCGGACGGAGGTGACGGAATCAAGCTCGGTGCGCGACGGCCGGGCTGAGGATGCCGACGAGGAAAACCAGCCGGCACGCTCGACTTGGGCGATCTCGCCCCGATTCCTACGGCATAGAGGAAGAAAAGGAACCGGCGGAGGAGGTGGTGCGCTCCGATCTGCGTGGGGTGGCTCCAGGCGTCGGTAATGTGGTGGAGCACGCTCGGCTACCTCGAGCTCGGGAGGGAGGAGAAAGGAACGGGGAGAGGAGGAGTGAGCAGGGGAAGGAGCAGGGCGTCTCGGGGGCGTGCGTCTCTAGCCTCCAGGGGGGCCACGGCGTTGAGCGGCAGGCGAGGCCACGGCGACAGCGGCATGGGCGCCCGGCATGGCGCCAGTGCCGGAAGGCACTGTGGAGGAGAAAAACATTTCCCAGAAAACCCCCTAGCAACATTCAGTTTAATTGCAAAAAGGTCCCCTAGTAGATGTTAGCGATTTAATTGAGACACCAGGACATTTGTATAAATTCTACAAAAATTCATATAGGCCTCCCATGTCATTTAGAAGCTCCACTAAAATTGGGGTGGCAAAATAAAAAGTTTTGACCCACATTTGTTCATAGGTTTTAATTAAGACCATTTTTGATAATTTCAAATTGTAATTATTTGGAGCATTTATATATTTCCAAAAATAATGAAAATATTCATGGAGGCTCTCAGGACAATATTGGAGCTCCCCATGATTTTAGTTTGAATTTTTGGAAAGCTTAACATTGGTTCAAAAATAGGATTTTATTTGAACCAATTTTGGAACCTCAAAGGCATTTCTTATTTGACAATATTTGGAAATTGAGAGTTGGTTGTAAAATGCAAAATTGGAACTTCCTAAACAATTTGGAAGTTCATTTAGTTTGTTTCCAAGTTGGGCATTGCATTTGGGTTGGAGGTTTTGGGAAGGTTGGGCTTCCCCATTTCAATTGCTTGCATATGTTGCTTTGTTAGGAAAAGCAAATTTATATGGATGCCATGATGCAAACAAGAAATGCAAAAAGTGGAAAAATTCTTCGTATTTTTCATTACCAAGTTGGGGCTGTTACAATTCTACCCCCTTACAGGAATCTCGTCCTGAGATTCTAGGCTTGAGTGAAGAAGGTGGGGTATTCCTGACGAAGGCTAGTTTCTCGCTCCCATGTGGCTTCTTCCTCGGAATGGTTAGACCATTGGATTTTGAGGAACTTGATGATCTTGTTGCGGGTTTTCCTCTCCGCTTCATCCAAGACGCGGATAGGATGCTCGCGATAGGTCAAATCCTCCTGGATGTCCAACGCCTCATGATCAACCCCACGGATGGATCCTTGAAGCAACGACGGAGTTGGGAGACATGGAATACATCGTGCACATCCGGGAAGTTGGAGGGCAACTCAAGTTGATAGGAGAGATCTCCTCGCTTGGCTAGGACGGTGAAAGGGCCAACATAGCGAGGTGCCAACTTGCCCTTGATTCCAAAACGATGAACGCCTCGGAGGGGAGAGACTCGAAGATAGGCCTTGTCACCAATTTCATAGTGGACCTCTTGATGATGCTTGTCATAGTAGCTTTTCTGTCGGGATTGAGCAGCCTTGAGATTATCCCAAATGATATGGACTTTCTCCTCGGCTTCATCACATCTGGACCGAAGAGTGGCCTCTCTCCGGTTTCAGACCAATTCAGAGGAGTCCGGCATTTTCTCCCATAGAGAACCTCAAAGGGAGCCATTTGCAAACTGGCTTGGTAGCTGTTGTTGTAGGAGAACTCGGCGAGAGGGAGGTATTTTTCCCAACCCTTGCCGAAGGAGATGACACATGCCCGAAGCATATCCTCCAGAACTTGGTTCACCCTCTCAGTTTGACCGTCAGTTTGAGGATGATAGGCGGTGCTGAAGTTGAGGCGGGTTCCCATAGCATTTTGGAAAGCCTACCAGAATCTGGATACGAATAGGCTCCCACGGTCTGAGATGATCCTCAGTGGAACACCATGGAGAGGAACAATGCGGGCAACATACAACTCAGCCAATTGCTTTGCATTTATGTTTCGCGAACCGGAAGGAAATGGGCTACCTTGGATAGGCGGTCGATGACGACCCAGATGGCATTATTGCCCTTTTGTGACATTGGAAAACCGGTGATGAAATCCATACCAATTTTTTCCCATTTCCACTTGAGAATGGCTATGGGCCGAAGGGTACCAGTGTAACAGCCCCACATTTGGTACCTGAAAATATGAGTAAAATTTTCACTTTTGCATCTCATGTTGCATCATGGCATTTATATTAAAATTACCCACATGAAATAAGACTTTGGGTTTAACATGAAATCAAGGTTGGTGAATAATATTGGACAAAAAAATTCAAATTGAGCTCTCATATTTGTCCAGGAAGTTCCAAGAAATTCAAATATGTTTGTTGCAAGAATTAAATCATTTGCCAATTCAATTAATTAAAATAAAGCCCAAAATGCAAGAGAGCAATTCCAAAATATTTAACACATGAAATATTTTCCAAATGGGCTGCAAATTTTATCATAGGTTCCCACTGTAATGTTATGGCTCTGTGAATTTTTCCAGAATTTTTAAAATTATCTAAGGGCCTGAAATAATTACCAAAACCCTGCTAGAATTCTGGAAAAAGTGAAAATGGCTAAATCCCTGACAGTGGGTCCCCACTGTCAGCACCTTCTTCACTGTGGCGACAGGGGAAGCACTGCCGCCACGAGCGCCGCATCGCCGTGCCCTCCCCACGCTTCTCCTCGCACCATGGCCCCTCCTGGTGGATAAAGAGCCTCCCCTTGGCGCCATGCCCTCTCTCCCCCTCCTTTTCCCCATGCAGCAAACCCTAGCAGCCGACGCCATGTCCGTGAACTGACCGAGACGCCGCCGCTCGCCGCCATCGACACAGGCCTCCCGGAGCAGATTGAGCTAGGGAAAAAGCTCGGCCTCCTTCCCTTCTTCCTCCTCGCCCGAGCAATCGAGCCGGGACGCTCGGGATCGACGCATTCTTCCTCGTCTTCCCCGCCTCTGACCAACGACCGCCGCCACGATTGCCGCCGTTGCAGCCCTCCCCCTTCACTGACGAGCACCTAGACGCGCTCAGGGTGAGCACCCCGTCCTCCGGGACCACTTCGTGCCCTTCCTCTCTCTCGGGTTCGCCGTCGCGCCGTAGACCGAATCGCCGCCGCCGTAGCTCGTCGCCGGGGCCTATTCCGGCGACCATTAGGTCCTTAGTGCCGCCACTAGTTTCCTCACACGGCGCTGTGCAAGATGCGCCCCCTCTCAGGCTCCCGAGTGGCCGCACGCGACGTATCGGTGCACGACCTTGCCGTCGGTCATCGCGCGCTCGCCGCACTGGTCCTGGCCTCCCCGCTGGTCAAACCTGCCAGTGGCCCTTCGGCCGACGTGGACGTCCACGTGGCTTGGGCCCCGGTGGTCAGCCACCGTGGCTAGCTTCAGCCCGGTACAAAACGTTTCGGCCAAGTTTCTGGAAATTAAATTAAAAGACAGAAAATGAATTCTAACTTTGAAATTGCATAACTTTTGAACCACAAATCAGAAAAATGCAAATAATATACCAAAATGCTCAGGAAGAAAATGTCTATCTGTTAGTGCCATTGGTAGAATTATTTGGCCAAAATAAGTTGCCTTTATTTAATAAATACAGAAATGGCAGAAAATAAATGAAACTTAGAAAATCCATAACTTTATGAATTTTGATCCAAAAATTGCAATTAAGATCTCAAAATGTTCAGGAAAACAACATCTAATTGTTAGTTCTATTTTTCTGTAATGATGAATCTTTTAAATTGCAGTTTAATTAAAATTACTAGAATGGCAGATTTAATTCCAATTTTGGGAAATTCATAACTTGAGAAATAATCACTCAAAAATTGTGAATAAAATATCAAAATGATCAGCAACTCAAATGCTATCTAGCTATGTTAATTCCACAGCATGAAGACAACTTTTCCTTTGGTGTCATTTTTGAATTGGTTAAAATGATTTAAATTGCATAACCGTTTAAATCACCATTTCTTCATCGTTAATCGAAAAATTGCAAACGAAGTACCAAATTGATCAGTGGAATAATACCTATCTAATAATGTCATTTTCATGCATGTAGACCCCATATTTCAGTACTGGACATTTTGAATAATAACTTAATTCACTAAGTTAAATATGGAGTTTTAAGCCGTTAATTGCAATATTTATTTTAGGGGTTCCATTTAACTAGTGGGACATGCCCAATACCATTTCAATGCATAACTTGACCATATCATCATGATTGTGCATTGCACCTTTGTATTAGTGTTATTTATTTCGTTTCCTGTATTGTTTGTTTATCGGTAGATTCAGGAGTCGAGGTTCCACCACAATACCTCGACGATCAGCACGACCAGTACTATCAGCAAGGCAAGAGCTAACCTAACCTTCTGTGCATATCTCATCCTATTAGTACAAGTATTTTCTCCACTATAATATTGCATTCGATTCTAGAAACAAATTTTGTTCAGTGGATAGAGAATCCTATAACTTGCATGCTCCCTGAACCATTATCTGTTTCCCTTCCTATTAACCATAGGTTGATGTGTTGGCCTGAGATAATTAATATCAGTTGTATGTTATGCTTATATATGCTTAGCCATGCATAGTCGAATGCTTAAGTTGTCCGCTGATTATTTCCATACTTGTGAAGTTGATGGAATGTTCGGACAGTGGTGGAAACTTGTGTTAATAAATAATTGCTAAGAAGGCTGGGATGAGTTGCCATCGGGGATGGTGTTTTGCCTCGTTCCTGCCCCTAGGTGCGAGTTCTTTACCTCTTGAACCAAGACTAGCATGCTACCAACGGTGGGGGTATGGGCCCCTTATTAACTGAATAACTTGTGCGGGCGTATCCAAGGGTCCTCTAGTTTGCGCTTTCCATTTGCGAGTGTGTGGTCGGTGATGGTGATGATGAAGATGATGTGATGAGGATGGTGGTGATAGGAGTGGCGATGGGGCAGGGTGTTGAAATAGGCACTGAACTTGTCCCGTCGTCACAATGACCCTTGGATAGTCTCATGCGAGGTAAAGGTTTAACCGCGCCCGCCCTGCCGGCTTTCCCCGGAAGAGAGCTAATTGTACAGGCAAGGGGTCGGGCGGTACCAATGGATAAAAACAGTACACCACTGCAGGGTTTAATCTTTTCGAAAAGCCGTGTCCGCGGTTATGGACGACTTGGGAATAGACGATAAGATCATAGAGAACATTTTAACCTAATTGATATGGCAGCTAGAGGTTGCATAATCAACGTGTGGTAAAGGTTCATTTCCTCGAGGGTGATTCGAGGGAGTGCCTTGGTGGATATGAGTGGTGAATGCTGGTTACTGCTGGTTCAAGGTGAACCAAAGAAAGAAAGTTTTACTATCTTATCCCCTTTGAGAAAAACCTTCTGAGTTGTCGGTGCCATGAGTCCTAGTGTTACCCGAAAGGAAAACTAGCTTTCTGCAAAACCAACTACTATACAGCTTTGAAGCCAAACAGCATCGGGCCTATATCGCCCTACTAATTCTTGCGAGTACGTCGTACTCAGCCTTGCTTTGTTGATTATTATTTGTTTCAGAGGAGGACGTCACCGAACTGGAAGGTGGGTTCTTTATTGACATCGACGAGTAGTCTGGGGTTCCCAGGTGGCAGCTTGGGACGTCTCGGAATAGGCTGGCTGGGATATGTTATTTGTAGGCCTCTTAGGCCATAATTTGGATCTTGTTGTTAGACAACTGTATTTGCTTCCGCTTGATGTAATGTTGGGTCTGTGACCTCTGATTGTGATATTTGCTATCTTTCTCATATATGAGTTGAACTATGATCTCTTGTGTCGTAGAGTCTGTGATGTGCCAGTTGTTCCGCAGTCTTGGTCTCTTTACTATACATGATAGCGATTTCTGAGCTTATGGCATGATCGAGGTGTTGTGTGCCGATGATCCATTCCGAGCACACCTGCCAATGAGTTTTGGCCTGGGATTGGTAAACCCAGTAACCTTCGATTGTGTAGCATGACCGGTTGCACAACGCTTCACTGTATAGTTCTGGGGTCGGGGCGCTACAAGTTGGTATCAGAGCCGGACTGCATGTAGGAAACCCTTCTATTGGTCGATGTCGAGTCTAGTGTAGTAAAAATTATTTATGAACTGAAAATGAGTTGTGAAAACCCTCTTAGGATTCTTTTTACTCCTTACCCAACTCGCTCTAACTCTGAGTCATCTTACCTCTATTTGTCTTGCAGTTGGGTCAAAGTTTTAGGTTCTCGGGTTTGGGTTCTTACCGTCTAGATTAATTCATGAGTCTCAATTCCGTTCCTAACTGTTGAACTGTTCTGTTGTTGCTACAGATGACGCGTCCGGGACTTGTTGTCTGTCTGACTCGCTGTGAGGGTGTCCACGGGTTCCCCGCCTTGTTTGCTGCTGCCTTAGCCAGCCAGGGTTGCCCTTGGTACCCCGAGTACGTGGTGTATGAGGAGCACATGCCGTACGGACAGGGGCAGTTCTTCTGCGAGGCCCGTGTCCTGACTCCGGATGGAGACAGAGTCCAGCACCAGGGTGTAGGTGTGGGCATGACCGTGGAGCAGGCTGTTCAGGAGGCTGCGTTCAACGGCCTCTCCGTGTACCGCGGAGACTGTGACTACCTAGCTAATCCGATCTCAGATTTCTATCACTTTCCAGCTGCTGCTGACGGTCTGGAGGGCTGTTATGTTGCTAGGTACTCAAACCCAGCGACCGAGCCAGACCACAGCCACCGAGCTCTTATCGAGATGGTTAGGGCATTGGACATTCGTGCCTGTCAGTGGTACCTATACACGGTGGCTGCTCGTGAGAGTCACCGGAACACGCTGATGACCTTGCAGCCATATGTCCATGCCGGGATACTTCCCCCAGATCTCCTTTCACCTCTACCGATGGATCTGCCCAGCTACATGAGCAGCCCGAGTGTGGGTGGCACCATTCCACCACGTGGACCTGCTCGAGACACCGGGGCCGACGTCCACACGCCGCCCTATGACCGCCAGCCAGCGAGTGCCCGCCGTTTCCACACTCGCTCTGTGCGTCTCCCGGGGCGTGCCCAGTACTTCTAGGAGACCGGTATCTACGGGTACTTTGTATCATATCCTTGCCTTCCTGCGTGATGAGCAAGATACCCACTATCTGTAGTGGTTGCCTTTTGAGTTCTAGTTGTAGTATCGAACTAAAAGACTTGTATCATCAGTAATTTCCATTCGTGTAATGCAGACTAAGGCATTTGTAAGCTCGTATCTGATCCACCTAATGGGTTTTATTCCGACTGGCTTGTGTTTGTTGAGTACAATTGTTTTCCTGCCATGTTGATGTGATGATACCTGTTCTTCCTCGCTCAATCTGCTAAATTGTTGCCATTCGTAGTCGCTTGTTCGGGTCTAAGCGCATACTTGATTCCTATCCATTCGGAGAGAGATATTAACTGTGTCCTTATATTCATATCTCCAGAATGGCTCCTACCCGTCGTGGTGAACAAAGCAATCCTGATCCACCGCCGCCACCCTCTATGGCGGAGGTTCTGATGATTATTGAAGAGGGTCGCATGCGCAACGAGAATCTGCTCGCGCAGTTGGTGCAGCAGGGTGCACGGAGGAACAATGAATGCAACAACCTCACTGAATTCCTGCGGTCCCAGCCTCCCACTTTCGCTTATGCTAAAGAGCCCCTGGATGCTGATGACTGGCTTCGTGCTCTCGAGCGCAAGTTCACTGCCTTGCATGTTCCGGTGGCGGAACAAGTGAAGTTCGCCACCTACCTACTGACTGGAGCCGCAGGGTCCTGGTGGGAAAGCCATGTGTCCATGTTTGCGGCTGGCCATATCTTCACTTGGGCTGAATTCCGCACTGCCTTCCGTGCGGCTTACATTCCCCAGCCCATCATGGACCTAAAAAGGAGGGAGTTCCTGGAGCTGACCCAGGGACGCATGGACGTCCAAGCTTATGGGCGCGAGTTCAACCACCTCTCTCGTTACGCCCCCCGGGACGTGACCAATGATGAAGATAAGCAGTATCTGTTCCGCAAGGGACTGACTCCGCGACTCCGTCATGAGCTGCTGCCCTTCAAGTTCCAGTCTTACCAGGAGCTGCACAACCTTGCTCTCACTCTGGAGCAGGGTAGGAAGAAACTGGAGGTTTCCAAGAGGCCTGCGCAGGGGGACCACCAGAGCTCCTCTTCTTCTGAGGGCAAGAGGCGCCGGGTATTCGTGCCCTTCAGCGCTGTGCCTAGGGCACCCTTCGCGCCAAAGCCTACAGGGTTCAGCCCACCTCCGCCTCGCCCAGCTACTTCGACCTTGGGTGCGGCTGGAAGTGGTTTCCGCCCTCAGCTTCCTGCACCGCCGAGGCTCACCTGCTACAGTTGTGGCCAGCCCGGTCACTACTCAAGGGACTGCCCTGGAAAGGCACCTGCTACCGCAACACCTGTACCAGCACCCTCTACACCCGCAGCCAAGGCTGTGACTGCTAGCCGTGGCCGCCTGAACCACCTCTCTGCTGAAGAAGCTGAAGAGGACCCCGGTGTCCTCATGGGTACGCTTCGAATTAATGATCATCCAGCTTCAGTCTTGTTTGATTTTGGAGCATCGCATTCATTCATGTCCATAGCATATGCACACAACCATCAAATACCGTTCGTGAACATGGACTCACCTCTAGTGGTTAAAACACCAGGTTCTAGTTGGCGAACTGACTGGATAGCTCCGGAAATCCAGATTACCATAGGCTATTGGTCTTTCCCTTTCCAGCTGATAGCCCTGAAGGCAGATGGTATAGATGTCATTTTGGGTATGGACTGGCTAGTCAAATACCAGGCTAGCTTGAATTGTGCTGCCAAGTCGGTCACAGTGGTCCACCCAACTGTCGGGCTAGTAAGTTATAGGTCCCCTTCGTCCGCAACCCCATCCGCTGCCACCCCTCTATCCCCGGAGATCAGCCTATGTTTCCTGGAAGGCACCACACCACCTGAAATGCATGAGGTTGCAGTGGTGTCTGACTTCCCCGATGTCTTTCCGGAGGAGTTACCTGGCATGCCACCTGATCGAAGTGTGGAATTTGTCATTGAATTGGTTTCGGGAACTGCCCCAATTTCCAAAATGCCCTACCGCATGCCAACAGAAGAGCTAACTGAATTGAAGAAGCAACTTGATGAGTTGCTGGAAAAAGAATACATCCGGCCGAGTAGTTCACCTTGGGGCTGCCCGGTCATCTTTGTCAAGAAGAGGGATACAAATGTTCCTTGCTTGGTTGTTGATTACCGCCCTCTGAATGCGGTGACCATCAAGAACAAATATCCTATTCCCAGAATGAATGACCTGTTCGATCAGCTAGCTGGTGCAACGGTATTCTCCAAGATGGATCTGAGGTCAGGCTACCATCAGATAAAAATCAGAAAGGAGGATATTCCAAAGACGACTTTCACCACCCGTTATGGGTTATATGAGTACACCGTCATGTCTTTCAGCCTCACAAATGCTCCGGCTACATTCATGAGGCTGATGAACTCCATCTTCCATGAGTATCTTGACAAGTTCATCATAATATACATTGATGACATCATTGTCTACTCCAAAACCGAAGAAGAACATGTTGAGCAGCTTCGGCTAGTTCTGACCAAGCTTCGTGATCATCGTCTCTATGCCAAGTTCTCCAAGTGCGAGTTTTGGCTACAGGAGCTCATCTTTCTCGTTCATGTGGTGTCAGCTGCTGGAGTAGCGGTTATACCCGACAAGATTCAGTCAATCCTGGATTGGCCAACTCCCAAGTCCGTCAAAGATATCCGAAGCTTCCTTGGGTTGGCGGGTTATTACCGCCGATTCATCGAGGGCTTTTCCAAAATAGCCAAAGCATTGACTGACCTCCTCAAAAAAAACAAACAGTTTGTATGGTCGGACAAAGTGGAAGAGAGTTTCCAAACTCTTAAGGTCAAACTCACGACTACCCCTGTACTTGTCCTCCCAGACACTAGCAAAGACTTTGTCGTCTACTGTGACGCCTCCTTGCAAGGCTTAGGCTGTGTGTTGATGCAAGAAGGCCATGTGATAGCCTATGCCTCCCGCCAACTCAAACCGCATGAACTCAACTATCCAACTCATGATCTAGAGCTTGCTGCCGTAGTTCATGCTCTGAAGCAATGGAGACCCTACCTGTTGGGCAACCATTGTGAGATCTTCTCAGATCATCAGAGTCTGAAGTATCTCTTCACCCAGCCCGATCTGAATCTCCGATAGAGAAGATGGTTGGAGTTGATCAAGGACTATGATGTGACCCTCAATTACCAGCCTGGCAAGGCAAATGTGGTTGCCGATGCGCTGAGTCGCAAGTCTTATTGCCGCACCCTAATGGTTGAGCGAGCTCAGCCCGCTCTTCATGAAGAATTCGCACGTTTGAATCTGGAGATTGTTCCCTCCGGATATTTGGCTAACCTCGAGATCAAATCAACTCTCGAGGATTATATCAAGGCCGCCCAGCAAAATGATGCTGAAATCCTAGAGATCAAAGAGAAGATAGCTAATGGGAATGCAAACTGTTTCTCGGTTGATGACAATGGTGTTGTCTATTTCGGTAACCGTTTAGTGGTGCCCAAGAGTGGAAACACAAAAGAGTTGATCCTCTCAGAAGCTCACGAGTCGCCCATCTCTATTCATCCGGGTAGCACCAAAATGTACCAAGATCTTTGCCCTCAATTCTGGTGGTCTTGCATGAAGCGCGAGATCACCGAGTATGTTGCAGAATGCGACGTCTGTCGCCGGGTGAAAGCTGAACATCAAAGGCCAGCGGGTACTCTTCGCTCCATAGCCATTCCCGAGTGAAAATGGGATGAAGTTGGTATGGACTTCATTACCAGATTTCCCAGGTCTCAAAAGGGGAAATAATGCCATCTGGGTAGTCATCGACCGTCTGTCCAAGGTCGCTCACTTCCTCCCGGTTCGTGACGACATTCGAGCAAGCCAACTTGCTGATTTGTATATGGCCCGGATTGTTCCTTTGCATGGGGTTCCACTGAGGATCATCTCAGACCGTGGTAGTCTGTATGTGTCCAAATTCTGGCAAAGCTTCCAAGAGGCTCTAGGAACCCGTCTCAACTTCAGTACAGCTTACCATCCTCAGACTGATGGTCAGACTGAAAGGGTAAACCAAGTTCTTGAGGACATACTTCGGGCATGTGTTATCTCCTTCGGTAAGGGTTGGGAAAAGTATCTCCCCCTCGCCGAGTTCTCCTACAACAACAATTATCAAGCCAGTTTGCAAATGGCTCCCTTTGAGGTTCTCTATGGACGGAAATGTAGGACTCCTCTAAATTGGTCGGAAACCGTAGAGAGGTCACTCTTTGGTCCTGATGTGATCCATGAGGCTGAAGAAAAGGTCCGTATCATTCGAGAGAATCTGAAGATTGCTCAGTCCAGGCAGAAGAGCTATTATGATAAGCATCATCAGGAGGTTCACTATGAAATTGGTGACAAAGCCTATCTTCGAGTCTCTCCCCTCCGAGGCGTTCGTCGTTTCGGGATTAAGGTAAACTTGGCCCCTCGTTTTGTTGGTCCTTTCACTGTCCTGGGTAAGCGAGGTGATCTCTCCTATCAGCTCGAGCTTCCAGAGAATTTCCCGGATGTGCATGATGTGTTCCATGTCTCTCAACTCCGTCGTTGCTTCAAAGATCCTATTCGCGGGGTTAATCATGAAGAGTTGGATATTCAGGAGGATCTGACTTACCGTGAGCATCCTGTCTGCATCTTGGATGAAGCGGAAAGGAAGACCCGCAACTAGACCATCAAGTTCCTTAAGATCCAGTGGTCTAATCATTCTGAAGACGAAGCAACCTGGGAACGTGAAACTAGTCTTCGTCAGGAATACCCCGCCTTCTTCACTCAAGCCTAGAATCTCGGGACGAGATTCCTGTAAGGGGGGTAGAGTTGTAACAGCCCCACATTTGGTACCTGAAAATATGAGTAAAATTTTCACTTTTGCATCTCATGTTGCATCATGGCATTTATATTAAAATTACCCACATGAAATAATACTTTGGGTTTAACATGAAATCAAGGTTGGTGAATAATATTGGGCAAAAAAAATTCAAATTGAGCTCTCATATTTGTCCAGGAAGTTCCAAGAAATTCAAATATGTTTGTTGCAAGAATTAAATCATTTGCCAATTCAATTAACTAAAATAAAGCCCAAAATGCAAGAGAGCAATTCCAAAATATTTAACACATGAAATATTTTCCAAATGGGCTGCAAATTTTATCATAGGTTCCCACTGTAATGTTATGGCTCTGTGAATTTTTCCAGAATTTTTAAAATTATCTAAGGGCCTGAAATAATTACCAAAACCCTGCTGGAATTCTGGAAAAAAGAGAAAATGGCTAAATCCCTGACAATGGGTCCCCACTGTCAGCACCTTCTTCACTGTGGCGACAGGGGAAGCACTGCCGCCACGAGCGCCGCGTCATCGTGCCCTCCCCATGCTTCTCCTTGCGCCATGGCCCCTCCTGGTGGATAAAGAGCCTCCCCTCGGCGCCCTGCCCTCTCTCCCCCTCCTTTTTTTCCCCTGCAGCAAACCCTAGCAGCCGACGCCATGTCCGTGAACTGACCGAGACGCCGCCGCTCGCCGCCGTCGACACAGGCCTCCTGGAGCAGATCGAGCTGGGGCAAAAGCTCAGCCTCCTTCCCTTCTTCCTCCTCGCCCGAGCAATCGAGCAGGGACGCTCGGGATCGACGCATTCTTCCTCGTCTTCCCCGCCTCCGACTGACGACCACTGCCATGATTGCCGCCATTGCAGCCCTCCCCCTTCACTGACGAGCACCTAGATGCGCTTAGGGTGAGCACCCCGTCCTCCGGGACCACTTCGTGCCCTTCCTCTCTCTGGTTCGCCGTCGCGCCGTAGACCGAATCGCCGCCGCCGCCGTAGCTCGTCGCCGGGGCCTATTCCGGTGACCATTAGGTCCCTAGCGCCGCCACTAGTTTCCTCACGCGGCGCTGTGCAAGATGCGCCCCCTCTCGAGCTCCCGAGTGGCCGCACGCGACGTATCGGTGCACGACCTTGCCGCCGGTCACCGCGCGCTCGCCGCGCCGGTCCTGGCCTCCCCGCTGGTCAAACCTGCCAGTGGCCCTTCGGCCGACGTGGACGTCCACGTGGCTTGGGCCCCAGTGGTCAGGCACCGTGGCTAGCTTCAGCCCGGTACAAAACGTTTCGGCCAACTTTCTGGAAATTAAATTAAAAGACAGAAAATGAATTCTAACTTTGAAATTGCATAACTTTTGAACCACAAATCAGAAAAATGCAAATAATATACCAAAATGCTCAGGAAGAAAATGTCTATCTGTTAGTGCCATTGGTAGAATTATTTAACCAAAATAAATTTCCTTTATTTAATAAATACAGAAATGGCAGAAAATAAATGAAACTTAGAAAATCCATAACTTTATGAATTTGATCCAAAAATTGCAATTAAGATCTCAAAATGTTCAGGAAACCAACATCTAATTGTTAGTTCTATTTTTCTGTAATGAGGAATCTTTTAAATTGCTGTTTAATTAAAATTACTAGAATGACAGATTTAATTCCAATTTTGGGAAATTCATAACATGAGAAATAATCACTCAAAAATTGTGAATAAAATATCAAAATGATCAGCAACTCAAATGCTATCTAGCTATGTTAATTCCACAGCATGAAGACAACTTTTCCTTTGGTGTCATTTTTGAATTGGTTAAAATGATTTAAATTGCATAACCGTTTAAATCACCATTTCTTCATCGTTAATCGAAAAATTGCAAACGAAGTACCAAATTGATCAGTGGAATAATACCTATCTAATAATGTCATTTTCATGCATGTATACCCCATATTTCAGTACTGGACATTTTGAATAATAACTTAATTCACTAAGTTAAATATGGAGTTTTAACCCGTTAATTGCAATATTTATTTTAGGGGTTCCATTTAACTAGTGGGACATGCCCAATACCATTTCAATGCATAACTTGACCATATCATCATGATTGTGCATTGCACCTTTGTATTCGTGTTATTTATTTCGTTTCCTGTATTGTTTGTGTATCGGTAGATTCAGGAGTCGAGGTTCCACCACAATACCTCGACGATCAGCGCGACCAGTACTATCAGCAAGGCAAGAGCTAACCTAACCTTCTGTGCATATCTCATCCTATTAGTACAAGTATTTTCTCCACTATAATATTGCATTCGATTCTAGAAACAACTTTTGTTCAGTGGATAGAGAATCCTATAACTTGCATGCTCCCTGAACCATTATCTGTTTCCCTTCCTATTAACCATAGGTTGATGTGTTGGCCTGAGATAATTAATATCAGTTGTATGTTATGCTTAGATATGCTTAGCCATGCGTAGTCGAATGCTTAAGTTGTCTGTTGATTATTTCCATACTTGTGAAGTTGATGGAATGTTCGGACAGTGGTGGAAACTTGTGTTAATAAATAATTGCTAAGAAGGCTGGGATGAGTTGCCATCGGGGATGGTGTTTTGCCTCGTTCCTGCCCCTAGGTGCGAGTTCTTTACCTCTTGAACCAAGACTAGCGTGCAAACAACGGTGGGGGTATGGGCCCCTTACTAACTGAATAACTTGTGCGGGTGTATCCAAGGGTCCTCTAGTTTGCGCTTTCCATTTGCGAGTGTGTGGTTGCTGATGGTGATGATGAAGATGATGTGATGAGGATGGTGGTGATAGGAGTGGCGATGGGGTAGGGTGTTGAAATAGGCACTGAACTTGTCCCGTCGTCACGATGACCCTTGGATAGTCTCATGCGAGGTAAAGGTTTAACCGCGCCCGCCCTACCGGCTTTCCCCGGAAGAGAGCTAATTGTACAGGCAAGGGGTCGGACAGTACCAATGGATAAAAACAGTACACCCCTGCAGGGTTTAATCTTTTCGAAAAGCCGTGTCCGCGGTTATGGACGACTTGGGAATAGACGATAAGATCATAGAGAACATTTTAACCTAATTGATATGGCAGCTAGAGGTTGCATAATCAACGTGTGGTAAAGGTTCATTTCCTCGAGGGTGATTCGAGGGAGTGCCTTGGTGGATATGAGTGGTGAATGCTGGTTACTGCCGGTTCAAGGTGAACGGAAGAAAGAAAGTTTTACTATCTTATCCACTTTGAGAAAAACCTTCTGAGTAGTCGGTGCCATGAGTCCTAGTGTTACCTGAAAGGAAAACTAGCTTTCTGCAAAACCAACTACTATACAGCTTTGAAGGCAAACAGCATCGGGCCTATATCGCCCTACTAATTCTTGCGAGTACGTCGTACTCAGCCTTGCTTTGTTGATTATTATTTGTTTCAGAGGAGGACATGACCGAACTGGAAGGTGGGTTCTTTATTGACATCGACGAGTAGTCTGGGGTTCCCAGGTGGCAGCTTCGGACGTCTCGGAACAGGCTGGCTGGGATATGTTATTTGTAGGCCTCTTAGGCCATAATTTGGATCTTGTTGTTAGACAACTGTATTTGCTTCCGCTTGATGTAATGTTGGGTCTGTGACCTCTGATTGTGATATTTGCTATCTTTCTCATATATGAGTTGAACTATGATCTCTTGTGTCGTAGAGTCTGTGATGTGCCAGTTGTTCCGCAGTCTTGGTCTCTTTACTATACATGATAGCGATGTTTGAGCTTATGGCATGATCGAGGTGTTGTGTGCCGATGATCCATTCCGAGCACACCTGCCAATGAGTTTTGGCCTGGGATTGGTAAACCCAGTAACCTTCAATTGTGTAGCATAACCGGTTGCACAACGCTTCACTGTATAGTTCTGGGGTCGGGGCGCTACAACCAGCTGGACTTTGATGTTCAGCCTTCACTCGGTGACAGACGTCGCATTCAGCAACATATTTCGCAATTTCCCGCTTCATGCGAGTCCACCAGAATTTGGGGCGAAGGTCTTGGTACATTTTGGTGCTACCAGGATGGATGGATATGGGAGATTCATGTGCTTCTTGGAGGATCAACCCCTTGTTATTTCCCATCTTAGGCACCACAAGACGGTTCCTAAAATAGACAACACCGGAATTATCGACGGAGAAACACTTGGCCTTCCCACTTGCAATATTCTTTTTGATCTTGCGGATGCCAGCATCATGTTGCTGGGAGGCCTTGATTTCATCCTCAAGAGTGGATTTGATCTCGAGGTTAGCTAGATATCCGGAGGGAACAATCTCCAGATTTAACCGAGCAAATTCCTCGTGGAGAGCCGGTTGTGCCTTTTCAACCATCAAGGTGTTGCAATAGGCCTTGCGGCTCAGAGCGTCGGCCACGACATTTGCCTTACCGGGCTGATAGTTGAGGGTCACGTCATAATCTTTGATTAACTCCAACCATCTTCTCTGTCTCAAGTTCAGATCAGGCTGGGTGAAGAGATATTTTAGACTTTGATGGTCAGAGTAGATCTCGCAACGGTTGCCCAATAGGTAGGGCCTCCATTGCTTCAGAGCATGAACCACGACGGCAAGCTCTAGATCATGAGTTGGATAATTTTTCTCATGTGGCTTGAGTTGACGGGAAGCATAGGCTACCATGTGGCCTTCTTGCATCAAAACACAGCCCAGGCCTTGGAGCGATGCATCACAATAGACGACAAAGTCCTTGTTTGTGTCGGGAAGGACAAGCACCGGAGTGGTGGTGAGCTTGACCTTGAGAGTTTGGAAACTTTCTTCAGCTTTATCTGACCACACAAATTGTTTATTTTTCTTGAGGAGGTCAGTCAGTGCCTTGGCTATCTTGGAAAAGCCCTCGATGAATCGGCGGTAATAACCCGCCAATCCAAGGAAGCTTCGGATATCTTTGACGAACTTGGGAGTTGGCCAATCCAGGATTGCCTGAATCTTGTCAGGTATCACCGCTACTCCAGCAGCTGACACCACATGGCCGAGAAAAATGAGCTCCTTCAGCCAAAACTCACACTTGGAGAACTTGGCATAGAGGCGGCGATCTCGAAGCTTGGTCAAGACTAGTCGAAGATGCTCAGCATGTTCTTCTTCGGTTTTGGAGTAGACAAGGATGTCATCGATGTAAATGATGATGAACTTGTCGAGGTACTCATGGAAGATGGAGTTCATCAGCCTCATAAATGTAGCTGGAGCATTTGTGAGGCCAAAGGACATGACGGTGTATTCATACAAGCCATAGCGAGTGGTGAAAGCCGTCTTCGGAATATCCTCCTTTTTGATTTTTATCTGATGGTAGCCTGACCTCAGATCCATCTTGGAGAATACTGTTGCACCAGCTAGCTGATCGAACAAGTCAGTTATTCGAGGAATGGATACTTGTTCTTGATGGTCACCACATTCAAAGGGCGGTAATCAACAACCAGCCGAGGAACATTGGTATCCCTCTTCTTGACAAAGATGATCGGTCAGCCCCAAGGTGAGCTACTTGGCCAGATGAATTCTTTTTCTAGCAGCTCATCAAGTTGCTTCTTTAGTTCAGTTAGCTCTTCCGTTGGCATGCGGCAGGGCCTTTTGGAAATTGGGGTGGTTCCCGGAACCAACTCAATCACAAACTCCACGCTGCGATCAGGTGGCATGCCGGGCAATTCCTCCGGGAAAACATCGGGGAAATCACACACCACAGCAACTTCATGCATTTCAGGCGGGGTGGTCCCTTCCAGGAACCATAGACTGATCTCTGGAGAGAGAGGAGTGGCTGCGGACGGAGTTGCAGAAGTTGGGGACCAGTAACGCACTTCACCATAGCTTGGGTGGATCACTGTGACAGTCTTGGCAGCACAGTCTAGGTTGGCCTGATACTTGACTAACCAATCCATACCCAGAATAACATCGATTCCCTCTGACTTCAGGGCTATCAATAAGAACGGAAAGGGTATTGACCCTACGGAAATCTGAACCTCAGGATGTATCCAATTTGTGTGCCAACTAGAGCCTGGGGCCTTGACCACTAGCGGGGAGTCCATATTTGCAAATGGTATTTGATGGTTGTGTGCATATGCTATGGATATGAATGAATGCGATGCTCCAGAATCAAATAAGACTGAAGCTGGATAGGCATTGATTCGAAGCGTACCCATAAGAACTCCGAGGTCCTCTTCGACTCCTTCAGCCGAGACGTGGTTCAGGCGACCACGGCTGACGGTCATGGCCTTGGCGGCTGGGGTAGAGGGTGCCGGTGCAGGTGCTGTGGTAGCCGGTGCCTTCTGGGGACACTCCCTGGAGTAGTGCCCCGGCTTGCCACAGTGGTAGCAAGTGAGCCCCGGCGGTGCAGGAGGCAGCTGAGGGCGGAAGCCACTTCCAGACGCACCCAAGGTCGAAGTAGCTGGGCAAGGCGGAGGTGGCCTGAACCCTGAAGGCCTTGGCGCGAAGGGTGCACGAGGCACGGCGCTGAAGGGCACGAAGACCCGGCGCTTCTTGCCCTCAGAAGAAGAGGAGCCTTGGTTGTCCATTGGAGCTGGCCTCTTGGAAGCCTCCAGCTCCTTCCTACCCTGCTCCATAGCAAGAGCCTGGTTGTAGAGCTCCTGATAGGACTAGAACTTGAAGGGTAGGAGCTCGTATCGGAGGCGAGGTGCGAGCCCCTTGCGGAAGAGGTATTGCTTGTCCTCGTCATTTGTCATGTCCCGAGGGGCGTAACGAGAGAGGTGGTTGAACTCACGCCCATAGGACTGGACGTCCATGCGTCCCTGGGTCAAGTCCAGGAACTCCCTCCTCTTGAGGTCCATGATGGGCTTGGGGATGTACGCCGCACGGAAAGCGGTGCGGAAATCCGCCCAAGTGAAGACATGGCCCGCGTCAAACATTGACACGTGGCTCTCCCACTAGGAGCCGGCGGCTCCATTCAGCAGGTAGGTGGCGAAGTTGACTTGTTCCGCCACCGGAACGTGCAGAGCGGCAAACTTGCGCTCAAGAGCCCGGAGCCAATCATCCGCATCAAGCGGCTCCTTAGCTTCGGTGAAGGTAGGAAGTTGGGACCGCAAGAACTCGGTGAGAGTGTTGCAGTCCGTGTTCCTCCTTGCCCCTTGCTGCACCAACTGCTCGAGCAGATGCTCGTTGCGCAGATGGTTTTGCTCAATGGCCATCAGGACCTCCGCCATTGAGGGTGGCGGCGGTGCATCAGGATTGCTTTGTTCCCCACGACGGGTAGGAGCCATTCTGAAGATTTGGAACAAGGACATAGTTAGTAACCAACTCCGAACAATTAGGATAGATAAAAGAGTTCTTCCAGATATAGCGATTTGAGATGGCACTAACACCGAAAACAGATTTAGGCAACCACGGTGACATCACGTCATCGCGGCGATAGCAAACGGATACAACGGACTCGAGACATAACTGGACGGTAAGAACCCAACCCCCGAGAACCTAAACTTTGACACCAAGCTTAAAACAAATAGAGATAAGAATCAGAGTAGAGCGAGTTGGATGAGGAGTAAAAAGAATCCTAAGAAGGTTTTCACAACTCATTTTTAGGTTATAAATAATTTTCAACTAGACTCGATATTGACCAATAGAAAGGGTTTCCTACAGGCAGTCCTGCTCTGATACCAACTTGTAGCGCCCCGACCCCAGAACTATACAGTGAAGCTTTGTGCAACCGGTCATGCTACACAATCGAAGGTTACTGGGTTTACCAATCCCAGGCCAAAACCTTTGGCAGGTGTGCTCGGAATGGATCATCGGCACACAACACCTCGATCATGCCATAAGCTCACACATAGCTATCATGTATAGTTAAGAGATCAAGACTTATGGAACAACTGGCACATTGCAGACTCTACGACACAAAACCTCATATAGCAACTCATATATGAGAAAGATACAAATTACACACAAAAGGGATCACAGATCCATCAGTACATCAAACGGAAGCGAAGTAGCGTTGTCTAATACAACAAGATGCAAATATATGGCCTAAGAGGCCTACACATAAGAAACCCAGCCAGCTTGTTCCACGGTCCCAAGCTGCCACCTGGGAACCCCGAACTATTTGTCGATGTCCACGAAGAACCCACCTGGGTGCTCGGTGCGTCCTCCTCTGAAACAAAGTAGTAAAGGCAGCAAAGAGAGATTGAGTACGACGTACTCGCAAGTTTAGTAGGGCGATATAGGCCCAATGCTGACGGAGGCTCTAAAGTTGTATGTAGCTAGCTTGCATAAAGCCAGTTTTCATTTAAAAAGGTAAATAATGACACATGGCATCGACTACTCTGAATATTTTTCGTAAAAGGGGTAAGAGAGTAAACTTTCATCTTGGTTCTCATCAAACCATCTTATAGCCAGAACCACTCATCTCCACCAAAGGCACTCCCTCGAATCACCCTCGAGGAAATGAACCTTTTGTCACATGTTGAAATGCAACCTTTAGCTGCCAAATTTTAATTAGGTTAAAGTTCTTTATGATTCCGTAAATCCATTCCCAAGGCGTCCATAACCGCAGACACGGATTTTCGAAAAGATTTACCCTGTAGGGGTGTACTAATTTACCCACCGGTACCATCCGGCTCACCTGATTTGCCCTCTTCCGGGGAAGGCCGGCGAGTGGGCGCGGTTAAACCTTTACCTCGCGTGAGACTATCCAAGAGTCATCTGTGGCCACAGGACAGGTTCAGTGCCTATTTCATCACCCTACCCCATCGCCACGTCCTAAACACCACCGTCATCATCATTCCTTTTTCCACCCACACACTCACACGCAAATGGAAAATTGAACTAGAGGACCCTTGGATACGCTCGCACAAGTTATTTAGTTAAAGGGGATTCCATATGTCCCCACCAATGGCAGCATGCTCAGACCTTGGTTCCGAAGACAGGAACTCGCACCTAGGGGCAAGAGTGAGGCAAAACACCATCCCCGATGGCAACTCACCCAAGCCTTTTAAGCAAGTTAATTAAGTACCAACAACAACCACCATGTCAGAACATTCCATCATCATTCATCAATATGGAATTTAATCAACGGACATAAATAGCATTTAACTAAGCATGGCTAAGCATAGCTAAGCATATAACAACAATATATTTTGTATCCGGCCATCACATCATATCTATGGTTCATAGGAGGGGAAAACATGTATTGGTTCAGGGAAAAACATGCATTCATAGGATACTCTAGATCTTGATCAAAAGTGGCATTGGAATCGCATGCAATATTATGGTGGATAAAATAAGTTTGTAAATCAATAGGACGCTAGAATGCCAAGAGGGTTAGGTTATCTCTTGCCTTGCTGCCGGGGCGTGTAGTACGGCTCGTCGGGATAGGTCGGGGTGACCACCACTCTGGAATCTATCAATACCCAAAATAATACAAAAGAACAAATAAATCACCCGAACACAAGGTGCAATTCTCAATCACATGATGACATGTCAAATTGATGCCAAGATACCATCATATAAATTAAATAGCAAAATTAAATGGGGAGCCAAATAATTAGTGCAATTATTTGGAAACAACCCGATATTTAACTTAATGACTAAATTATGTATAAATTATTAAATTATTAGAGAAGTGGCTCAAATATGCATGATCATGATATGAGTGGATAGAATTTTTCCTTCCGATCATTTTGGTACCTCATTTGAGAATTTCCAATTAGCGATGATTAAATAGTGAATTAAATAATTATTTGAATTTAACTCCTTTAATCAAATTAAGAATAACATCAAATACATATTTGTGATCATGATGTGATATTAGCATGGTTTGATTGCATGTCAAATGCTGATCACATTGATATTTTATTCACAAATTTTGGTTGAATATTTATCGAATTATGATTTTTCCCAAATTAGGTTCTATTTATACCATTTTAGAAATTCCTAAATAAATAGCAAGAATATAATTTCAAAAGAAAGTTACAATGATTCTAACAAGCAGAGTTTGTTTTCCTGATCATTTTGAAATTTGATTTGCCAAAATTGGATCATTATTTAAAAAGATATGAATTATTTAAATTAACTCTATTTCCAAAAAGGAAAATTCAAAAGCCAGACAGGCCGGCCTTGTGCCGGCCAGGCCGGGCTGCAGGCCGGGAGGGCTCCCGAAGCCACCGGCCCAGGCTGGGGGTGAGGCCGGGGGTGTGGCCGAAGCGGCCGGCCTCGTGCCGACCCAAGCTGAGCCCAGGCCGGGAGCAAGGCTGGGCTCCTGCCCGAGCCAACCGGCCTCGTGGCCAGTCAGGCCGGAGCCCAGGCCAGGCTCACGGGAATGGCAACGCGGCGGTGGCCGCCGGCGGATCGACGGCCAGAGAGAGGAAAAGGGCGCGAAAAAATTGCCAAAATGGAAGGGAAGCTCACCCCGGTTGCTTGGGGGCGCTCGACGGCGGCGGGGGCGGACGGAGGTGACGGAATCAAGCTCGGCGCGCGACGGGCGGGCTGAGGATGCCGACGAGGAAAACCGGCCAGCACGCTCGACTTGGGCGATCTTGCCCCGATTCCTGCGGCGTAGAGGGAGAGAAGGAACCGGCGGAGGAGGTGGTGCGCTCCGATCTGCGTGGGGCAGCTCCAGGCGTCGGTAACGTGGTGGAGCACGCTCGGCTACCTCAAGCTCGGGAGGAAGGAGAAAGGAACGGGGAGAAGAGGAGTGAGCATGGGAGGGAGCAGGTGAGGAGCAGGGCGTCTCGGGGGCGTGCGTCTCTAGCCTCCAGGGGGGCCACGACGTCGAGCGGCAGGCGAGGCCATGGCAGCAGCGGCATGGGCGCCCGGCATGGCGCCAGTGCCGGAAGGCACTGTGGAGGATAAAAACATTTCCCAGAAAACCCCTGGCAACATTCAGTTTAATTGCAAAAAGGTCCCCCAGCAGATTTTAGCGATTTAATTGAGACACCAGGACATTTGTATAAATTCTACAAAAATTCATATAGGCCTCCCATGTCATTTAGAAGCTCCACTAAAATTGGGGTGGCAAAATAAAAAGTTTTGACCCACATTTGTTCATAGGTTTTAATTAAGACTATTTTTGATAATTTCAAATTGTAATTATTTGGAGCATTTATATATTTCCAAAAATAATGAAAATATTCATGGAGGCTCTCAGGACAATATTGGAGCTCCCCATGATTTTAGTTTGAATTTTTGGAAAGCTTAACATTGGTTCAAAAATAGGATTTGATTTGAACCAATTTTGGAACCTCAAAGGCATTTCTTATTTGACAATATTTGGAAATTGAGTGTTGGTTGTAAAATGCAAAATTGGAACTTCCTAAACAATTTGGAAGTTCATTTAGTTTGTTTCCAAGTTAGGCATTGCATTTGGGTTGGAGGTTTTGGGAAGGTTGGGCTTCCCCATTTCAATTGCTTGCATATGTTGGTTTGTTAGGAAAAGAAAATTCATATGGATGCCATGATGCAAACAAGAAATGCAAAAAGTGGAAAAATTCTTCGTATTCTTCATTACCAAGTTGGGGCTGTTACAACTATGGAGCAGCTGGTGACCTCCAGGGAAGTTGAGGCGAAGGCGGATTTGGACGCCAGCAAGACCGCGGAGGCCGGAGTTGGGGCTGAGGTGATGCCGGCTTCACCGAACCAGCCGGTTGATGACCCTACCGTCTCCGCAAAGGGCGCGGGAGCGCCCGCTGGAGGTGCGAAGCGTCCGCCTGGAGATGCGCCGGCTCCACCCTCGAAGCGCTCAAGGAGGAGAAAGCCGGAAGACTTGGGCACACGTGACAGGTAAACCCTCGCATTGAGGTGAGGAATCTTCGTAATCCATGCTTCTTGTCGTGACGCTTTCGTCGTTGTGCAGGGAGCCGCTCGCGATTGGCGGAGCAGCGCCCGGTGCGGCGGTTGGGCCCGCCTCGGAGCCTGTTCATGAAGCTTCCAAAGCGCAGGCGACTGTTCCGCCTCTAGAGGCCACGAGGGTGGAGACGGACGTTACGTCAGGCGGCCAAATGCCACCGGACGCAGCTACCCTCGTAGTGGATCTTGGTCCCTCTGCTGCCGGTGGTGGTGACGATGTAAGGGTTGATGCCTTCGAGGTGACTCCCCGGCCGTAACCAAAGGCCGGAAACGTCGCCTTTCTTCTTCCTTCTTCGTCCGTGGCCGAGACGACCAAGGACCTGGCGATGGCGGTGGTGGCGGCTTCACCCCCTGGGCCACATCAATCGACCTTGGTGAGCAGCCCTCCGTACTCTGGGCCGGTGCCGCCCCAGCTGGATGCATCGGGTCACTTCCCCCTCGCCGCGTTGGTGGAAAAGAGAGCGAAGGAGCAGTTGGCCGACGTCTCGCTGCTCCGCTCCTCGGTGGAATATGCCCTCTCTGATGCGGCCAAGGAGATTGCGACGCTCAAGCGAGAGCTCGATGCCGCCAAAGGTTTGATTTCTCTTCCCAGTCGTATCCTTCTGCCTTGGCGTCTTGTTCTTTCCTTGATTGCTTGACTTGGTGATTGCTTGACTTGGTGATGGTTTTGCTTTGTCAGGTGACTCCACCTCCCATGCTGGCTTGGAGAAGCAACTGGCGGCTTCAATTTCTCTTACCGCGCATAACGGCCAGTTGAAGAGGAAGGACGCTGCCCATGCGCTGGTCGTGGCCGACCTCCAAGCGGCAGAGAAGACGTCAGAGGAGCACCGCCTAGAGGTTGTCCGGCTGGCGGAAGAGGTGAAGAGGCTGCAGGAAGCCGAGAAGCAGAGGCTGGGCGAAGTCGAAACCCTTCGGATGAATGGGGAAGACCTGAGATGTCAGCTGAAGGAATCCCCGGAGATGGTGATGATTCCGCGTGGGCCTGGTAGCTTCATCTTGAGGTAGGCGTAGTGAGGTACCGCCATGAACTTGGCGAGCGTCGGACGCCCAAGAATGGCGTGGTAGGCACTGGTTTGGTCAACCACCTCGAAGGAGATGGTCTCGCGGCGATGGTTGTCTTTGGTGCCGAATAGGACGTCAAGCCGGATGAGCCCCATGGAGGAGCCGGCTCGCCCTGGTACGATGCCGTGGAAGACCGTCCGTCTTGGCATTAGGCTGGACTCGGAGATGCCCAACTTCTCTAGCATGTCGCGGTAGAGTATGTTGATGCTGCTGCCTCCGTCGATGAGGACACGCGAGAAGGTGCATGTGCGCTTGGGGGAGATGATCATGGGCTCCAGAACTAGAGCGTAGCCGCCTGGATTGGGCATCAGCTCCGGGTGGTCGCTGCGGTCCCAGGTGATCGCATCTTCCGACCAGTTGAAATACTGGGGGACGGGCGGGACCACAGCGTTCACCTCCTTGAATCGTTCTCGCCGGCTTCGCTTGTCGTCGCGCTCACTGACGAACACGATGTAGGCGGCGTCCAGGTTCCGGTATTCATCACGATCCCTTGGTGGTGGAGATGGAAGACGTTCCCTCCTTTGGTCCTCGCGTTGGCGATCATCGCGATTCCTGTCTTCGCGCCGCCTGTCGTCGCGCCTCCGATCATCCCGTCCGGCTTCGTCTGAAAGTGGAGGCGGATCCCTTCGTCCGTACGGTGGCGGCCTCGGACGACCGAGGTTGCACTATCTCACAATGTGGTTGGCTGGCCGATCACCATGGTTCCGGCACGGCCGGTCGAGCAGAGACTCGTAATTGTTCTTCGCCCTTGTCCAGCGCATGTCGCTGCTTGTTCTCATGCGGCGGTTGTCGAAGTCGCCAGCCGGCCTTCCTTCTATGGTAGCGACGACCTTGGACTCGACGCGGTCGTCGGTGGACTTGCGCTTGCCGGACGCATCGGAGTCGTGTCGGGTTGATCTTCCTTCTTGCGCTTCCGTTCGGCTTCGGCGCGTAGCCGGCTCAGCCGTGATGATCCTTCCGGCTTCGTCGAGTCAGATCGGATTGGTCATGCGCGTCCGCGGTGGCGTACTCATCCGCGATGGCCATGAGGTGCGCCATGGTCTTCGAGTTTTTCCACAGGAGCTTGTGCTTGAGTAGAGTCTGGTCTTTGCAGCCTTGGACGAAGTACTGGACGGCTTGAAATTCTGGGATTCCCTCGCAGGAATTGCGCAGGCCGGTCCACCGCGTTAGATAAGCACGGTCCAACTCGTCCTCCTTCTGCTTGCACATCGCGAGCAGCTGCGCGTTGCCTGGGCGCAGGTAAGTGCCGGTGAAGTTGCGGTTGAACACTTCCTCGAAATCCAACCAGCTGTTGACGCTTTCAGCCGGGAGGCTGTTCAGCCAGGTCCGAGCTGATCCCTGGAGCATGAGCGGCATGTACCGTACGGCCACCCGCTTGTTGCCACCCGCGATGACGTAGTCGGCTAGCCAGTCCTACGGCTTGGCAGTGCCGTTATATTTTGGCGTGTCCCTCGGGAGCGTGAATCCTTTTGGGAACTGCTCTGTCCGGATGCGTGGTCCGAAACAGATATGCGCGGCGACGTCTTCTTCCTTGATGACGCTTGAGGCCTTGAGTGACTGGATGCGTTGTCGAGCGTCGATGCTGGCTTCGGGTCCCAGCGGCCCCAGGCGTTGGTCGATGGTGACCTTATGGCCGACTCACTCCTTGACGCTGCGTCCGGCTCGGGGGTTGTTGTCGTCGCCGTCTTCAGGTCGTCCAGCCGGATCACGACCGTGATCTCGGGGATGTGAGCTCGCGCTCCTCTCGCGATGAGCTCGTGGTTGCTTGTCCTTTTGTAACATCCCAAGTTTTTTTCAAATTCTGAAAAATCAAAAACTTTTTGAAAAATACACTTCTGTGTTTTGAAAATTTTCAAAACAAGCATGGCATTCATGTTTTCACTGCATTTGTGCATTGTGCTCCTGGTTTTATGAAGTTTTCAAAAGAATAAAAATTTATTTTCTTATATTATGAAATGGCAATTACCATTTGAATGCCCAAGGGTATTTTGGTAATTTAATTTGTGTAAAAGTAATAAAAAATGAGTTTGTCATGGTTTGTATTACATGATGCTACTCATATTATTTTCTTGGATTTTATTTGAGTTCAAAAAGATTTTATAAAAGCCTATTTGTTATTTTTGACATAAAGGTGTCAATTATGCAAATATACCATAATTGTTTTTTTTTATTAAGGAAAAAGGTTTCAAAGTATTTGAAAGGATTATTTTGATTTTTACAAAATTGTTCAAATTGGTTTGAACCAATTTGAATTTGTTTTCAAAAGTTTTGTTGAATTCTGTTTTCTGAAAACAGAAAAAGAAAAGAGAAAAGAACAAAAAAAAAGTGGAGAAGGCCAGCCAACGAGGCCACCACGGCCTAGCAGCCCAACCTCGGCCCATCTTCTTCCTCGGCAGCAGCCCAGCAGGAGCCCGCGCCCCCTTTCCCCTTTTCTTTTTCCCTCCCTCTCGCTGACAAGTGGGGCCACCGTGTCAGCACCGACACCTTCTTCCCCAAAATCACGCGCCCCCGCCGGCCGTGATCTTCTCGCCGCGATTCCGCGCCATTAAGGCCGAGATACGCGACCCCGATCCCACCTATAAGTAGCCCGTTGTCCCCTCTCTCTTTTCCCCCTCCCTCCCATCCGAATCTCGCCCCCAGGCCGCAGGAATCGACCGCCGCCGTCCGCCACCCGCCGCCGGCCAAAGCTCCATTTCTGGTCAACTACGGCCACCCCGCATCACCTCTTCACCCCCTCCCTTCTTATTTCGGTCGTGAGCATCATTTTGACTTCTTCCCGCATTTTTGTGCTCCCTAGATCGACGTATTCGTCCAAGCCCGAGGCCACCCGTCGCCGTCTACAACTCCGGCGAGGAATTGGAGGAGCACCGGAGCACTGCGACGCCGCCAACCTCGCCACCAATCTCGCCTCGATCTCCTCCATCTTGTGGTAAGGCCCTTTCATCCCCGGTCCCTCTAGACACGCCGGAACACGGCATGCCGCTCCGTCACCGCCGTCGGCCACCGCACGCCCTAACCCTAGCGCCGCCGGTTTGTGGTCAGTTAGATCTGGACCGTCAGATCTAGATCTGACGGTCACGTTTTATTCTTTTAAACCGAACCGGTACGCCGACGTGGCAGCCCAGTCAGCGCGCCGTCAGCATCCAGTCAGCAGTTGCAGCCAATCAGGAGACGCCGCGTGGACAAGCCTTTTCTGGATTTTCTGGATTTAGATTTAATCTGTCTGTTTTGCAGAAAAACCCCTGCAACTTAGATTTATCATATCTTTTTATCTGTTTGACCAAATTCAAATATTTTTATATATTTGAAATCCTTAGAACCTGTAGAATCTTTCTAGTGTTTTAGTTTTCTGTTTTGGCAAGTTTAAATTTATTTGAATTTCAAATGTGAAATTTGAGTAAATTTGTCATAACTTTAGTTTAAAAATAGCTTTTTGGGTAAATCCAATTGGGTTAGTTTAGTTTTGAAGCCCTCTGTCCAGAGAGAACAATCCCATATTTTTTAGTTATTTTGTTTAACCTTAGTTATCATTTTGTGTTTATTCCCTTTTTGGGAATTGTTTTATGTTGTCTTTATATTAAGAATTGTTTTAATTGCATTTTGACTTCATGCATATTTTTACAAACCAGAAAACTTAGTTTAATGTTTTTCTTATGATTTTAATTGCATTTCATGCATAGCATATTTTTGTTGTATTGTTATTATTTTTGTATGATTATTATTGTTCTGTTTGTTTATGTGTGGCTTGTTTATTTTATTAGTTTATTCGGAGAGTCACGAAGACTTTGGTGGTTGTTACTCCTGCCACTCCTGTTGCCAAGGCAAGTGGCACACTTGCATATTTTTGTCCTACTATTTTTGATATATGCATGTGTAGCTTTTACTTAGAAATTTTGCATGATAGGTTATTAGTATTGCTATGCTAGACCTGTTAGTAGTTTTCCAAATATTCCTAAGTATCTAGTACCTAGTTGATAACTTAGTAGAATAGGAAAAATGCTATGCTATGTGTTTTATGAAATGTTACTAAATTTTTTTTACTAAGTTAATAAACTACCTGGGTGGGTGGTTGGAATAAAGCAATTCCCCATATATGGGAGGATGAATTGTAGAAGAGGGTGATTCCCTATTTTGGGAGGAAGGATCATACGTGGTCCCCTGACTTAGGAGGATGAATCACACTTGCGGAAAGCCACCCAGGATCAAAGGGATTTGTAGTTACTCCAAGTGAAGATTGCTTCCAGTGCAGCCATTAGTCATATGGGCTCTGTCTTGATCAACTAAGTTGCGTGGACTCATCCCGGCTTGACAGGTGGTGGTAGAGGTTTGTAGGTGGAGCGCGTCAGGCCAGTATGGGGTGGGAAAATGCTTCTGAAAGATCTCGTCTTAACCTTCTTCTTTTCCCCGAAGCACCAATGGAGTGTGAGGGATAGTTTGGGTTGGTTAAGTCTAATGGTGAAAGTGCACAACCTCTGCAGAGTGTCAAACTAAGTACTTAGCCGTGTCCCCGGTTACGGACAACTATGAGCAGCTGATCAAGGACGTCAACGAAGGATCCCAACATTCCAATTTCTCTAAGTTAAAATTTGATGGGTGAACAAGGGTAGATGAGACGGTGGTTTTCATGCCATGAAAGTCTCGTATAGATGAAAAGATGTTTTACAAAGAGTTAGGGAAAAATTGGCTTTATGCAAATAGCCTTCAAACTCCACAAGCCAAATATGCATATAGGTTATTAGAGTTTTCCTCTATGAGTCCACAAAGTGTCACTTGCCAGTTCCATTTTATGGTTCTGACCCACCTTGTTGATATCTTTTTATCAGGTTGTTCTGACGTAGAGTGAGGTTTCGTTAAGGGTTTCGAGTCTGCAACCAACATGTTTCGCCTGTGGCTACATGAAGATTGGGACTCCATGCAATAATATTTAGTCTTCCGCTGTTATTCCTGTCATGTGCTAGCTTCGAGCTATGCAAAGTTGTAATGGTTTATTTTGACTCTGGATTCAATCGTGTAATAAATTGATACAATGTTGTGATATTTCATCGTAAACTGTGTGTGCAAATGAATCGATCCAGGGGTTTGCACTATACACAGGGGCTTGCCTATTTTTAAGTGCAGGTCCGCTACAGATGGTATCAGAGCACTGTGTTGCCTGTAGGTTCGAAACCCTAGGATTGGTTAGAAGTAAGAAAGCCCATAGGACTAAAAGTTATTTTCTCTTCGTCCAAAAACTTTTCCTAATATCATCCTTGTAATCATCTTGTCTAAATTGCTTTCTAAGTATCTTCTCTTGTTTTAGATGACCACCCTCATGGAAGCCATCAAGAAAGGACCAGTGATGACCATGACTCTGCAATGTGAGACTGAGTTCCCAAGAGCACTCAAGGATAACATGAAGAGCTTGGGATTTGAAGGAGAAGCTGTATACAAAGGATTTCCTTTCATGGGTGAAGGTCAAGAATACTGGTGGGTGCAACTCCATTTGTACAAAAGCAAAGACGATGACCACAAGACTGAAGGATGCTGCATGTTCACCAACCCAATAATTCACACATCTTTCTTTGATTCAGCAAGAAGTGCAGCATGGGAGGCCATCGAGTACCTTGGAGCAAGACTTCATTTTAGACTTCACAACACCCAGAAGTACCTTGACGAACTCAAGAAAATCGGTGAAGAACTCGATGCACTAAAGAAGGAGATAGATTAGACCACCATTTCATTAGAATAACAACCCCGATGGTGTATTGACCTACCAACTTGTGGTATGGCAGTACTGCCGCTTTTGGTTTTTCAAAACCTTGGTGTGTTCTTCCTTTCCAAACGACTAGTTCATTTCTATCAAAAAGTTGGTGTTGAACTTTTTATTGATTGTTGTTATTGGTGTTACTTGTTTGTATGGGTAGGAGTATTTCTCATAGATCTGTCTATCTTTTGCTCATCTATGCTAAAACCCCACAGATGCCTCCTCGACGTGATCCCAACAACAACAACAACAACAACACCGACGCTATGCTTCAACAGATGATAGCGGCACAGACTCAACTGATGACCATGATGGCTCAATTCATGGCAAATCAGAATGCACCGCCACCACCACCTCCACCACCACCGCCGCCACCCCCTCCTCAAGTGGACAGGCTTGAAAGATTTCTGAAGCTTAGACCTAACAAGTTATCCACTGCAACTGAGCCAATTGTGGCAGATGACTGGCTTCGCTCTGTGCACAAGGACTTGGTGACTTGTGAATGCACCGAGCCTGAGAAAATTAGATTTACTGCACATCTGTTGGAGGGACCAGCAGCTCAATGGTGGGAAACTTATCAAATCACCCACCCTTTGAATAGCTTGACTTGGGAAACATTCAAGGAAGGCTTTCGTAATGCTCATATCTCTTCGGGAATTATGAACTTGAAGAAGGAGGAATTCCGAAGCCTGAGGCAAGGAAACAAGACGCTCAAGGAGTACATGGATGACTTCTATGCCTTGTCCCGTTATGCTCCTGAAGACATTGACACTGATGCCAAGAGGAAGGAAAAATTCCTCAAGGGACTGTGTGACGAGCTGAAAATTCCTTTGACAGTCGCATACGCCCCTAACTATCAGGCCCTCCTAGATCAAGCAATCACACTGGAGGATAACATCAAGAAGGCTGAGAACAGGAAGAGGAAGCATAGTGGCAGCAAGTACAACTCAGAAGTTGTCAAGAAGAAACCACATTTTCATGAGAACAATGGAGGGCACCAAAACCACAAGTATGGGAATGGCCATAATCACAATGGCCATAATCATAATAATGGAAGCAATGGTGGAAATGGTGAACACAAGAACAATAGTTACAATGGACAGAATCACAATCACCCCGCAGGCAAGAAGGACCTTAGTCACATAAAGTGCTATAAGTGCAAGCAGATGGGACACTATTCCAGCGACTGTCCCGAAAAGAAGACTGAGGAAGCTGCCAAGCCAAACCCTTTTGACAAGGGATATGTGAACCATGTCCACCTGGAAGGAGCCTACAATGAGCCTGGTATGGAAAATGGTACATTCTATTCAAGCTTTCAGTTTGAAGTTTGACATTTTAAAACTACCAAAAAAAAAATCTTTTAAGGGTGGTAGCCCACCCAGCTGTCAAAACCCAGAGTTTTCAAACCCATTCTTCTAGCCTCTTCGAATCTCGGGGACGAGATTCCTTTTAAGGGTGGTAGTCTGTAACATCCCAAGTTTTTTTCAAATTCTGAAAAATCAAAAACTTTTTGAAAAATACACTTCTGTGTTTTGAAAATTTTCAAAACAAGCATGGCATTCATGTTTTCACTGCATTTGTGCATTGTGCTCCTGGTTTTATGAAGTTTTCAAAAGAATAAAAATTTATTTTCTTATATTATGAAATGGCAATTACCATTTGAATGCCCAAGGGTATTTTGGTAATTTAATTTGTGTAAAAGTAATAAAAAATGAGTTTGTCATGGTTTGTATTACATGATGCTACTCATATTATTTTCTTGGATTTTATTTGAGTTCAAAAAGATTTTATAAAAGCCTATTTGTTATTTTTGACATAAAGGTGTCAATTATGCAAATATACCATAATTGTTTTTTTTTATTAAGGAAAAAGGTTCAAAGTATTTGAAAGGATTATTTTGATTTTTACAAAATTGTTCAAATTGGTTTGAACCAATTTGAATTTGTTTTCAAAAGTTTTGTTGAATTCTGTTTTCTGAAAACAGAAAAAGAAAAGAGAAAAGAACAAAAAAAAAGTGGAGAAGGCCAGCCAACGAGGCCACCACGGCCTAGCAGCCCAACCTCGGCCCATCTTCTTCCTCGGCAGCAGCCCAGCAGGAGCCCGCGCCCCCTTTCCCCTTTTCTTTTTCCCTCCCTCTCGCTGACAAGTGGGGCCACCGTGTCAGCACCGACACCTTCTTCCCCAAAATCACGCGCCCCCGCCGGCCGTGATCTTCTCGCCGCGATTCCGCGCCATTAAGGCCGAGATACGCGACCCCGATCCCACCTATAAGTAGCCCGTTGTCCCCTCTCTCTTTTCCCCCTCCCTCCCATCCGAATCTCGCCCCCAGGCCGCAGGAATCGACCGCCGCCGTCCGCCACCCGCCGCCGGCCAAAGCTCCATTTCTGGTCAACTACGGCCACCCCGCATCACCTCTTCACCCCCTCCCTTCTTATTTCGGTCGTGAGCATCATTTTGACTTCTTCCCGCATTTTTGTGCTCCCTAGATCGACGTATTCGTCCAAGCCCGAGGCCACCCGTCGCCGTCTACAACTCCGGCGAGGAATTGGAGGAGCACCGGAGCACTGCGACGCCGCCAACCTCGCCACCAATCTCGCCTCGATCTCCTCCATCTTGTGGTAAGGCCCTTTCATCCCCGGTCCCTCTAGACACGCCGGAACACGGCATGCCGCTCCGTCACCGCCGTCGGCCACCGCACGCCCTAACCCTAGCGCCGCCGGTTTGTGGTCAGTTAGATCTGGACCGTCAGATCTAGATCTGACGGTCACGTTTTATTCTTTTAAACCGAACCGGTACGCCGACGTGGCAGCCCAGTCAGCGCGCCGTCAGCATCCAGTCAGCAGTTGCAGCCAATCAGGAGACGCCGCGTGGACAAGCCTTTTCTGGATTTTCTGGATTTAGATTTAATCTGTCTGTTTTGCAGAAAAACCCCTGCAACTTAGATTTATCATATCTTTTTATCTGTTTGACCAAATTCAAATATTTTTATATATTTGAAATCCTTAGAACCTGTAGAATCTTTCTAGTGTTTTAGTTTTCTGTTTTGGCAAGTTTAAATTTATTTGAATTTCAAATGTGAAATTTGAGTAAATTTGTCATAACTTTAGTTTAAAAATAGCTTTTTGGGTAAATCCAATTGGGTTAGTTTAGTTTTGAAGCCCTCTGTCCAGAGAGAACAATCCCATATTTTTTAGTTATTTTGTTTAACCTTAGTTATCATTTTGTGTTTATTCCCTTTTTGGGAATTGTTTTATGTTGTCTTTATATTAAGAATTGTTTTAATTGCATTTTGACTTCATGCATATTTTTACAAACCAGAAAACTTAGTTTAATGTTTTTCTTATGATTTTAATTGCATTTCATGCATAGCATATTTTTGTTGTATTGTTATTATTTTTGTATGATTATTATTGTTCTGTTTGTTTATGTGTGGCTTGTTTATTTTATTAGTTTATTCGGAGAGTCACGAAGACTTTGGTGGTTGTTACTCCTGCCACTCCTGTTGCCAAGGCAAGTGGCACACTTGCATATTTTTGTCCTACTATTTTTGATATATGCATGTGTAGCTTTTACTTAGAAATTTTGCATGATAGGTTATTAGTATTGCTATGCTAGACCTGTTAGTAGTTTTCCAAATATTCCTAAGTATCTAGTACCTAGTTGATAACTTAGTAGAATAGGAAAAATGCTATGCTATGTGTTTTATGAAATGTTACTAAATTTTTTTACTAAGTTAATAAACTACCTGGGTGGGTGGTTGGAATAAAGCAATTCCCCATATATGGGAGGATGAATTGTAGAAGAGGGTGATTCCCTATTTTGGGAGGAAGGATCATACGTGGTCCCCTGACTTAGGAGGATGAATCACACTTGCGGAAAGCCACCCAGGATCAAAGGGATTTGTAGTTACTCCAAGTGAAGATTGCTTCCAGTGCAGCCATTAGTCATATGGGCTCTGTCTTGATCAACTAAGTTGCGTGGACTCATCCCGGCTTGACAGGTGGTGGTAGAGGTTTGTAGGTGGAGCGCGTCAGGCCAGTATGGGGTGGGAAAATGCTTCTGAAAGATCTCGTCTTAACCTTCTTCTTTTCCCCGAAGCACCAATGGAGTGTGAGGGATAGTTTGGGTTGGTTAAGTCTAATGGTGAAAGTGCACAACCTCTGCAGAGTGTCAAACTAAGTACTTAGCCGTGTCCCCGGTTACGGACAACTATGAGCAGCTGATCAAGGACGTCAACGAAGGATCCCAACATTCCAATTTCTCTAAGTTAAAATTTGATGGGTGAACAAGGGTAGATGAGACGGTGGTTTTCATGCCATGAAAGTCTCGTATAGATGAAAAGATGTTTTACAAAGAGTTAGGGAAAAATTGGCTTTATGCAAATAGCCTTCAAACTCCACAAGCCAAATATGCATATAGGTTATTAGAGTTTTCCTCTATGAGTCCACAAAGTGTCACTTGCCAGTTCCATTTTATGGTTCTGACCCACCTTGTTGATATCTTTTTATCAGGTTGTTCTGACGTAGAGTGAGGTTTCGTTAAGGGTTTCGAGTCTGCAACCAACATGTTTCGCCTGTGGCTACATGAAGATTGGGACTCCATGCAATAATATTTAGTCTTCCGCTGTTATTCCTGTCATGTGCTAGCTTCGAGCTATGCAAAGTTGTAATGGTTTATTTTGACTCTGGATTCAATCGTGTAATAAATTGATACAATGTTGTGATATTTCATCGTAAACTGTGTGTGCAAATGAATCGATCCAGGGGTTTGCACTATACACAGGGGCTTGCCTATTTTTAAGTGCAGGTCCGCTACACCTTTGGCCTGCCGCGACTTGTCGATGACGCCTCGTAGCCCTGCTTGGACTTGCCGGCTGCGTCATAGCCAGGTGGAGGAGTGTATAGTGCTAAGTCCCTGCTTCCGGTTGGCTCGGTTTCGCGTTGCTGCCGGTTGGCCGTGGCGATGAGTTCTTGAACCCGGCGCATTTGTTGACGTAGCTCTTCGCCTTGGAGATGAGGAAGTTCGGCTGCTGCCACCTCCGCGGCCTTCACGTTTTCAGCCGGACAAGTGTACTCCGGTTGGACGATGTCGGAATTCTCGCGCAGCTGTCCAGCACGGTTCAATGATCCGCCGAGGTCCCCTCCTTTGCGCCTGATCTCGCCCAGATTGTCCGTGTTGCCTCTTGCCGGCTCGAAACCGTGGACGGTGTTGTACTCGCGCATCGTGGCGTTGGGTCGGTGCTGTGTCGAGGCCAAGTGGAGTGCCTTGTCGTACATCTGCTGGCGCATCTTCTCGAGCTCGGCTGCCGCCTTGGACGGGTCCGGACTCGGCGCGATGGGAGTGCTCAGCAACTCGAACTCCGCCTCGAGGTTGCGCTGGAAACGCGAAGGCTCGCCAGCTTCGTGGACGGTTTTGTCGGTGACGCCTCCTGCGGCCGCATGCTCGACCGTGTGTACCTCGGCGTAGACGCAGAGCTCAGTGTCGTCGCCGTCCGCACTGCCGGAGTCGAGGTGGTTGAAGGAGGACTCGCAGCCGCACGTGCCGGCGTCGAAGGCCGATGGAGCCAGACACGTGAGGACCTCCTCTGGGTACTCCTTTACAGCGACGGCGACGTAGACGGGGAAGTCGCCGAAGGTGATGATGACGCCTCCGCTGGTGAAGCCCACGTCGGCGAAGCTCTGGGTGTTGTCGATGATGCAGCCGATGGAGCCGACGGAGAGCACGAGGCCGGAGACGACGCGCCGGTCATCAACGGAACGGGATCCTGCGCAGAACATGACTCCGCTCGTCGCGAGCCCCACGGTGGGCGCCAAATGTCGTGGTGGATAGCACGGCATACCCATCAGTGATGGGGAAGATTGTGGGGGCAAGGCAACGATGGTGTTCGCTCGGGATTGGGTAACAAGCACGCAAAGACACGCTATGTACGCAGGTTCGGGGCCCTCTTGTGGAGGTAACACCCCTACGTCATGCTCTTCTGATTTCTATTACTTGATCACAGAATTCGGGCTACAATATGCTATTGGAGCTGTTTCAGGTGGCTGTCGGCTGGAGGTTCAAGCCGGCTGGAGGTGGAAGATGGTGATCGTTGTGAGTAGAATCAATGCCTCACCTCCTCTCTTGCTTGCTTCCTTGCTTGCCCCGCGCAGGGGGCTCTAGCCCGCCTTATATAGGCAACGGGCTAGGGTTTTGGGTTACAAGGAAATTACATGGCTATCCCTATGACATCAACTACACTCTGGTCCGGCTGGAGCTTGTTGTCATGATTTTGTACAGGAAACGCCTGACAGGAAGTACTGTTCACATGCAACGGTTACGCGGGGCTGGCCCACTTGGTACGGAACTGTCGGTTGGTGGATCCGGCTTCGGTCCAGCCGGACGGAGGCATCCGGATAGATGCAGCCGGACAAGTGCTGTCGGTATGACGAAGCCGGCGCGTTGCAGCCGGCTTGAGGAGTTTGAAGAAATGAGCATCCTTAGGGTATCCGGGGTTCATCTCCCCGACACCCATGCCGCCCTTCTTCACCCACTTCCGGTTTCTTTCTTTTTTTATCAAAGGAGCTAACGCTCCCAATTTCATTTTCATGAAACTGGTAAGACAGAGTTTTGTCCGAGTCACACACATCCCAGCATATAAAGATAGGGTTAATTGGATCCATGCCATTGTGCAATTCACGGATTGGAAAAATGCCATTACAAAAATCGGACTTGGAGATATGCCACTCCAACTCTTCAATACCTCTATGTATGTCATTACTTCCATTATCAGACATATACGGAAAATAAATACATGAGAATATGTATATTGAGAATATGTACATGTACCTCAACCTCCAGTCACCACCGTGCCTAGCCACTCCAGCCACCGCGTCCACCCCTCCCCGTCCACCTCTAGCCCTCCCCCCGGTCACTCCTCGTTGTGCGCCATGCTTGCGCCGCCCTAGCTACGCTCAGTCGTCGTGGAGACGCGCCAGATCTTGGAGCGCGAGCGCCGCTGGCAAGAGTCGAGCTTGAGCCCTCGCTCGGCCTCCTATGCCGTGGCCACCTCCTCCTCCTCAGCGTCACCCAGGCCGGCCTACGCCTCGCTGCTTTGACGCTGCCCATGGTGCAGCGGATGGACCAAGGCGCGCGGCTCCGGCTGAAAGGACCCGTGCTGGCCAGCAGCCAGCCATGTCGAGCACGGGCTCGTCGGATGAGCCCGAGCGGGGACGCGTTCTCTGCCCCGCTGGACGCACGAGGACGCGTTCTCTGCCCCGCTGGACGCACGAGGACGCGCGCGACCATTTAGTGGTGGCAACGCTAGGTTTAGGTCGCCAGAGCGACGACGACGACGGTGCGCGGCGGCGGTGCTCGGAGGTGCTCGGAGGCAGAGCGACACAGAGCGCGAGGGAGATGGAGGAGATGTCCTGAAGGACCAACAGTTCACCAGCAAGGCGACGGTGCGGTCGGAGAGGCCGGAGAAGGTGGCGACGGAATCGAGCAAGGCGACCGAGCGACACAGAGCGCGAGGGAGATGGAGGAGATGTCCCGAAGGACCCGCAGTTCACCAGCAAGGCGATGGTGTGGTCGGAGAGGTTGGAGAAGGTGGCGACGGAATCGAGCAAGGTGACTGGCGGCCGGAATTGGGGAAGACGAGCTTGATCTGCTTGGTACGTGCATCCCAGCACGTGCTGCTCAATTAGGAGAGAGAGCAGGTCGAGGCGAAGCTTCAAGTGCGGTCGATTTGTCCCGGGGTGGTCGGAGACGACGGCGAGCGTGACGGCCGGCATTCGGGGCGTCGACGGCGTTCCTCATATTCAGTCCATCCTAGCGAGTGATGCTTCCATCCAGAGGAAGCACGAACGCCTCCTCGGCCTCGCGCGGCTCCACACCTCCGCTCGCGACGCTAAACTGGGGGAAACTGAACTACAAGCATCAGCCATCGACTAATCATACAGCAAAAAGCTTCAACGAACCACTCCAGCAGCCCTCTGTGTTCTAACAGGTACATAGCAAAATGACCACCGATACTCTAATGCTAAGAAACCTAAACAAACGCCTCTCCACCAGTTTCTTCACGATCAGTCTCCAATGCGCAAGACCATCGGCCCCCATCCTTGTCGACGGTGGAAAATTTCAGTTGCCACCAGAACCAGGAGCTTTGCTCCGTTGACCTGCGTTTTTCTGAGCTCTGCTTTTTGAAGCCCAGACCAAAAAGATAAATAGTGAGCTACCTGAAACAAAATAACAGTAGGATTTTGTTGGATTACTCCGTCGAAGCAGGTCGTGTTTCTGGCACGCCAGATGGCCCACAGCAATAACTACGAATCTTCCTAGGGAAAGAGCATATCCAGCTAGGCAAATCTTCAACAGTTTTCGGTAAAGTATGAATATCGAGAGCACAACTAATGATGTTCCATAAATACTTAGCAGTAGAACAACTAAAAAATAGGTGATTGATCGTTTCTTTACCGGAACAGAACATACATTTAGAATTAGCTCTACCCTCCTATGCTCAAGCACATCTTTAGTAAGTATGCTTCTCTTACATACCAACCACAGGAACACTTTAATTCTTAAAGGGGTTCTTATCAGCCATAATTTCCTAAAAGGCACTCTTATTTGACTACTCTTCAAAGCTGTATACAGGTGAAAACACCAGATTATTAAGCACATCTACATTTGTTCTCCTCTTCATTCAGATATACATGACTGCAAATATTTTTTAGCTCCCCCCACATAACAGCCAAATCTCCCCAAAGATCTCTACGAAAGTTAAAACAACTCCAGTCACTATTAAAAACTCTAGCCACTGATATATTCTTGCTAAGAGAAAGATTATATAGTCTAGGAAATTTCTTGCAAAGAATGCAATCTCCTACCCATAAATATTCCCAAAACCTAGTTCTTTCACCATTCCCCACTATCTTTCTACAAAACTTGAAGAACAAATCTTTAACCCTCATAACACCACCCCAAAAATGAGAATTACCCGGCTTAAATTTAGTTTGAGACAAAGTAGCATTCTTCAAATATTTAGCTCTAAGAATTCTCTGCCATAAACCATCACTATTTTCGAGCTTCCACAACCATTTACTCAATAAACAAATGTTCATTATTTCCAAATCCACCACACCCAAACCTCCCTGCTCTACTGGTTGACACACACTACTCCATTTAATTAAATGATATTTTTCTCTTCCCTTCCTCTTCATGCCATAGAAGTCTCTTCCTATATAAATCAATACGTTTACATGGTCCTTTAGGAAGAGTATACATCGACATCATGTAAAAAGGCACATTGCTAAGACATGATTTCAAAAGAATTAACCTAGGCCCATAAGACGTAAATTTCCCTTTCCAAGAACCAGCTCTATTTCCTACTTTTTCCTCCGAAGGCACCCAATCAACATTTCTAAGTTTCTTATCCAACAAAGGTACACCTAAGTATTTCATATGCAATTTACCTTCCACACAAGTAAAAATGGTCATGTAATCTTCTACTTTGTCCTTAGCTTTACCAAAACAAAAAATCTCACTTTTATGAAAGTTAATTTTCAAACCGGATAAATGTTCAAACATACATAGAACAAATTTGAGGTCCTAGCTCCTTCTAGACTATCCTCAAACACAAACACGGTATCGTCTGCATATTGCAACATAATAAGGCCCTCTTCGACCAAATCTTCCATAACAGGACTAATCAAACCTTGTTCCAGTGCTCTACTAGAAAATAGCTAATACACTACTGCTATGTTAAATAAAACAGGGGAGAAAGGGTCCCCCTACCTCAAACCTTTTTTGTGTTAAAATATGGACCAATATTATCTTTAACCATAATGGCAACTTTCCCATTACTTACTGTACTCATAGTCCAATCAACATACTTTACAGGAAACCCTTTCATGAGCCTAACAGATTTCAAAAAAGACCAATTAATCTTATCATACGCTTTCTCAAAATCGACCTTAAACATAACAGCATCTTTTTTTTGTTCTAATATAATGTAAAGTTTCATGCAAAACATTAATGCCGTCAAGAATATTTTGATCCCTAATAAAGGCATCTACTTTTTTTGTTCTCGCACTGCCTCGCCACTGATATCACCATTGCGGATGTTGTCCGTAGGGGCGGGGCTGCCCTGGAGATGCGTGACCGCCTCACACCCGCTGCGCGTGCCGAGCTTGCTCTTGTGTCCGGGCTCGTCGCACAGCTCCCTCTCGCGGAGTGCGCAGACACACGCCGTCTGCTAGGCGCCAACTCCGCCGGTTTCAGAGTCCGTGATGCGGACAGGCTACTCCACGGGACTGGGTGCGGCCCACCGCTCCATGAGCTAAATTGGGGTTCCTTCACTCCCGTCAAGGTGAAAGTGTTCATTTGGATCCTCCACCACCGGCGAACGCGAACACGTGCGCGCCTCCGCCGTCTTGGGGTCTTGCGCTCCTCGGATTGTCCTTTCTGTCCCGGCATTGCTGAAGATGTGCACCACCTGTTTGTGGAGTGTCCACGTCTGCAGCGGCTGTGGGATCGTGCAGGGTGTACTGCCCCTTTCCCTCGTCCGTCGCTCGAGACACTCGTGGAAGGCTTCTCTGCGGCTCATACTGAGTGGAATCATCTTGTCTTCGACGGAGTGAGAATGACAGAAGAGGAGTTTGTGTCTATGGCTAGGCAACACCTTGCCCTTTGGGTTGTTCGGGTGCCTCGCCGCCTCGATTGTAATCCTCTCAAGGAGTGATGTGCGTCTCTCTCCCCCTGACCTCCGTTGTACTTCTGCCCCCCGCCATGTCGGGGCCATCACTGTACCCTTGAGTTTAATGAAAAAGTTCAGGTGGGCTCTTCGCCCTCCGTTGCGTTGCTAAAAAAAACTTTTGTGAAAATCTTAAAATGACATTAAGCAAGCAAATGGGTCTATATTTCTGAATACAGTCAGCACCAACACATTTAGGTAGGAGAGAAATCACACCATAATTAAAACGAGCAATGTCTAGGGTGCCTTCATCAAATTCTCTAAACAGGGCACAAAGGTCACCACACACAAGCGGCCAGAAATGTTGGTAGAATTCTATAGGGAAACCATCTGGGCCCGGTGCCTTGTTATGTTTCAATTGAAACACAGCATCTTTAGTCTCATCTATGGTAAAAACTCTTTCTAACTGAATTCTATCATGTTCATCTAATATACACTCTACTGGCAAATCTATGGAAATGTTTATCTTATCGTGCATAGGACCAAAAAGCTCTATAAAACTTAGTACTGTAAAGTAAAATTTCCCTATCACCTTGTGTCAAACCTTCTTCTTGTTGCAAAAAGGAAATTTTATTTTTCTCTTACGACCACTAGCTTTAGCCATGAAATACGAGGTCAGGGCTTCTCCCTGTACAAGATCTTTGTCTTTCGCCCTCTGAAACCACTTGACTTCCTCTTCCCTCCTAATTTTCAACAGATCCTCCTCCAGACTTCTTCTAATACTATACTGTTGAGCCGACAACCCAACAAGCTCAGTATTTCTATCTATCTTATCAATTTCTTCAGAGAGGGAACTAATACATTTCCAATAAAAACTTTCATAATTGATATTCCAGCCTTTTAATGTTGCTCTTAAATTCCTAGCTCTTTTGGGTTTCATCTCCATAAGAGTAGCTGAGTTTTTACGTAGGCTCGCCAAGCCTATCACAACCCTCCTCCTTTGCCCGGGCTTGGGACCGGCTATGTTGAGACAACATAGGCGGAGTTTAAGAGGGGTCGTGGTAGACCAAACTTGACATGGGAGGAGTCCGTTAAGAGAGACCTGAAGGATTGGAACATCACCAAAGAACTAGCCATGGATATAGGTGCGTGGAAGTTAGCTATCCACGTGCCAGAACCATGACCTGGCTTCGAGATCTTATGGATTTCAATTCTATCCTACCCCAACTTGTTTGGGACTGAAAGGCTTTGTTGTTGTTGTTGTTGTAAATTCCTAGCTCTATTTTGCCATTATCAATGTTCTTTCTGCGAAAGTGAAACTCATTCCACACTTTACAAACTACATTATTCAAATCGGGTCTTAACAACCAGCAAAGCTCAAATTTAAAGGGTCTATATATAACATCCATTTTCAGATCAAAATTAATCACTAAAGGTGAATGATCAGACACATCTCTAGGCAAAACCTTGATAAACGACTTTGGAAACATTTGCTCCCATTCTGTGTTTATTATAATTCTATCTAATTTTACCAACAAAGGATCTTTATGCTTATTCGACCAAGTAAATAACCTACCAGGAGTTTCATCTCTTTCATGTCGTACACATCAATGACAGAATTAAAAGAAGAGACCATTTAGATAATCTTCTAGGTTTATTGCAATCACTCAGTCTTCTAATCAAATTAAAATCTCCACCCACAATCAGCGGTAAAGTGCTACTAGAAAAGATATGTACCAATTCTACCAGGAACCTCTCCTTATCTCTAACATCGGCTGCTCCATAGATTGTAACAAGATTCCAAATATAACCAGAAACTTTATTTTTACACATTCTAGCAAAGAAAGAACCAGTTTCAGAATCTATAACATCATATATATCACTATCCACACCTAATAAAATTCCACCTGACAACCGAACCGAAGGACCAAAAATCTAGCAGAAATTTTGTCTACCACTAATTCGATTTAACCAACTATCAGAAAAACAGCTCTTCTTGGTTTCCTGTATGCCAATAAAATGTAAATCCTTACTGGAAATTTCATGCCTAAAGAAATTAACTCTACTTTCATCGTTAATCCCTCTGCCATTCCAACACATGCCAGACATTATACTATATTCCCAAATTATATATACCCCCATCTACTATATTTTTTTTCCTTTACCTCTATACTTATTATCTAAATTTCTAACTTTAAAGGCACAGCTTTTTTTTGGTACCCAACATTGCCAAACCTCTAATACAACTATCTAGTTCTCTATCTTCTTCATTCAATTCCTCATCATCGGAAAATAAATTTTCTACTGTATCTTCACTATTTTCATTTCTCTCTACATAACTAACAAAACAGGCCATATCCTTACATCGGTTTGAAGTAAACAAATCAGTTCTAGCTTTTTCTAAATCATTAATAGCTTACAAAGTTTTTTCTTCATCAACTTTACTGTCCCCTAACTTTACTCCTACTTCCGGTTTGACCCGGCCGGGAACAAGGGCGCCGACGTGCCCATCTTCTCCGTGAAGCAGCCGTCCTTCCTGCACGACTTCGCCGTCACGGAGCGGTACGCGATACTCCCGGAGATACAGATCATGATGAACCCCATGGGCATCGTGGTGGGTGGCGGCGCGCCAGTGGGTGCGGACTCCGGCATGGTGCCCCGGCTCGGCGTGCTCCCCAAGTACGCCGCGGACGAGTCCGAGATGCGGTGCTTCGAGGTGCCGGGGTTCAACATGATGCACTCGGTGAACGCATGGGAGGAGGCCAGCGGCGAGGAGATCGTGCTGGTGGCGCCCAACATCCTGTCCATCGAGCATGCGCTGGAGCAATGGAGCTGGTCACGCTTCCGTGGAGCTGGTGCGCATCAACCTCTGCACCGGTAACGGCACGCGTACGCCGCTCTCGGCAGGGAACCTCGACTTTGGCGTGATTAACCCGGGCTACCTCGGCCGCCACAACCGCTACGAGTACTTCGGCGTGGGCAACCCCATGCCAAAGATTGGCGGGGTGGCCAAGCTCAACTTCGATCGGCCCGGCCATGGCGACTACACGGTAGCGCGACTTCGGGCCGGGGTGCTTCGCCGAGGAGCCGTTCTTCGTCCCCGATGACGTCGAGGGAAATGGCAACGAGGATGACGGCTACGTGGTGTGCTACGTACACAACGAGGGCACCGGCGACAACCGGTTCGTGGTGATGGACACGCGGACGCCCGAGCTGGACATTGTCGCTGAGGTGGAGCTGCCCTCCCGTGTCCCCTACGGCTTCCACGGCCTGTTCGTCACACAGGCCAAGCTCCGGTCACAGCACAAATGATCATCAAACATGCCAACTCCGCGCCTTAAGCCGTAGGTTGCACGCGTGATGTACAAACACCAGCACAGTGGTGCATGATATAGGTCATGAATAGGATTCCATGATGCACAAACATAGGAGAAATAGGTAATGTATATAGCATTTGCAAATTTACAAAATCAAATTATTCGTGAAAAGATACTTACAGCAGAAACGGCCTGACAAAATGATTAATGATCCACGTAGTACAGCTTCCAGAACTGCAAACTCATAAGATCGAGTGAAGATGACAGACGAGATATGAATTGCCACAACTTCACAGATAAACATATTTGTTGCTTGCCCAACTTTTACAAGCATGACCCCAATGGTTACAGACTTCATAAATATGCAGGGATTTAACATGATATACATACTGTTAGATTTCAGTAAGCCCAATGGTTACAGAGTTCGTAAATATGCAGGGATTTAACAGGATACACATGCTATCGGATTTCAGTAAGCCGGTGGAGCTAGCTTTGCATTTCGTACAAGGATCATCAATTCAGTATCCTCAGTGTTATCATTCTCACAAAACTGAATGAATACGACCTCTCTTGTGCCTAAATAACCTAAAAGTGTTACTGGGAAAGTTATAAGTACGATTTCTGCAGAGGAAGCCGTATAAGTATAAGCAGATACATATGACTAAAAATCTTTACTAGAATCTTCTCCACAACAATCATCTTTCTAAATTCTAGTGTATTTTGTATCTATCTTCTCAACAAGGAGATGCCAAAAATAAGTTGGATAGCTCAGACCACCAACTTGTCAAGATTCATGTGGCACATTCCATAGCCTAGAAAGGGATATAAAAGGTTTGGGGCTCAAGTTTCCTCCTTTTAGAACTTGAGAATCGTCCTCACGTGGTTCCAATGCCAATTTTACATAAGATGCTCCAATGCCATTCAGCTTTTCTCTACGCCGGGCCCAGGTGACAAGGTATAAACCAGAGATGATTAGAAGCCCTCCAATGACACTGCAAGCAAAACAGGGCAGATTGTACTTCAGATGAAAAGAAATGATGTACATCAACTACTAGGAAGGAAACTTTATCCATAAATGTTAGAAACTTGGACTATTGATCTATCAGATTATCAGATTGACATCAACATGCAAACATCCTATATTACTGTACATATTAACATGTAAATAAGAGAGGTTCTGGAACATATCTTTCACGTTAAAGAGAAGGTAAAAGTTAAATGGTTAAGTCGATTAAATAGTAGAACAGATGATACTAACTCTTACCTTCCGAAGTAAATTGGACTTCCAAGAAAAAGCACCGACAAGAGAGCAGAGAGCACTGGCTGGAGGGGATTGTATAATGCCACCATAGCAGGGCCCAGAATTTTGTTGGACCATGTCAATAAACAATAATTAAGAGCAGATGCAACAACTCCCTGAAATTTGGAAGAAAACAAGAGTTTAGGTACATTTTTTTTATGGTGGCATGCATCAACTATTTCTTTTATGGGCTCCACAAACTGGTGTAAATTGTAACCAATATCTCCTCCATAGTACTTCATATAACTGTACAATTTCAATTCATGGTTCCATGCATGGGATGCAACAAAATTCCACTGACATGTGAGAACATATGTATGTAGTGATGTAATAGTGTAATGACAAAAGGTACACTTAGAATCTACATCACGAAATCTAAGAGCTTACAGCATATACAGCAGCAGCAAACTCAGACTGAGTCAGAGTCCAGTCTTCTTTATTAGTTGTTGAAAAAACTCCTGAGATGACCATTAAAAGAGCTCCAAAAAAGTATGAGTACGCTGTCAATGACAAACTACATGGGTACTTCACCAAAATTGGAGCCTGAAACAGCACATGAACATAAGCAATTGAGCATAACAAATAAGAAAGCAGGACGACTCACAGCACAAAAGCACATTGCTTCAATCAAGATACTTAAGTAAAATCTAATACAACACAACCATAAAGTTATTCTGACAGTGTCAGATGTGTGATCTCCTCATTTAACAATTTATGTTCTTAAAACGGGGTACAATTTCTCAGCCCCAAATCTTCTTTTAACAATTCGCCAAACTAACAGACCAAATTCAGTATTCAGTGTGGCAGTTGCCAGTTGGTCATACTCACACAGCTAGGATGTGCCGTTTGTAGGGAAGGGAACTGAAAATATGTTAACACCGAAATGTTCATAAAAATAGAATGCTCTCAGATCTCAACAGATTTGATACCATCTTAAGTCGTTCTAGATACTGATCTAGGTTGCAAAGGCTTTCAGAACTGTATCACAAATATGCTTGATAAAACTAAAGTTTGAGATGTCCTAGTCGACAAATGTCAAGTACATAAGGAATAGAGTGTAACAACAGCCTGAACATCACTAATACCTGCAAAGCAAGATAAGTTGCCATACAGAGGCAGTTCCCAATCAAGCACAAAACTCCAACGTGCCACTTTTCCAACCCAAACGCAATGAACCAAGAAGACACTGGCTCTGGCTGCAACATGTCGGTGATTACTCCATTGCTATGAGCGTCAAGGTCCAGCTCGCTGCTACCATATACAACTGCTCCCCTGTACAGCACCATCAGAACAGCACCAAGCACACAGACGATGGTGCCGCCAACCTTGGCCCGGCCCTCGCGTGTGCCAAAGCTTGCCGTTTCAGTGCTGGAACAAGCAAAATCTTTAAGATGAACAAAGGAGAATATGAATATCTGAAGATTTTTACAAGTGAGTGAGAGCTGCGAGACTGACCCCATGAATAGGGCCAAGATGAAGGTGAAGACGGGAACGGACGGCTGAATGGCGGCGGCGTAGGTGGGGTTGGTGTAGCCGAGGCCAACCAAGAACAGAAGCTGGTTGCCAAAGATGCTACAGCACGAACACAAAGATGGATCAGCTGGCAGCATTGCTTCAATCGATCAGTTTGTCTGACTCGGAGCGAGCGAGCGGGTGGCTAGGCTTACCCCGTGAGCCCGAGGAGGAAGAAGGAGACGAGGAGGCGCCGCGTGAAGGGAGGGGGCCGCGCCTGGGCGGGTGAGCCGCGGTGGCGGAAGAAGGCGAGGGGGGCGAGGACGGAGAGGGCGAGGAGGTCGCGGAAGACGCAGAAGACAACACGGTTGACGCCGACGTTGAGCGCCTGCTTCGCGACGACGTGGTACCCCGCGTAGATGAACTGCACCCCCACCATCGCCGCGTGGGCTCGCCTCGCCTCGCCGTCCCGCACCGTCGCCGCCGCCATCGTCGCCGACTCGCCGATCCCGATTCCCCGGTCGTCGTCGCACGGTCTGAGTGGAAATTACTCCTTCGAACCTTTTCCCCACTGGTTGGCCAGTGGCAACTCGCAGTATAGGTGGCCAAATGGGCCGGCACGGCCCAGCACGGCACGGCCCGTTAGGCACGATTACCATTCGTGCCGTGCCGGGCCGGCCCACGTGCCGCGCCTCCATCTCCGGCACAGCCCGCCGGCACGGATGCAACCCGACGGACCGGTTTTAGGCACGGCCCACCGACATTAATATGGCCCAAAATAAGTAAAATACCTAAAAATTTAAAAAAAAATAAAAATTTGGCTAATGGTGTCGTGCCGGGCCGGCTCGCGTGCATTAAATTGATCATCGGTCCGATCACTAACGGGCCCGTGTCGTGTCGCGGTCCGTTTAGATCGTGTCGGGCCGTGCTCGAGCCGGGCCAAAAATCCCGTGCTTCGGACCGGCCCGTTTGGCACGGCCCATTTGGCCAGCTATAACTGGCAGTCCATGTGCTAGACGAGCTTTGTTGGGCTTTCTAATCTTTGGAAAGAGCTCTAGTGGGCTTTTTAATTTTTGGAAAGAGCTCATGTGGGCCGTACAATCATACACCTGTAGTCTAACGGCCGGCCCCTCCCATGGTAAATAGGCCGACCCAATTTGCTCTGCGGCCACAATAATTAGATTTTTTTCTACTCATATCTGTTATCTTTTTTTTTTCTATTTTCTGTTTTTTCTTTTATATAGTAAAATTCTGTTTTAAAATTCGTGTAAAAATAAATATTTACATATGAAAAACTAATAAAATATTTATTTTATTTAAACAATTTTTCAAATACAAACATTTATATTATTTGAACGATTTTTTAATAATAACATTTACCTTATTTGATGATTTTTCAATATGAACATTTATGTTATCGAACAATTTTTCAAAACTACTACTAATATTTTTCAAAAAATATGAAACAAAAAAAATAAAAATAAAAGTAAAATGTAAAATAGAAAATAAAAATAGAACAAATTAAAAGGAAAAAATAAAACATAAATTAAATATAAAAAAGAAGAAAAAAAAGAAAAATTATCGACTTGCGCTTCATGAACATGATGATCTTGTTCTCTCACTAGCAGCCTTGATCGGGGACGAGCAAGAGTCTAACCTCGGGGATTTTGATGCGTCCATTTTATATAACATTTTTAGTTCATGTTTTCATGTGTAGAGGTAGGGATTTTCGTATTTTATCGCACAGGCGAGCACCTTTTATGTCTATGTATGCAGGAAGCCAAAATATGAAGGAGAAATTCTACGCAAGGCATTTATGCCATGTTTGGGATGAAATATGTTGATTAGGATAAATTAATGACTTTCTCGTGGAAAAATAATACATTGAAAATAAAAAGAAGGAGAAAATTCATGAATCTCAGTTGTCGGGAGACTTAACGACCAGTATAGTCACAACCCACCTTACCGGTGACCGTACCAGGCTCAGAGCGACCGCCTTGTCAAGTACTTTTACCATGTGGTCTCAGATTTCCAGAACAACAAGTAGAGCAGCCGCAGATACGTGTCAAACGTATCTACAATTTTTGATTGTTCCATACTTGTTTTATATCATTATTACATGTTTCTACCATGATCACTTGTGATTTTGTGGCATTTTATTGTACTAAGCTATTGACAAGATGCCCAGTGCTATTTTCCTGTTTTCTGCTATTTTGTATTTTAGAAAAAACTCTTCGGAAAAACTCCTCGGAATTGGACGAAAATTTACGGGACTTATTTTTGGAATGAAACGAAGACGGAGTCTGGAGGGCGACCCGAGGGGCCACCAATAGGCCAGGGGCGGCCTGTAGTCGCAGCCTAGGTCCCACCCATGGGTGGGACCTGCACCTGTGCCTGGGGCACCCCCTCGCGCCCCCTCCGATGCCTATTAATTCCCTTTTGACCTAAAACTAAGGGAGCGACGATTATTTTCCACGAAAACTATCCCGAAGCTGCCGCCATCTTCAACCCTAATTCGAGAGGGTTCTGAAGCTCTTCCCGACATCCTGCCAGAGGGGAGATTGATCCCGGAGGCCTCTTCATCGACATGGTCGCCGTCGGGATGATGCGTGAGTAGTCCCCCTTGGACTATGGGTCCATGGCAATAGCTAGTATGGTGTCTCTCTCTATGTGCTTTCATTACAATGTTCTCATGAGATGCCCTACATGATCGAGATCGATATTATGTAATGATACATGTTGTGTTTGTTGGGATCCAATGAATCGTGAAGTTATGATCAGATTATTCATGATATCTTTATGTGTTATTTATGCTCTTGCACGATCTTCGATGTTAGTGGTTACTTTGGCCAACTGATTACTTGTATCTCCACGAGGGAGTATTTATGCTAGATGGTAGGTTCATGCCTCCTCCGTGCCTGCGCTCGAGTGACAAAAACGTGTAAGGACGAGGGTGTGCTGTTACTACTAGGGGTAAAACAGCAACGTTTATGTCTTCGTGATCATGAATATTGCTTATGTCATGTATTGTGCTTAATGCAATTGTCTCTTGCTTGTAACTTAATACCGATGGGTGACATGCTGGATAGCAATCCCTAGGTGGATTTTTAGTCATAGATGTAGTTGGATAACGGTCTATGTATATTTGACGTGATGCCTACATGAATGCCACATATGAATTCTCTATAGCATAGCTCGATTAAGTTTGTGTCACAATTCTGTCAATTTCCCAACTGTAATTTGTTTACCCATCATATTTGCATTTTATCTTCAAGAGAGACACCACTAGTGAACATATGGCCCCTGATCCATCTTTTTCCATTGATAACAACCCCGTTTACTTGATTTCCACCATCACTTGCTCGCTAGTCCGTTCTCATAAATTACTCTTTTCCTTGATAAGATTTAACCGCTTTGTTTTCAGCAGACTAGGAAGATTGACAACCTTCCTGCCGTTGGGGGCAAAGTGAATTGTTGAGTGTGTGCAGGTCCACACTTGACGACGATTAAGTGCCAGAGATCATCGTTGGGTACCTTGGTATTGAATTCAAAGTCCTACTGGTTCAATAACATTGGTTCTTCACTGAGGGAAATTTGCTGCTAAGTTACATCATTCACCTTCCTCTTGTGGTGACTACCAACGATTATTCACTACATCAACTTTGCTAGCAACAAATTTCTGGCGCCATTGCCGGGGTTGAAAGTGCATGCTTGCCCCCATGCATGGTTTTGGTAATTAATGACAATCTCTATGGACTAATATTTGCATTGAGCTATATTTGTAGGTGTCCATTAGCTTGCTTGTCTCCATTTGTTGGAGTCAAGGTCTTGCTTGTTCTCCATGTGTTGGAGTCAAGGTTAAGGGAAGAAGATCATTTGTTGATTGTAACAGCCCTAACTTGGTAATGAAAAATACGAAGAATTTTTCCACTTTTGTTTCCTTGTTTGCATCATAGCATCCATATGCATTTTGGCCTTCCAAACTTACATTTGGAAACAAATTGAAATGGGGAGCCAACCTTCCCCAAAACCTCCAACCAAATGCAATGCCCAGCTTGGAAACCAACTAAATGAACTTCCAAATTGTTTAGGAAGTTCCCACTTTGTTTGTATAACAAATTCTCACTTTTCAAATTTTGATAAATAAGAAATGACATGAGAGTTGAAATTGGCTGAATGCAATTCCTATTTTTGGAACCAAGTTAGACCTTCCAAAAATTCAAACTAAAAGCATGGGGAGTTTCAATATGGTTGTGAGAGTCTCCATGAAAATTTTCATGATTTTTGGAATTGTTAAAATGCTCCAATTAAATACATTTTGGAATTTATCAAAAATGGCTTTAACTAAACCCTATGAACAAATATGGGGCAAAACTTTTTATTTTGAAGCCAAACTTTTTGTGGTGCTTCTAAAGGTCATGGGGAGGCTCTACAAATTTTTACAGAATTTATAAAATTGTATAAAGGCCTCAACTAAATTGCTGAAGTTATCTCTGGACCTTTTTGCAATTTAGAAAAATTGCAACCAGGGGGTTTTCTGGGAAAGTTCTCTTTCCCCTTCCACCGTGGCGCCATGGCCTCCTGGTGCCATGCCGCCGTGCTGGACGTCGCCTTACCGCGCTGCCTCTTCTCTCTGGTGGTCCAGGACCACGTCGAGGACGCCACTGCTCCCTCACCTGCCTCCCTCCTTTCTCCCCTTGTCTCCTGGATCGTTTCAGGCGCATAGCACGTTCGCATGCCCGACACCGACCGCCGCCGCTAGCCGCCGCATCGCCGCCGAGAGGAGCCGCCCCTTGTAGATCGAAGACGGCCATCAACTTCGCCGCCTCCTCCTCTCCCTCCTGGTGCCTTGAATCGCTCCGGGACAGGCCGGACAGACGCCGGCGTCCTCAACACCTCCGTACCGGCCGAGCTCGGTCGAGCTCCCGCTCATCGCCGTCGGCCCCTCTCTGCCGTCGCCGTCCGCACCATTAGGGCTCAGGGTGAGTTCCCCATCATTTTCAGCCCTCCCGCGTCCTCTCTCCCCCGCTCGCTCTCGCCGTTGCCGCAGACGCCGCCGGTCGTCGCCGTCCCGCACGCCAGCGTGCCCGGCCTGGGCGTCGGCTTGAGCCGGCCAGTAGGCCGGCTGTTTCCGTTGGATGCCCGGCCTAACGCCCGGCCTGGGCCGGCCTCGAGGCCGGCAGCCTCTGGCTTGGGCCCGGCCTGGCACCGGTTTGGGCCGGCTCTGAGGCCGGCCTGCTCTGCCTCTGTCCCGGCCTGCACCCCGGCCTGGGCCGACCTGTGGGCCGACCTGCACAGTAAAAGCAGTTTTCTTTTAAATTTAAAATAATTCATAACTTTTCAAATATTGGTTCAAATTCAACAAACAAAATACCAATTTGATCAGAAAGACAAACTCTAGCTAATGGACCAATTGAAATGTTTATTTGAAACCACATTTTTGATGTTTAGTTAAGAATTCCTAAAATGGGTTAAACAATCCCAAATTAGGAAAATTCATAACTTATTAAATAATTGTCCAAAAATTATGAATTAAATATCAAAGTGATCAACTTGTCAAATGCTATCAAACCATGCACTTCTCACATCATGATCACAAATTCTTATTTGATGTTTTCATAATTTGATTAAATGAATTAAATCTTTTATTTAATTAATATGCTATTTATTCATCGATGCTCCAAAAATTACAAATAAATTACCGAAATGATCGGAAGAACGAATCCTATCCATTCATGTCATGTTCATGCATATTGAGCCACTTCTATAATAATTTGATAATTTATGAAGAATGTGGTCACTAAGATAAATATGGAGTGGTGTCCAAATAATTGCACTAACTATTTGGAACTCCATTTAATTTGTTAAATAAATTAAATGATATTATCTTTGCATCAATTGGACATGTCATCATGTGTTTGCGCATTGCACCTTGTGATCGTGTAATTTATGTGTTCTTTGTATTTTTCTTTTGGGTATCGATAGATTCTGGAGTCGAGGGTCTCTCTACTTACCCCGACAAGCAGTACTTCACACCCGGGCAGCAAGGCAAGAGATAACCTAACCCTCTTGGCATTCTAGCATCCTATGTTTTTATAAACTTATTTTATCCACCATAATATTGCATGCGATTCAAATGTCTCTTTGATCAAAATATAGGGAATCCTATGATTGCATGTTTTCCCCGAGCCAATCACATGTATCCCTACCTATGAACCCTAGTGTTGATGTGTTGGCTGGATACCGAATATAGTTGTTGGTTATATGCTTAGCCATGCTTATAAATGCTTAGTTGAAACACTAGTTATGTCCGTTGTTGAATTCCATAATTATTGGTGTTGATGGAATGATTCGGGCATGGTGGATATATGTGATGCTTAATTAAAATGCTAAAGGCTTGGATGAGTTGCCCTCGGGGAGGGTGTTTTGCCTCATTCTTGCCGCCTAGGCTGAGAGTGCTTTTAGCTAGAACCAAGAACTGAGCGTGCTTCCATTGGTGGGCGTATGGGCACCTTACTGACCGAATAATTTGTGAGGGGCTTGTCAAGGGTCCTCTAGTTTGCTATTTCCATTTGCGCGTGTGTGGTGTGAGTGGAAAAAGGAACGAGGATGGTGGTGTTTAGGATGTGGCCGCGGGGCAGGGCGCTGGGAGCGCTGAACCTGTCCTTCCGCACACTGATGGTCCTTGAGTAAGCCTCATGCATTGTAAAGGTCTAACCACGCCCGCTCGCCGGCCTTCCCCGGAAGAGGGCCAACTAGGTGAGCCGGACGGTACCAATGGGTAAAATAGTACACCCCTGCAGGGTTAAATCTTTTCGAAAAGCCGTGTCCACGGTTATGGACAAACTCTTGGGAAAGGCGAATTAGCTCATAGATAACTTTAACCTAATTGATATGGCAGCTAAAGGTTGCATAATCAACTTGTGAAAAAGGTTCATTTCCTAGAGGGTGATTCGAGGGGGTGCCTTGGTAGAGATGAGTGTGGTTGGTAACAAAAGGGTTCGATGAGAACCAAGGAGGACAAATGTTAGTCTCTTACCCCTTTTCGAAAACTGTTCTGAGTAGACGAATGCCATGTGTCATTTATGTTTCGGTCTATGAAAATTAGCTTTATGCAAAGAAAATACATATAAAGCCATAGAGCCTCCGTCAGTCATTGGGTCTATATCGCCCTACTAAACTTGCGAGTACATCGTACTCTGTCTCTCTTTGCTGCCTCTATGATTTTGTATTTCAGAGGAGGACGACACCGAGCAGCTAGGTGGGTTCTACGTGGACATCGACTAGTGGTCTGGGGTTCCCAGGTGGGAGCTTGGGACCGTGGAACAAGCTAGCTTGGTGATGTTATTTGTAGGCCTCTTAGGCCATATATTTGCTTCTTGTTGTTAGACAACACTACCCGCTTCCGCTTGATAACTTGATGGTCTGTGACCTTTTGATGTGTAATATTTGTATTCTTCTCATTATATGAGTTGCTATATGTTTTGTGTCGTAGAGTCATGCAATGTGCCAGTTTGTTCCACAAGTCTCGGTCTCTTTACTATACATGGAAGCGATGTCTGAGCTTATGGCATGATTGAGGTGTTGTGTGCCGATGATCCATTCCGAGCACACCTGCCAATGAGTTTTGGCTTGGGATTGGTAAACCCAGTAACCCTCAATTGTGTAGCATGACCGGTTACACAACGTTCCACTGTATAGTTCTGGGGTCGGGGCGCTACATTGATCAAGGCCAAGGTGTTCGTCATCAAGATAAAGGCCAAGTGAAGATATGCCGAAGAGATGCTTCTCCCATCTTGGTGTATGGGGGAGCCATGTGAATCTTCACATGGAAAATCTGAGTGACAAACCTATTAGAGAGCCGACGATGAACCCGAGCCACTGGAATACTATAACCCTATGTAAGGCAAGTATTGCCGAAACGTAATATACACGGTGAGGATGAACACCAAGCACCTTTTGAAGATATCATGAGATGGAAGTTTGCCTACCATGAGAGTTTCGTTAGAAATGGTGTAGTGCTTGCACTGAAGAAAGTGAACCAGGATAAACAACATGCCAATGACAAATCAGAGAGAGATGACATGACGTTATGAAATCCTCTCATCTTGGACTTTTGGTGGACCCAAAGAGTAAACCTGCAGTGTCCGAAGTTACTTGAAGAGACATCCACCTATTGGAAATGAAGCCTATGATACAAGGATCCACAAATTTCCATATGAACCTAGCCCAAAGACAAAAGCTCAAGACTACCAACAAAAGTTTCTTTTAAGGGTGGTAGCCCACCAAGTTGCCTAAACCCGGAGATCCCAAACCTATCTTTCTTTCTAGCCTCTTCGAATCTCGGGACGAGATTCCTTTTAAGGGTGGTAGGTTTGTAACATCCCAAATTTTGGAATGTTTTAAAAATCACAAAAATTTAAAACTTTTATTATTAAGTAAATAAAGTCTCCAAAAATCAAGAAAAACCATCATAAAAGATTATTTTGATTTATTCAAAGGGATATATTTTTTTAAATATTCTTTTGTCTTCTGATTTCAAGATTTAAAGTTTTGGAAATAAAATAGTATTTTGGATTTCTATTAAAATCCTAAAAACCTTTTTGACAAAGTATTTTAATTATTTTTGCCAAAGCCTATTAATTAAATGGGCATTGGTATTTAAAAGGATTTATCAAAATCTATTTAATTAAAATGTTTTGTCCCAAATTATTTGTTTGAGTTTACTATTTTAAATGATATTACTCACACAAATTTTCTGGATTTTATTTGAATTCAAAAAGATTTATTAAAACCATATTTATTAAAATAACATAAAGGTGTCAAATAAGTCTTTATGCATTATTTGAATTTTTCAAACTTTGAAAAATTATGGAAAAAGTTCCAAAGTGTTAAAAATGACTGTTTTGAATTTTACAAATTTTTACAGATTTATTTGACTTGATTTGGAGCATTATTTCAAAATCTGGAAAAGAAAAACAGAAAAATAAAAAGAAAAAGGAAGGGATGACGTCATGCTGACGTCATCGTCTTCAAAATGCAACCACGCCATTTTCGGCCGTGATTGTTGCGCTTGATTTCCTCGCCATTAAGGCCATTGATTTGCTTTCCGAGCCCCTCCTATAAAAGCCCCTGCCCCCCTCCTTCTTTCCCCTCTCCTCCCCCTTCTTTTCGTGCCGCCAGGCCGCGAAATTGCTCGCCGGAGTCTGCTCTGTCCGCCGCCGTCTTTCCTCGTTCCCGGCGAGGTAAGGGGTCCCCGCGGCCCGTTCTTGGCATCACTCCAACCCCCACTCCCCGGCGCACCTCCCTGACCTCTCCATTCATTTTTCTTCGCAGCCAATCGACGTCTTCCTCATCGACCCGAACGCTCCTCCCGCCGCCGCACCTCCGGCTGCTCCCCCTCGCCGTGCCAGGACGCAATCGAGCTCGCCGTCCGCGCCATCGACCCCGCCGTATCCTCCTGCACACCGTCGTGACCTTCCCGAAGCCCAAGCACCACGGGAACTTCGAGCTCGTCCACGCCCGAGCCGCCGGCCACCGTCTGCTCCTTCACCGGCGACTCCCGGCCGCCGTCTGGTATAAACCCTAGATCCTCAGCCGTCGGATCTGAAATCGACGGCCACGATTAGAACCACTAACACCGAATCGGTATGCCTACGTGGCAGATCTAGTCAGTGCCTAGTCAGCGCCACGTCTGCGCCCAGTCAGCCCCACGTGGCCTGGGAATTTCCCAAATTAGATTTAAATGGCAGTTTAGCAGAAAAGACCCTGCAACTTAGATCTATTATAACTTTTTATTGGTTTGGCCAAATTCAAATATTTTTATATATTTGAAATCCTTGGGATCTGTAGAATCTTTCTGACGTTTTAGTTTTCTGTTTTGAGTTAGTTTAAATTATTCAAATTTCAAATGTGTGATTTGAGTAATTTTAACATAACTTTAATTCTATAAGTCCAAAAATTGCAAGAAAAATAGTTTTAGAAACCTTAGAATATGTGTAATGTTATTCCTCTGTTATAAAATATTTTTGAGCATTATTTTGTTGATTTAAAAATCAAAGGCTCAATTTGAGTATTTTTGATATAGTTTAAATTCTATAAATCTTTTTAACCTGTTTTCTTATTAGAAAAATACCCAAATAATTGCTTCTGTCCAGAGAGACCAAAACCAACCCTTAGAACCTTTGAGCCACCCTTCAAACCTATTTTTAACTTTAGACCATCCTTTGACCCTCAATGGAAAACCACAAATCCTAATGCATTGATTCTTTTTGCATATTGGATCATGTGTTGAACTTGGACCACCAACCCTTTTGTTTTGTTGTTGTCCATGTTTATTGTTATGCTTGTTTTATTGATTGTTGTATTGTTGTCTTGTTGTTTGTTTATATTGTTTAGATTGAACGGAGAGTATCATCTTACGTTGAAAAGAGATTGTGAGCAACGACAACATTCTAAGGCAAGTGATGCTCACTGCATAAATTTCCTAAGTATTTTGATATGCATTGTAGCTTACTTTTCTAAGTAGAATTGCATGTCAGGTTTTATTAGTATTGCTATGCTAGACCCGTTTAGTATTACCCTAGAATAATCCTAAGTGTCTAGTACCTATACAATATCTTAGTAGAATTATTGAAATGCTACGCTATGAGTTTTACTATGGAAAGTTAATTTCTACTAAGTTAAACAAACACCTGGGTGGAATTGGTTTGCTCTATTGGAGGCGAAGTTGAGTGGCTACTCGGGGCCATGTCTATGGTTTTACCCGAGTATGTGCACTTGTGGACGGCCACCCAGGAACAAAGAGATTTGAAGTTACTCCGTGTGAAGATTGCTTCCAGTGCAGCCACTTGGTATTATGGCTCTGCCTTGACTAAGTAAGTTATAGGCCCCGATTCCGGCAGTTCTCAGCGGATGTTGTCTTGTATGGGTCTGCCCAGAGGAACCGGGGAACATTTCCCAAAGGTCTCGTCTTAATCTTCTCCTTTCCTTTTCACTACATGAGGGTCAAGGACAGAATGGGTTGATTGAGTCAAGTGGTGAACGTGCACAACCTCTCGAGAGTGTAAATCTATGATCATAGCCGTGTCCCCGGTTACGGACAATTCTGAGCAGCTGAACAAGGATGTCAACGGAGAATCTCAACATTCCAATTTCTCAAGTAAAATTTGAAGTCTGAACAAGAGTAGAAGAGACAATGGTTTTCATGCCATACTTGTCTCATTTTTAGATGTTGAAGAAATGTTTTGAAGAGATAGGATAAAGTTGGCTTTATGCAAAATAGCCTTGAACTCCACCAGCCAAATATGCATATAGCTAATAGGAGTTTGCCTTTATGAGTCCACAAGTATCACTTGCCAGATCCATTCCAATGGTTCTGACCAATTTTTGGCTGCAACATTTTCACCGTTGCAGGTTCGTCCGACGATGAGTAAGGAACGCTATAGGTTTCGAGTCTGCAACCAACATGTCTGCCTGTGGCACATGAAGATGATGAGGCTCCATGCTATTATATGTTTTCCGCTGCTGAACTTTGTAATATGCTAGCCTTGTGCTATGCAACTTGTAATGTTTATTTTTCTGGATCTTCGAAGTAATAGATATTTGACGCATTTGCATGATATTACATCTTGAACTGTGGTGCTAGCTATTCGATCCAGGGACTAGCACAGAACACAGGGATTTTGGCCTATTTTAAAAGGGCAGGATCGCTACAGATGGTATCAGAGCCTTGTGTTGCCTGTAGGTTCGAAACCCTAGGTTTGGATTAGAATTAGGAAAAGACCTAGAATTGAAAATTTATTTTGTTCTATTTTTTTTTCATAAAAAGAAAGTATTCACATTTTATCTTTTTCTCATACTCTCATCTACTATTCACTCTCTAAGACATCTTTCCTCATTTCAAATGACCCTTATTGGTGGATACAACTCAACTGATGTCAGACCGATGAAGATCCCTTCAAGACAGTTCCACCATACTGAAGGTCAAAGAAGAACTTGAAGAGATTCAATGAAGAAATAGATGAGACCACCACTTTAGTTACCTTGCTAGAACAAAGATAACGTGATAGTATATTGATCATACTTAGTTGGTATGACAATGCTAGGTTGTTTGTTAGTGTTTGAACCATGTTGCTTGATGCTTGCTAGATGTTGTTTGTAAAATGTATTGCCTTGTTCTCCTTGTTTGGGTAGGAATATTTCTCTTAGTATCCCTCTATCTCTACTCAGCCATGCTAAACTAAACAGATGTCCCAGCCAAATCCCAACAACCCGGTGATGCTTACACTACAACAGTTAGTAGATGCACAGAAACAGTTGAATCAGCTGGTGACCCAAAACCAAGAAGACAACAAGAACATTCCAGCACCACCTCCTCCTCAGGTGGATATGCTGATCAGATTCTTGAAGCTTCGACCAGGAAAGTTCTCAAGAGCTGCAGAACCTATTTTGGCTGATGATTGGCTTCGTTCAGTAAATAAGGATTTAGTGACCATCGGATGCACAGATGCTGAGAAGGTTAGATTCGCAGCACATCTACTAGAAGGACCTGCAGCAGACTGGTGGGACAGTTACCAGATCACTCATCCTCTCAAGGAGATGACCTGGGATTTGTTCCAAGAAGGATTTCGTGATGCACATATTTCATCAGGAGTGATGAAACTGAAGAGAGAAGAATTTTGGATCTTCGACAAGATGACCGAAATGTAATAGAATACATGAATGAGTTCAATAACCTGGCACGCTATGCACCCGATGATGTTGATACAGATGCAAAGAGGAAAAAAAGGTTTCTAAATGGTCTGAATGACAAATTGTCCATCCTATTGACAGTTGCCTATACCCCCGACTACCAGTCATTGGTTGACCAAGCTGTAGTTTTGGAGAACAAACTGAAGCAAGTTGCAAACAAGAAGCGAAAACATGAATTGGAAAAGCATCACTCGGAACCACAGCAGGAATGGCACACTTCACATGGTGAACGTGTTCGTTTTGAGTTCAACCATCATGAAGACAATAACCACCAGTGTCATAATGATAATGGACACGACCGTCATGGAGAAATTGACCACCACATCAACCATGGCCAACATAGCCCCGAACATACTGAAGAGGTTTATGACCTTGGAGATGAGTACATTATGGGAGAAAATAGTAGTCAGAATCCCGACCCCAAATCAAATAGGAAGGACTTCAGTCAGGTGGAGTGTTTCAAATGCAAGAAAATGGGACACTATTCCAGAAGCTGTCCGGAAAAGAAGATTAGTAATGGGACCAAGCCAATTCAGTTCCGAAAGGGACATGTGTTTTCCATAAACATGGAGAGAGTTCTCAAGAAACCAGTCCCAGTGATTGAAGGATTGTTGATCAACTCCTATCCTACATTGGTACTTTTTGATACTGAAGCAACACATTCATTCATATCAAAAGACTTTGTGAGTAGAAATAAGATACCCAATCGAGGACTTAGAAGACCCATCAGAGTGAGCTCTATAGAAGGGAAGAGGCCTGCAAACGCGGTATGCCAGAACATGACCTTGGAAATTGAGACACACAAGTTTCCAAGCGAATTGTTTGTGCTAGACTTGCAAGGCTTGGATATAATCATAGGCAAGGACTGGATGTCCAGGTATGAAGGTCAGATAGATCGTGCTAGTAAAGCTGTCACACTCACCACACCAGAAAAGAAGCGGATCAGATATCAATTTAAATCAAGAAGCAAAGAAATCAATTGAGTTTTCATGAGGAGTTTAGCTAAGAAGAGGGACCAGAGTCAATGGGGATGTTTTGAGTTTGTAATAAGTACCATTTAACTATATGTGAGTGGGAGAGTAAGCACTTTGATGTAAGAGTGGTTTAAGGATGATGAAATAACAACAAGTTATGAGGACGCATGGAATTTGTATCGACTACCTTACGCCCAAAACTTTTATAAAGATATATCTTTTGTTGTGAGGACTACTCTATTTGTCAAGGGTGGAGACATGAGCCTGAATTTGATGGGCCAAGATGACATGGAAAGCACGTGGCACGAGTAGAAGACTCACAGGAGAAGATATAACGTGTATAGGAGTTTTCGCTACCCAATAGTTTTGAAGGATCGATAGATTAGCTCAGGTATGTCTTATAGATTGGAAACTCTCTGTCAGACAAGTGAGATCGACCGAGTGTTAGCCTACGAGATTCACCAAACCAAGTACAAGGTAATGAGTGGGTGCGACATGGATTGGCCCCCATGGCGAATACTCATATCATTCGCTCTTGCTATGAGGAATGGCAAATCTGAGTGACAAACCTATTAGAGAGCCGACGATGAACCCGAGCCACTGGAATACTATAACCCTATGTAAGGCAAGTATTGCCGAAACGTAATATACACGGTGAGGATGAACACCAAGCACCTTTTGAAGATATCATGAGATGGAAGTTTGCCTACCATGAGAGTTTCGTTAGAAATGGTGTAGTGCTTGCACTGAAGAAAGTGAACCAGGATAAACAACATGCCAATGACAAATCAGAGAGAGATGACATGACGTTATGAAATCCTCTCATCTTGGACTTTTGGTGGACCCAAAGAGTAAACCTGCAGTGTCCGAAGTTACTTGAAGAGACATCCACCTATTGGAAATGAAGCCTATGATACAAGGATCCACAAATTTCCATATGAACCTAGCCCAAAGACAAAAGCTCAAGACTACCAACAAAAGTTTCTTTTAAGGGTGGTAGCCCACCAAGTTGCCTAAACCCGGAGATCCCAAACCTATCTTTCTTTCTAGCCTCTTCGAATCTCGGGACGAGATTCCTTTTAAGGGTGGTAGGTTTGTAACATCCCAAATTTTGGAATGTTTTAAAAATCACAAAAATTTAAAACTTTTATTATTAAGTAAATAAAGTCTCCAAAAATCAAGAAAAACCATCATAAAAGATTATTTTGATTTATTCAAAGGGATATATTTTTTTAAATATTCTTTTGTCTTCTGATTTCAAGATTTAAAGTTTTGGAAATAAAATAGTATTTTGGATTTCTATTAAAATCCTAAAAACCTTTTTGACAAAGTATTTTAATTATTTTTGCCAAAGCCTATTAATTAAATGGGCATTGGTATTTAAAAGGATTTATCAAAATCTATTTAATTAAAATGTTTTGTCCCAAATTATTTGTTTGAGTTTACTATTTTAAATGATATTACTCACACAAATTTTCTGGATTTTATTTGAATTCAAAAAGATTTATTAAAACCATATTTATTAAAATAACATAAAGGTGTCAAATAAGTCTTTATGCATTATTTGAATTTTTCAAACTTTGAAAAATTATGGAAAAAGTTCCAAAGTGTTAAAAATGACTGTTTTGAATTTTACAAATTTTTACAGATTTATTTGACTTGATTTGGAGCATTATTTCAAAATCTGGAAAAGAAAAACAGAAAAATAAAAAGAAAAAGGAAGGGATGACGTCATGCTGACGTCATCGTCTTCAAAATGCAACCACGCCATTTTCGGCCGTGATTGTTGCGCTTGATTTCCTCGCCGTTAAGGCCATTGATTTGCTTTCCGAGCCCCTCCTATAAAAGCCCCTGCCCCCCTCCTTCTTTCCCCTCTCCTCCCCCTTCTTTTCGTGCCGCCAGGCCGCGAAATTGCTCGCCGGAGTCTGCTCTGTCCGCCGCCGTCTTTCCTCGTTCCCGGCGAGGTAAGGGGTCCCCGCGGCCCGTTCTTGGCATCACTCCAACCCCCACTCCCCGGCGCACCTCCCTGACCTCTCCATTCATTTTTCTTCGCAGCCAATCGACGTCTTCCTCATCGACCCGAACGCTCCTCCCGCCGCCGCACCTCCGGCTGCTTCCCCTCGCCGTGCCAGGACGCAATCGAGCTCGCCGTCCGCGCCATCGACCCCGCCGTATCCTCCTGCACACCGTCGTGACCTTCCCGAAGCCCAAGCACCACGGGAACTTCGAGCTCGTCCACGCCCGAGCCGCCGGCCACCGTCTGCTCCTTCACCGGCGACTCCCGGCCGCCGTCTGGTATAAACCCTAGATCCTCAGCCGTCGGATCTGAAATCGACGGCCACGATTAGAACCACTAACACCGAATCGGTATGCCTACGTGGCAGATCTAGTCAGTGCCTAGTCAGCGCCACGTCTGCGCCCAGTCAGCCCCACGTGGCCTGGGAATTTCCCAAATTAGATTTAAATGGCAGTTTAGCAGAAAAGACCCTGCAACTTAGATCTATTATAACTTTTTATTGGTTTGGCCAAATTCAAATATTTTTATATATTTGAAATCCTTGGGATCTGTAGAATCTTTCTGATGTTTTAGTTTTCTGTTTTGAGTTAGTTTAAATTATTCAAATTTCAAATGTGTGATTTGAGTAATTTTAACATAACTTTAATTCTATAAGTCCAAAAATTGCAAGAAAAATAGTTTTAGAAACCTTAGAATATGTGTAATGTTATTCCTCTGTTATAAATATTTTTGAGCATTATTTTGTTGATTTAAAAATCAAAGGCTCAATTTGAGTATTTTTGATATAGTTTAAATTCTATAAATCTTTTTAACCTGTTTTCTTATTAGAAAAATACCCAAATAATTGCTTCTGTCCAGAGAGACCAAAACCAACCCTTAGAACCTTTGAGCCACCCTTCAAACCTATTTTTAACTTTAGACCATCCTTTGACCCTCAATGGAAAACCACAAATCCTAATGCATTGATTCTTTTTGCATATTGGATCATGTGTTGAACTTGGACCACCAACCCTTTTGTTTTGTTGTTGTCCATGTTTATTGTTATGCTTGTTTTATTGATTGTTGTATTGTTGTCTTTGTTGTTTGTTTATATTGTTTAGATTGAACGGAGAGTATCATCTTACGTTGAAAAGAGATTGTGAGCAACGACAACATTCTAAGGCAAGTGATGCTCACTGCATAAATTTCCTAAGTATTTTGATATGCATTGTAGCTTACTTTTTCTAAGTAGAATTGCATGTCAGGTTTTATTAGTATTGCTATGCTAGACCCGTTTAGTATTACCCTAGAATAATCCTAAGTGTCTAGTACCTATACAATATCTTAGTAGAATTATTGAAATGCTACGCTATGAGTTTTACTATGGAAAGTTAATTTCTACTAAGTTAAACAAACACCTGGGTGGAATTGGTTTGCTCTATTGGAGGCGAAGTTGAGTGGCTACTCGGGGCCATGTCTATGGTTTTACCCGAGTATGTGCACTTGTGGACGGCCACCCAGGAACAAAGAGATTTGAAGTTACTCCGTGTGAAGATTGCTTCCAGTGCAGCCACTTGGTATTATGGCTCTGCCTTGACTAAGTAAGTTATAGGCCCCGATTCCGGCAGTTCTCAGCGGATGTTGTCTTGTATGGGTCTGCCCAGAGGAACCGGGGAACATTTCCCAAAGGTCTCGTCTTAATCTTCTCCTTTCCTTTTCACTACATGAGGGTCAAGGACAGAATGGGTTGATTGAGTCAAGTGGTGAACGTGCACAACCTCTCGAGAGTGTAAATCTATGATCATAGCCGTGTCCCCGGTTACGGACAATTCTGAGCAGCTGAACAAGGATGTCAACGGAGAATCTCAACATTCCAATTTCTCAAGTAAAATTTGAAGTCTGAACAAGAGTAGAAGAGACAATGGTTTTCATGCCATAATTGTCTCATTTTTAGATGTTGAAGAAATGTTTTGAAGAGATAGGATAAAGTTGGCTTTATGCAAAATAGCCTTGAACTCCACCAGCCAAATATGCATATAGCTAATAGGAGTTTGCCTTTATGAGTCCACAAGTATCACTTGCCAGATCCATTCCAATGGTTCTGACCAATTTTTGGCTGCAACGTTTTCACCGTTGCAGGTTCGTCCGACGATGAGTAAGGAACGCTATAGGTTTCGAGTCTGCAACCAACATGTCTGCCTGTGGCACATGAAGATGATGAGGCTCCATGCTATTATATGTTTTCCGCTGCTGAACTTTGTAATATGCTAGCCTTGTGCTATGCAACTTGTAATGTTTATTTTTCTGGATCTTCGAAGTAATAGATATTTGACGCATTTGCATGATATTACATCTTGAACTGTGGTGCTAGCTATTCGATCCAGGGACTAGCACAGAACACAGGGATTTTGGCCTATTTTAAAAGGGCAGGATCGCTACAGGCTCTCGACCGAGTTTCGTGATCGTATCGTTCGTGGAGAGCTCAAAACTTTGAATCCATGCAATCATCTTTATTGGTTCTTATTTGTCTCATATCGTGGTGTGATCTTGGTGCTTGTCGTGCTTGTCATGACAAGGCTAAGTTCACCGAAAATGGTTTGCATTTGCGTCTTCTTTTGCATCTTCGGTATTGGTGATTTTGCCGGTTCATCCTTTTGGAAGGTTTCACCTTTCGAACCCTTTGCAAAATCTCCTTTGCTAGTTTGCCATTTTCAAAGGTTGCTTTTGTCGTCCTCTTTCCAACAAAATTGTTTTTTGCTTCTTTCGGACTTCAATTGCAAAAGAATCAGTTTTTCGGTTTGCGAAAAAGAGCTTTTAAACTTTCCCCATTTGGTTTTACAATATGTTGTTGGACTATGTTGTTTATCTGCATAATCTTGTTGTGCTCATTGTGATGATTCCAACGAGTCCAAGATTATCGAAAACGGAGTTCATATGCAAAAGTTATGGGGCTTTGGATTTGCTATTTGGAGATACCCCGGAGATGGTCCGGAGTCTCCGGCCCACCGGAGTCTCCGGCGCAAGGGACCCGGAATCTCCGGCCCCAGGTTTTTCTCAGCTCTTTGCCTCTTTGTGGGGCGGTACTGGATAGGGGTCCGGAGGGACACCGGAGGTTGTCCGGAGTCTCCGGCCTGGCCGGAGTCTCCGGCCCTCTTGGCCAGAATGTCCGGCCTGCCCCAATGACCCGAGGTGCCCGGAGCCTGGCCGAAATATCCGGCCTGAAAAGGCCCCAACGGCTAGTTTTTGGGGGGGGCTATAAAAAGCCTCCTTCTTCCCCAAAACCTGCTGCTGGTCTTGCTCACTTGCTTTCCTCTCTCCTCCATTGTTGCTAACCTTGTGAGCTTGATTCCTCTCAATCCCTCCAATGATTCTTGCCCAAACTTAGGGATTCAAGAGAGGAGATCTAGATCTACCATTCCATCAATCAAATTCTCCTCTAAGTGAGAGGAACCTAGTGGATCTAGATTTGGGGTTGCTTTGTGTTCATCCCCTTTGTTCTTCCTCTCTTATTCCCCCCAAAGCATTTGTTGCTTGGTTGGAATTTGAGAATGAAGGACTTGACTACTTTGTGTTTTCTTGCCTATTGCATTTGTTGCATCGGGTTGCTCTCCCTACGGTGATACGTGAAGATCGACATTGAGAAGCTTGTTACTCTTGGGTGCATTGTGTTCCCAAGAGCTTTGTGCCTCTTGGGTGCATTGTGTACCCTAGACGGTTTGGAGGTGCCGCGAAGTCTTCGAGTTGTGAAGCTTCGGCACGAATTTGGGAGCCCCCAATTGAGTTGTGGGTGTGTGCCCCAAGGAAGTTGTAAAAGGGCTCTGGAATCCGCCTCAAAGGATTCCGATAGTGGAAGGTGAACCAATCCCTTGGGTGCGGTTCATCGGAGAATAGGGTGAGGCCTTTGTGGCATCTTGAGTAGGCCTCTTGTGGCGAGCTCACACCCCTCCAACGAGATGTACTCCCTTAACAAGGAGGAACTCGGGAATACATCGCCGTCTCCACGTGCCTCGGTTATTTCTATGCCCGAGCTTTACTTATGCAATTTACATTGTGATAGCCTTCGTGCTTAAAGTTCATATCTTGCTATCACCTTGTTGCTTGAATTGCTTAGCATAAGTTGTTGGTGCACATAGGTAACCCTAGTATTTAGGTTGTTGGCTTGTTAATTTAAACACCTAGTTTTATTCCGCAATTATCAAGCCCCTAAATAGAAAAGGTGTTAATCGCCTATTCACCCCCCCTCTAGGCGACTGTCGGAGAATAGGCCCAGGAACTAGGCGTATCTCACGGGGTAAGAATCGAGCAAGGGGCTGAACACGGAGTCAAACAATCCTCAACGTTCCACGGCGACGGTGCTCGTCGGGCTCGCTGGAGGAGAACACTGCAGAGAGGAACGCGCGGTGTTACCCAGGTTCAGGGCCCTCTTGTGGAGGTAAAACCCCTACGTCCTGCTAGGATGTATTGCTTGTAGAGGTTTTTGGTACAGGGTGAGCTTGTGGAGCTCGAGATGGCTGCTAATGGCTAAAACCCTAGATCTGCTCTAGCCAAAGGAAAAGGATGGAACCCCCGGCACGGGAGTGCCCTCCCTCCTTTTATAGTCGTCTTGGTCCTCTTCCGCCCAAACATTTGGGCGGGAAGGGTTGCCACATCCCGACGAAGGAGGAGGCACGGTGCACCATAAAGGTGGAGTCCACCATAAAGGTAGAGCCCATGGACGCGGTCCACGGCAGGGGAGCAGCGTCACCAAAGCTGAAAAGAGGCACCGTCCAGCCAGGACGGTGGGCTGGCGCAGCTGGCGTGGAACGGGTCCCGCGGTGACGTCGCCGTTGGAGCGTAGCTGCAGTCGGTCCCCTTATCACCAAAGTGGCAAGTCTCTTTGTCCGCGTCGCTTGCCGCTGCTTTGTTGACCCCTTTATTCATCAAAACGGCAACTGGAGCGCTGTCGTCATCGCGCTTTGGCGCGCCAGTGACTCTGCGGGAAGCGCAGAGCCCATGTGCGCTCTGCCGCGGAGGCAGAGCTGGCTTCGAGAGGAAGGAAGCCTTCCCGAGGCGAGAATCCTCGGCAAGCTTCAAGGCTTAGTCCTTAGCCGAATCCTGGTGGCGCCTTGAGGCGCCTTCTTGTAGAGAGATCGCCTGTCGAGACTCGACAGGCTTGGAGAGCCTCTACAGGCCGAAGCCTGGTCCTTAGCGAAAATCAGGCTGAAGAGTCCCTTGGGCCCTGGCGGGCCGGCCCGTGGTACCCTGGTTTCCACTGTGCCGACAGTAGCCCCCGGGCCCACGATGGGCACGCCGGAGTTGCCGACGGAGGCGAAGCGTCGAGGGCCCAACAGAGCCTGCCAGGGCCGCGACACGTGGAGCGCGACGGTTGCGCCCGCGGCCACGATCTCCTCGGCTTCAACGGGCGTCGTGGTGGGACCCGCCACGACCAGGCGCCCGGTCAATAAAGTCTGGGCGCGCAGACTGCGCCTGTCACTTCTCCCATTGCTCCGCCGCCCACTTCGTCCAAACGCTCTCCTTCTTCCCAGAGCGCTCCTTCTCCACGGTTTCCTTCTTCCTCTCCGGCGAGCGATGGCACCCAAGAAAGCGGGCACCGACGCGAAGGGCAAGGCCACGGTGCAGGCCGGCTCGTCGGCCGGCGCGTCGGCGGCGGCGATGCGCGGTGCGGCCCTTACGGCGGCGATGCCGCCGACCCGCGTCTCCGCGGCGGCGATAGCCAAGGTGCGTCACATGGTGGCGGCGGGCTCCAACGAGCATGGGGCCACCGAGATGAGGCCAAGCGGCAGCAGGCTCGCCGACGAGTTCTACCCTGTCTTCCTCCACACTCTTTACGCTGGCCTCGTGCCGCCATTTTCTGACTTCCTTCTAGCGATTCTGGAGACGTACCAGATCCACCTGCTCCACCTTCACCCCAACTCCATTCTCATTCTCTCCATCTTCGCCTACTTTTGCGAGGCCTACATCGGCATTCGCCCTTCTGTGGAGCTCTTCCGCAGCTTCTACTCCCTCCGGAGCAGCGCCGGCGGCGAACGCCTCGGCTGCGTCTCCTTCCGCATCGCCGCCGCCAGGAGCGAGAACTACATCCCCATCGCTTGGCAAGGTGAGAATGCCATCACCATGGTGACGAAGAAGGTGGATGGCTTCCGCGAGCGGTGGCTCTTCGTCGACGCCAAGATGAGGAACCCCCTCCTGGAGGTGCCTGAGGGGCCCCCGGCGAAGTGGGCGCGCTGGGGGAGTGCAGAGTTCACCGGCCGAAACCTCGACGCGGTGTACACCTACATCCAGCGCGTCCGCGAGGCAGGGGTCACCGGCCAGATGGTGGCCAGAGACTTCTTGAGGCGCCGGATTGCCCCCCTCCAATGGCACTCCGAGCCGATGTGGAGCTACAAGGACAAGATGGACGCGATGAGGCTGAGCCGAGACAGCCTCCAGCCTGAGGTGCTGAGCCAAGTCCTGGGGGTCCTCTTCGTCTCCAAGACAACAATCCCGCTGCCTGCCGTAGACGACGCACGTCCGCTCATCTCCTTTGCCGAGGAGAGCATCTCGGAGCACCGCCGGGGCATGCCGGTGTTCGATGAGTGGGGAATAGTTCCCGCGGGCCACCGCGGGCCCCGCCCCAACCCGCTGGCGGCGGAACCGGAGAACATGGATGCGCCCTCGGAGCAGGAGGAGGCTGGAGAGGACTCGGGAGCCGAGGACGCACCCACCGAGGGCGAGGCCTCGAGGGGGGCCAGCTCTGCGGGCGGAGACGAGGCGTCGACAGGCGCCAGCCCTGTTGGCGAGGATGAAGTGGCGAGGGGCGCCAACCCCTCGAGAGGCTCCGTCAGCTCCTCGAGGAGCATTCCCGCCGACGTGGACCTCCAGGTGCTCTCCTCCAGCGACGAGGAGGGCGCCTTCTACGTCGCTCGCTCCAAGCGCGTTGAGGGGGAGAAGGAGACGAGCGGCAGCGGGGGTGGGCGCAGCGAGCCCCGCTCCAAGGCTGTCCACGACAGAAGCGCCGCGACAGCGAGGAGCGCTTCTCGTGAGGAGGCAAGGGTGCCTCCAGAGGAGGCCGGAGCAAGCAACACCCAGCCACCCAGGGTGAAGAAGAGGGTGTGGGTGATGGCCGACGGGTAAGTCTCGATTCTTCTCTTTCTTTGTTGTTTCACTTCTTGAAGATCCCCTTGAAGGACCTCAGACTTGTCTTTCTTTCAGGGAGCCTGCGGCGCCGAAGAGGCGGAGGCTCCACAAGGTTGGAGAGACCACCAGCGCCTCTGTGGAGACGCCTGCGGCGGGCGAGCCGCAGCAAGCATCTGTTCCTCCCGCGGATGAGCGCCGCGCGGAGGTGGTGATGGAGGAGGCAGCGCCGTCGCCAGGCCGGGCAACGGCTCCTCCCGTGGCGGAGCAGCGCACCGAGGAGGTGGCTGAAGAGACGGCGCCATCGTCGTCTCGGGTGGTGACTCTTCCCGCGGTGGCGCACCGCGTGGTTGAGGAGGTTGAAGGAGCGGCGCCGCCGCCACCAACCAGGGCGGCCTCTCCTCTTGTCCAGCAGGAGACAGAGGAGGAGAGGGTGGACGAGGAGATCGTCCTGGAGCATCCTCCAGGGGAGGAGGAGGAGGCTCCCTGAGGGGGGCCGACGCGACCGAGGCCGCGGCGGACGCGGCTGCCGCAGAAGGGGCGGGCGGCGCCCCTGGGGAGCAGGAGGCAGAGGGGCCTCCGGAGCCCACAAGCGCCGGAACTGGGGGCGAGAGAACGCCCAGCCCCCAGAGAGCCCTTGAAGTGGGCGACAGGGGAGGCGCCCCCACAAGCCCCCTGGCCGCTCCAGAAGCGGCGGTGAGCCCGAGGCAGGAGGCCTCGGGCGCCTCTACAAGGATCGAGGCCTCCGCACCCATCAGTGGTGCGGGAACCTTGGTGCGGCAGGAGCCGCGGGTGGCTCGCCGCCGGGTCGTCGTCAATCGGGCCCTGCAAGCGCTTGGCGAGGTGGGGGACGAGCTCGTCAGGGAGGAGGCCGCCATCGCGGCGGAGCGAGCGAGGCTGGGCGAGGCCTGGTCCCTCCTCCAAGAGAGGGTGGAGGCCTGCCGCCGCCAGGACGCGGCGGCCCAGGCAGAGCGCCAAGAGGCCCTCCGCTTCGCCAAGGAGACCCGCGACAGCGTCAAGCGGGAGGCGCAGGAGGTCATGGACCAGCTGGACGCCGACCGGGAGGCACTCGAGGCGGAGGCTGCCTCCGTGCACCAGGAGCTGGCGGCCGCGCGGCAGCAATTTGCTGCCGAGTCCGAGGACACACGGGCCAGCCTGAAGGAGCAGCGCGAGCTGCTGGAGGCTCGCGAGGGCCATCTGGCAGTGCGCGAGGCGGAGCTGACGCAGCGCGGAGGAGAGCTGCAGCGGCGCGAGGAGCAGGTCCAAATGCTCGAGAAGGACCAGGCCATCCGTGAGGAGCAGCTCAAGGCCCGCGAGAGCAAGTTGGCCCGAGGCGAGGCCACCTACTCGGAGCGCATGGATAAAGCCAACGCCGACCTCGCCAAGAAGCAGAAGAAGGCGGAGGACGATGCCGCTGCCAAGGTTAAGTCCGCCGGGAAGAAATCTCCGCAGAATACAGGGCCAACCTCGCGAAGCAAGAGGAGCGCTTCATGATCAAGCGCCAGGAGCTCCTGGACCGCATCGAAGTCCTCGAGAAGAAGGTGCAGGAGACGGCTCCTCTCCTCCAGAGCGCCCAGGAGGCCCAAGCCTGCGCCGAATCCAAGGCCA